>CM053028.1:337879337-338189337 GCA_028564925.1 Lithobates sylvaticus | reverse complement strand
TGGTCTGGGTCCTGCGTGTAGGACAGGAAGACCAGCAACCGGGACACGAAGGAGCGGCCCTGGGGGATGATCCTCACAGCAAAGTTCAGCATCCCGAGGAGAGACTGAAGTTGCTTCTGAGTACATCCCCCCACCCGGGTGAATTCTCGCAGAACCGTCCTGATACGGTCCAACTTATCTGCTGGAAGGCTGGCCTGCATGGCCAACGTGTCAAGGTCGACGCCCAAGAACGTGATCTTGTGTGCCGGGCCGTCAACCTTGTGCTCCGCTACGGGGACGTTCAGATTGTCGAAAACCGTCCTCAACTTTCCAAGGTCCCCTGGGGGAACCCCGGGTGGCTCTATCAGAAGGAAGTCATCCAAATAATGGATGACCTCGTGGCACTGTGCCTCATGGAGAAGGATCCACGCCAGGGTCTCGGCGAACTTGTCAAACAACCAAGGACTACTTTTAGACCCGAAGGTCAATTTGGTCGCGAAATAATATCGCTCCCTCCACTTGATGCCGTGCCAGCACCACAGGGAAGGATGGATGGGCAGCAGCTTGAAGGCGTCAGATATGTCTGCCTTCGAGAGCCAAGCACCCACCCCTGCCCTGAGAATGGCCTGGATAGCCATGTCTACCGAAGCGTACTTCAGCGAGAACTCCTCGGAGGGGATGAGCGAGTTGAGACTGGGAACGACGGAAGAATGAGGCGCTGACAGATCATACACCAGACGTTTTTTATTTGAAAACTTTCCCTGCACGAGCCCGATAGGGCTAACCCTCCAGATGCTGAAGGGAGATTGACAGAACGGGCCTATCATGAAGTCCCGATCCAACTCCGTCTGCAAAAGGACGTCAATCGCTGGCTCATCTGTTGCTGCTGAGCGTAGGTTCGGACATTCGTGGGTGGAGTGGGGCAGGGTGATGAGCCCGGTATGAAACCCATCCGTGAAGCCTCGGATGAGGTAGCTGGCGAGCGACGGAGTGGGGTGTGAGGTCAGGTAAACGCCGAGCCAATGGACATTGACCCGGCTTAGTCATGGTCTCTTCTGTTTGACCTCACACAGGATCCTGGGGTGCGCCCTCTGGCATAGGGTGCAAACGTGCAAGAGCCGGCACTGGCTGAAATTGCAGGAGCCATAATTAAAATTGTTGCAGATGGCGGCTCCCCCAACCATCCGCACCGGACGTCCCAACTTGTCCACCTTTTGCCCTTGCACCGGGGCCTGCTGAGCCTGGCTCGTGCTGGCAGAGACCGTGCTAGCTATTGGACGGACAGAGGCTATGTTGGCACACCAGACCGTGGTGTGGGACGCTGACTGACAGACAGCACATAGCGGGGAGCGAAGGCCTGCGAAGTGGCGGCAGAACAATTCCGTGTCCACTACGCTCCAGTCCGTTGGCAAATGGAACTGTGCGAATCTGGCTGCGGCTTTGGCCGAGAAGGACCGATGATAGTCGTAGAACGCTGAGCCACCGTATTTGTGGCCCAGGTCTACGATCAAATGGAGGTAGAGGTCCAGCTCTTCCCGTCTGCCGGGGGAGGCTGAGCACAGCACGTCTCTAAACATGCCGAAAGCGAGCGTGAATTCGGGCACCGTGAGCTTCCTGTTGAGCCTCGGATCCTTCGCTTTCAACACCACCGAGACATCCCCCCAGGTGTAGGCCTTGTTCTCGGCCAAGTCATGGACCGAGATCAAGAGTGAGGCCAGATTAACGTCTTTGCCCTCTAGAATGTCCTTCCTTACGCTGGGTGGCACCAGGTGGGAAGGGTGAACGGTAGGCGTGGCAAACTCACTACCTGCGGCCGGTGCACTGATGGCTGGGACCACCGCGGGGTCCGGAACCGTGGCAGCCGGGCTGGCCTCTAGACGAGACACCCTGTCCTGGACCTCCACGATTGAGGAAGACAGGGAAGATACGAGGGTGTGTAGCTGGGCAACGGCGGCTGAAATCGATTCCAGAGACGCCTGCTGGCTGCTGGGGCTTGCTGCGGCCGGTGGTGGGAAGAGAAGCCTGAATAGCTCCGCCTTCCTGGCCGTGGACGAGAAGGGTATCCCTCTGCGTCTCAGCTCGGCGGACAGCCTGGGAATTGTCCACGCCCTAAGAGACTGGACACTGCCAGCCTCGGAGGCTGACGCCGGAGATAGCGGGGTGGTGAGGTCATCGCTGCCAACTGACGACATGGCGGCTGCCAAGACCTGTTACTTGGTAGACTGGTCACGTGTCTGCAGGCTGGGCCTAAAAGGTGACAAGAAATGAGTTTGGACGTGTCACCTATGATATACGTACCTGCCACAAGAAAGCAGGAGCCCCCCGTGCCCCTGTGTTTTTTTTTTTTTTTACCTGCTGGAACCCTGATCAAGTTGGCGCAGGTGGACCTACTGAATCCGACTGACCTGAGAGAGTGTGAGAAAAAGTACCTATTTAAGAGCCTAAAACTGCTGCCGTCCAGAGCGACGGAACCCAACGTAGATGATAACAACAGGCGATAGTGACTTGAGTCGACTGCCGAGATCGCTATGGGATCAAATGGCAGATGACAACACGAACAACTGACTCGACACGTTGCCTTAACTGAATGAACTTCTCGTGACAGGGCCCGGCCCGTTCGTACCGTATGGGGGTGACTGTGGGCCGGACTCTGGAGCCCGTACCGAATGAGGCCACCATGAAACTAGGCCGACTGCCTAGGTACGCTGAGGCCGAACTGTGACATCCAGCTGCCACCGGGTCCGACTCCAAGCTCCCCCCCTTTTTCTTTTTTTTTTTTTTTTTTTTTTTGTAGAAATGCGGCCGGCCTAGGGCACGCCGGCGCGAATTCGTACAAGCGGGTGACCAATTAACGCCGGGCGTGGTAAGGTGACACAGAAATGCTATAACATGACAAGGGCAAGAATCAAAGTTTTTTTTTTTTTTTTTTTTTGCGACTCCGCCCCTGGCGCATGTATTGAAATGAGGCCGAGCCTAGGGCACGCCGACACGAATTAAGTGCGAAGAAGTGACTTCATTCACGCCGGGCGTGGTAAGGTGACAGAAATGAGATACCATGACAGGGGCAAGAATCAGGAATATACGCAAACCAGTGATGCGATTCCGCCCTTGGCGCATGTATTGAAATGAGGCCGTGCCTAGGGCACGCCGACACGAATTTAGTGCGAAGAAGTGACTACATTCATGCCGGGCGTGGTAAGGTGACAGAAATGAGATACCATGACAGGGGCAAGAATCAGGAATGTACGCAAACCAGTGATGCGATTCCGCCCTTGGCGCATGTATTGAAATGAGGCCGTGCCTAGGGCACGCCGACACGAATTTAGTGCGAAGAAGTGACTTCATTCATGCCGGGCGTGGTAAGGTGACAGAAATGAGATACCATGACAGGGGCAAGAATCAGGAATGTACGCAAACCAGTGATGCGATTCCGCCCTTGGCGCATGTATTGAAATGAGGCCGGGCCTGGGGCACGCCGACACGAATTAGTGCGGGGAAGTGACTGCATTCATGCCAGACGTGGTAAGGTGACAGAAATGATATACCATGACAGGGGCAAGAATCAGGCATGTACGCAACCAGTGATGCGATTCCGCCCTTGGCGCATGTATTGAAATGAGGCCGGCCTGGGGCACGCAGACCCGAATCAGTGCAGGGAAGTGACTGCATACAAGCCGGGCGTGGTAAGGTGACAGAAATGATATACCATGACAGGGGCAAGAATCAAGAACGTACGCAACCAGTGATGTGATTCTGCCCTTGGCGCATGTATCGAAATGAGGCCGGGTAGTCGTGCATCTGGATCGCCCCGATCGGAGCATGCATGGATGCGACCGGACCAGGATGGAAGCGATGGCATGAACACCCTGTTTTAACTGATGCGAAATGATTTAGCATGACCGAATGGCCTGATACGTTGGCCACGTTTGAAATGATGAAATGATTGTCATGCTAACACGTGAAATGTTTCGACACGGTCGAAGTGATTTGTACAATTAGTATGCCAACAGTGCTTCGGAATGTAAATAGCGATTCGGCACGCTCGCTGGCGCCACCGATTCGAATAATGGCAGGACATGAACGATACGTGTGAGTGCGAACGGCACCCGTGCATGAGTCACGTTTGAACGATTCGAAGACTGCGTAGCACGACCGCGAAAGGGGAACCCTTGAGTGCCGGATGCGGCATCGGTCGGAATGTAGTGGCGGGCGGCCCTGAATGTGCGTGCCGCTAGATGGCTCCCGATCGTGTACAACCAAAAACGTGCGAGTAAGTGTTTAGTTTTTGAGACAAGCAGCGCGTGGTTCGTGAGCTACGCAGACCACAGTTTAGTGACATGATAAGCAGTGCATGAGAACGTAAAACATGGGAGCCGAAGCCCTACCTGCGACAGCCGAACCAGACTCTTTGTACGAAACTGCGACTCAGCGACACGAGTGCGACACGAAGGGACAACACGACTTACGAACACGGACGCGGGACTGCAACAAGAGGAGACGGACAGACGAAACGGAGCTCACGAACCGGCACCAACAGCGCTTGTCTCGAACGAGTCGGTCCTAGATGTCTGACGTATCAGATATCACGCACAGGAAACCGACAAAGACCGGCGGCCTTTGGGCTGCTTATATACCCTCCGGGCTCCTCCCATAACTTCAGGCCGGTACCCGGCCTTCCAATTAATCACTGTTATTTTCTGCACACATAGCGCCTGCCACACTGTTTATTCTACAAGTCATTTGAGTTATAACATTTTTTTTTTTTATCAATACTGAACCACATTAGAAATGTCAATATCCTTGCTAATAGTGTAAAATCTACCTGACAATCACATCAATTGAACGCTGTGCCAAAAGGCTTATTTAGCAATATTGTGGGAACTGCACAAATTGGATATAAATGAGTACAAAAAGGGATTGTTCTCACAGCTGACATTCCATTGGTATTAATGCTAGCATTTTTGTCAATGCTTTTAGTAATGCAGAGCTTTTCTTAATTCCAGGAGCGTGAGAATTAAGCCAATGCTATCTATCCATGTTGGGAAATAAATACTTTGATATAATTGTAAATTTTAGCTGAGGTTACATTGTAACATGTTGGAAAAGAAAAAAAAAAAAACTGTGATGTGGATGTAGTAAAGATGACATATCACTACCCCAGAAAATGACCGTGATAAACAGAGAATGCATTGAACCCTTGTCTGACCCACTACTTATCAAAATATATGCTTTGTGCAGAGTTT
Source organism: Lithobates sylvaticus (assembly GCA_028564925.1). Lineage (NCBI taxonomy): Eukaryota > Metazoa > Chordata > Amphibia > Anura > Ranidae > Lithobates > Lithobates sylvaticus. Next base: position 338,184,115 of record CM053028.1, on the reverse strand, counting down.
TTGTCTTTATAGCCGGTCAGAGGCCTTGCATTCATTAAGCAATATCACACGCTCACAGTTCCCAATGTCCTATACAGTATCTTGTCTTTTTCCATGGACAGGTATGCTTTTATCTGGCAGTCAATTGGGAAATGAAGGTATTTTATTATCAAAGCTTAACTGAACAAGCTGAAGTTAGAAGCTGATTGGCTACCATGCACACTTTTTGCACACTTCAGTTTTAGTAAATTAACCCCAGTGATATAAAGGGGTTTGGAAAATAGAGCATTTCATACGCAGGGGTTAATTTACTAAAGGCAAATAGGCTGTTCACCCTTGCAAGGGGGGTTGCACTTTGCAAAAATTTCTTCCACAAAGCTTAAGGTAGTGATATTTCATTTTGCAAAGAGGAACACCCAATCATGTGCAAGAAAAAGAAAAAGCACTGTATTTTTCTTGTACCTGAATGGATGACGGCAGTCAGCAGAGCTTCTCCTCATTCACTAAGCTCTGGGGAAAATTCCCTTGCAAAGTGAACAGTCTATTTGCCTTTATTTATTCAACCCCATAGGGGTTGATTTACTAGAACTGGAGTTTATAAAATCAGGTACAGCTCTGCAAAGAAACCAATCAGATTACAGGTTTTTTTGTCAAGCTTAAAGCTGTTGTAAACCATGAATACAAATTGTATGACAATGGCATAATGTGCTAGAATGCATCACATACTAGCGCATTAGGAAATACTTACCTTGAAACTAAGCCCTTCCAGTGGCGTCTGGTCACCGATGAGAGGGCTGACATCTTCCTCCGGTTCTTCTTCTGGGTTTGTGGCTGGAGCTGCGATGACATCACTCCTGTGCATGTTCCCTTGGTTCCGGCAAGAAGCTCTGAAGGTCCGGCGCGGTATGCCAGACCTTCAGAACGCATGCGCCGGTGACGTCAGTGACTGCACATTTAGTCGATATTCATTTTACCTACAGATAAGCCTTATTTTAGGCCTTATTATAGGCTTACCTGTAGGTAAAAATAACAAAACGGGCTTTACTACTACTTTATTGAAGAATCTGAAATTAGAAGCTAATTTACTACCATGCACATCTGCACCAGATTTTGCACTCCAGTTTTAGTAAATCAACCCCACAGTCTTTTTGCTCCTCAAGTCCTCGCCTATTCTGTCGGGTGTGGAAATATGTACTGAGTTGACTCACTACACATACCTGAGTTTGCCAGGCTTGAAGGTTACACGCCACCTTCATGTCATGCACTGCCATTGGAGCGCATGCTTCTCCTGGCAAGCCCTTTGTCCAGGAGACCTTTAAAGTGTGGGAAACTTATGCCCAGGTTAGCATGGGTGCTGGATTCTTCTGTGCATCCAACCCCCTTCGGTATGATCCCTTAATCCTTATTCTCAGACTACTGAGCTACTGGGGCTCATGTGAGCAAAAGCTTGTTAGACCTTTACATCTTTGACTGTAACTAATGCGTAATCCTAGTAGCCTGCAATTATCACAAAGAATACAAGAAGCAATCATTCTTTGATTTTTTTAGCCTAACATATACACACCAAATAGTAAGAAACAATTACAGCTTAGTTTAAGGATAGTAGTGATGCCAACTGTCTGTGCACACATATCTGTGATTGAAATTCTTAGTGCCCAACATATTTTTGGTCTAGTTAAAAGGGGGAGGGGGACATACGCTAAATAAATCAAACACAGACAAAATACCAAGGCGTTTCTATGCTTTAAATTTATTAAATTGACCTTTTTTTTTTCTAACACAAGATCATGTTCAGTGGGTTTGATTTGCTAAGGTCATTATGAGATCACTCAACTGCCTGTACATCACTGGCAGTCCTGCAGAGACAACAAAACACTTCTGATTATTTCAGAGTGAACTCTATGTAGATATTTTAGTGATGGACATTGTTTTCCAAATTACCATAAATAAATTAAGTCTAGAAACCTATCATTACACCGAGTCTTGGGGGAAAAAAAAAAAAAAGATTCTAGCATTGCATAGCTATTTTAATTACATGATGTTCTAATTTGATTACACAACAAAAAAGTAGATTTATCATCATTTTCAGCACTATAAATTGCTCAAGTGACATATTTATGACTGTAAATATCTAAAAGCTGGTCGCTCTTTTATGTTTCTAATATGCAATCAGGTAGTGCCATATTTTATTTATAAGGTAATTCATATTTTTAGTTGCTCCTTATTTTTTATTATCTTTCCTATTACAATGTAAAATAATAAAACATATATTAAAATGGTGCACTTATTACCATTTATTATGTTGCTATTTTATTGCTATGTTATGTTATTATTTTATACTATGTTTGCTTTCACACATGCATGCAAATGTTTGTCTGAAGGAACTTGCAGTCAGCTAACTTCAAATTCTAAAGTTAAAATCATAACCAATGCAAATACAGAATTTACTCTTAGCCTTTCTGTTCCCTTACCACTTCAATACCGGGCACTTTCCCCCCTTCCTGCCCAGGACAATTTTCAGCTCTCAGCGCTGTCGCAATTTGAATGACAATTGCACGATCATACAACACAGTACCCAAACTAAACTTTTATAACTTTCTTCCTACAAATAGAGCTTTCTTTTGGTGGTATTTGATCACCACTGGGGTTTTTATTTTTTGCTAAACAAACTAAAAAAAGACAGACATTTAAAAAAAAAAAAAGTTTTTCATTGTTTCTGTTATAAAATGTAGTTTTCTCCTTCACTGACGGGCACTGATGAGGCGGGAATGATGAGTTGGCACTGATAAGGTGGCACTGATTAGCACTGATGAGGAGGCACTGATATGTAGAATTGATGGGCACAGATATGCAGCACTGATGGGCACTGTTAGGCGGCACTGATGAGCACTGATAGGTGGCACTGATGGGCACTGACAGGTGGCACTGATGGGCACTGACAGGCAGGACTGAAGGGCACTTATAGGCTGCACTGATTGGCACTGACAGGTGGCACTGATGGACACTAATAGATGGCACTGATGGGCAGCACTGATGATAAGTTACTGACAGGTTTTACTAATTGGCACTGTTGTGGGCACTGATTGGCACTTTGATGGGCACTGACAGGCATTGTTGGTTACACATCTGATGGGGCTGTGCTGATAATCAATGTGCTGATTATCAGCACATACACCCCCCTCTGACAGGGAGAGCCGCGATCAGCACTCCCTGTCAGCACGAACCGAGGAAAGCCGCTTACCGGCACTTCCTGGTTCACACTGTGATCACAGCTGATCACATAGTAAGGAGCCTCCATCAGAGGCTCCTTACTATGATCGGAGATGCAGTGTGTCAGAGTGACACACAACACTTCTGATCGCTGTGCTGCATGCCCCCGCAGGCACACGCTGCCATGTTATCCTGCTGGATGTCATATGACGCCCAGTCAGGATAACAGAACCAGCGCCCGGCCATCAATCTGCTATAGGCTAGGCGGGAAGTGGTTAAAGCTGTATTAAACTCAAAACCAAAAATATAAAATATTGCAGCTTACCAATCATTAAGGCTCTTTTCACATCTAGGCATTGCTATTTTTTCTGGTGTTTTTCAGGCGTTTTAATCTGGTGTTTTTCAGGCGTTTTAATCTGGTGTTTTTGCTAAATTTTTGCAGCGTTTTTGTGCAGCCGTTTTGAGTTGACAAGTGACCAATGATAAGCAGTAAAACGCCTGTAATCTGCCAGAAAAGAAGCTCATGTACTTTTTTTGGGCGTTTTGCTTAAGGCGACAGAAAGCTTGTATGTGAACAGGGGCCATTAAAATTAATGTGATTTGTCTTGCTGGGCATTTTTAGAGCTGAGGCTTAGAGCAGAAAATCTCCCAAGAAGGCCTAGATGTGAACGGAGCCTAAATGTGGTGGTTGCATTCCTTTTCTTCTTTAGACTCTTTCCCTCTGTTTTCACCTGGTGATCTGGCCAGTAACACACCTCCTGCATTAGAGTGCCCCCACTCTGGATGATAAGTACAGGGGCGCATTTGGAAAGCAGAATTGTCAGTCTGGGGGAGGGTAGAGTTAGACGGACTAGCAGATTTAGATACACTAAACAATTTGAAGTCAAGCTCCAAAGCAGTTACAGCCAACATTTTTTTTCCATTTGGGATAAAGGTTTTACATAAATAAATAAAGGTGATCATTGTAAGCACCCCTGCCAGTGTTGAATAGTTTGTCTCATCCCTGTAACCGATTCATCTGCAAGAGAGTTTGTTCTATGGAAAAACAACAGACTTGCTGGCTGGATCACCAGATGAAAATACAAGAAAGCCTAAAAAAGAAAAATGAATGCAGCCATCACATCTAAGAATTGGTAAGCTACACTATAATAATTGTTTGCTTCTAGGTTTATTACCACTTTAATGTACAGTTAGCAGTTTGGTCATAGACCAATTTTTTGATGTCATAATGTAGAGAATACGATTTCCTTTCATTTGAGCCCAGTCTTGCCACACAGATTTACTTGAGGCCTGAGCAATCCTCTTTTATTGTTCAGTTAGAGAAATCTTGACAAAGTCTTGAAAACTTTGTCAAAAACGCCCCCTTGCTGTGACTGACAGGTGATTTACATATCTTATGTACAAGCCTGAGATGGGCACATCCTGTGTAAAAAGTTCACAATTCACATCCCCCTCCCCTCCCGTCCAGCTCTCCCAGCTTTACTGTGTTTTGACTGGATGTTTCTCATCATGGGATGCAGTGAACAGTCAGCAGACTATAGACAGACAAGTGATTTAGGGGACATGTATGTAGTCAGAGCTGGGCAGAATAGAACATCCAGTGATCTGATGATGACCTGTCTCAGGCTAGTGCATGAGATATGTAAATCACCTGTCACTCACAGCAAGGGGGCGTTTTTGACTTTGTCAAGATTTCTCTAACTGAACAATAAAAGAGGATTGCTCAGGCCTCGAGTAAATCTGTGTGGCAAGACTGGGCGCAAATGAAAGGAAATATTATTCTCTACATTATGACATCAAAAAAAAATTGAAAATATTTGATAAAATATGCATTTTAACTGTGTATTTAGCTTATTGTCTACAGCAAATGAAATGCATAATTGCATCTTTTGTCATTTCACACTGTTTGTAACTGATTGTTTTAACAGTACTGGAGTTGATTTACTAAAACTGGAGAGTGCAAAATCTGGTGCAGCTCTGTACAGAAACCAATCAGTATTCAGGTTTTATTATCAAAGCTTATTTGAACAAGATGAAATTAGAAGCTGATTGATTCCCATGCAGAGCTGCACCAGATTTTACACTCTCCAGTTTTAGCAAATCAACTCCATTGCATTTAAAGTGTTTGTGAACCCAAATATGTAAACCACTTCCAGACCCTCTATTATAGTTAGGCACAGCACAATGTAAAAGTCTTTTATAAAAACAAGGCTTGTAAATACCGATTTAGAGCGATCTTCAGGCCGGTCACGTGACTCGTGGCTGCTGTACAGCTCTGATACCTGGCTTCTGCAGGAGGGGTCGAGATCTCCCTCTGACGTTAGACGGGGAAGTCACTTGGCTGCTCAGCCCCTCTTGCAGTAGCCCTGGAAACTGTCCGAAAGTCATGAGACCGGCCTGGAGATCGCTCAAAACAGATATTTACATGCCTCTTTTTTTTATAAAAGACTTATACAATGTGCTATGCTTAACTATATATATATATATATATATAGTTAGCTATGCCTAACTATAATAGAGGGGCTGGCAGTGACCATTTATAACATTTTATTTGTACTAATAGTGGCAGGGATGGGGGGGTGGAGAAAGAGACACAGAACACAAAGCTGACAGGCAGGGGGTGAGGGGGAGAGAGGAAAGCTGAGAGCAGAGCTGTGGATGACAAAGGCACATACGCTGACCACGGTGGTCAGGGCTCAGCAGCCCTGATTTTCGTGGTCAGCACAGAGAGGTAAATGCAGGAAGTGTCAGGATCAGGCAGGTTTTTACAGTTTAGAGAGGGGCAGATTACACAGCACTATGCTGTTTGATCTGCTTTAAGGGACCAGGATCTCTATTTTTTATTCTTTTTGGCTTAACAAACACTTTAATTAAAGTACATCTAAAGTCAACACTTTTTTTCATTTTGAGTAGGGGAGAGAATGGTAAAGCTCCTATCAGTTTTTTGGTGTGTCATCTGTGTCCCAGTGAAGAGATTTCTCTTAACTTCCTGTTCAGAACTAAAAGTAAATCTCTCCAAAGTGAGGGAAATTCCCATTTAAGGCAATTCCCAGCAGGGCAAGTGTTTCCAATGGAATATTTCTCCTCTATTTCTGTTTTGGTGATAACTTAAAGCGGCGCTCCATCCAAAAGGGGAAGCTCCACTTATTTGCTTCCCTCCCCCCACATTTGGCACCTTTTGGGGGGAGAAGAGCAGGTACCTGGTTTTGACAGGTATCCGTTCTCACTTCCGGCTGAGTTTGCCGCAGCAAACTCAGCCAGAAGTTTGGTCCCCCTCCTTCTTCCCCCTGCAGCCGGCACATTCACTGAGTGCATCGCAATTTGTGCATGCACAGCAGGGAACTGGTTGCGAAGCCGCAAGGCTTTCCCTTAGTGGATCCCTTAGCTGCACCTGATAGCCAATTGCAAAATCTGCTTGGGTGAAGACACTGCGGGATCCTTGGAGAGGTAAGTGTCGTATTATTAACCCCCCTGGCGGTATTCCCGAGTCTGGCTCGGGGTGGAACTTCAGTACCATAAGCGGTAACCCCGAGCCAGACTCGAGATCGCATCGCAGGATACAGGGAGACTTACTTACCCTGTCCCCTGGATCCTGCAATGTCTCCCCGCTGTGTGTGCGAGCTCCTCCGCTCGATTCACACAGTGCCTGAGTGCCGCTGATCTCCGTTCCCTGCGACGTTACGACGCACGGGAGCGGAGATCGGCGCCAAATTCAAAAAAGTAAAAACACACAAAACACATACAGATTACAGTACTGTATAAAAAATGACACATCCCCTTTGTCCCTAGTGGTCTGTCCAGTGCCCTGCATGTAGTTTTATACTATAAATACTGTTTTTTTTTTCTGCCTGGAATTTGGAGATTGTCCATAGCAACCAAAAAGTGTCCCTTTATGTCAAAAGTGATTTTAGACCTGCTAGAAAACAGCGATAATAAATTAGAATCACTTGCAGAATTGAGCGATAGCGATTTGTGGGGAAATTCGTCATCAAACACTAAATCTAATGACAGCGACAATTCTGCAACTGAGCAAATTTCAGTGTTTTTGATTTTATTATTTAATAATTTTTATAGTTATGTATTATATTTTAATTTATGATTTTGTGTTTATCATACTCAGGATGTCTACTAGACTTTGGTTTGGACAGATTTAAGTGAGTTATTCCTAAGAATTGCATGTCTACAATATAAAACGCCAAATTTCCATGCAAAATAATTGTACCGCTTTCAGCACCTAAAACCAGAAAGAATCATACCGCCAGGGAGGTTAAAAGTCAGCAGCTACAGAGCTCCTCTTTAAAATTTAAAATTTTCCATCACTGTGTGGTTGATTTATGGAAGGCAAACAGGCTGTTCACTTTGCAAGGGCATTTCCCCTTAGCTTAGTCAATGGGGTAAAGTTTTGCTGGCTTCCACCATCTAATCAGGTTGAGCTGGATGGACTGGTGTCTTTATTCAACCTTACTAACTATGTAACTATCACAGCAAACAAAAATATTATTTTCCTATTTTGCTTACACGTGATTGGGTGTTTTTTGCAAAGTGAATGTTCACCGCATTGAACAGTCTGATTGCCCTTCGTAAATGAGCTAACACAGACATAGCCATCAATAAAAACCTGACCAGGGGTCCACTCTATCCAAAACAAAAAAAACAAATTTTACCTTTAGATACACTTCAAATGAGTAAAATACCTTACTTGTTTTAAATTTATTAACAATATTTAGTGCTGGAAAAAAAAAATCCAAATGAAATATTCTTTATTATTTGTCAATCATGCCATGTTCACCAGTGGAAATGTGTATGTACATACGTAGGATGGCTTTATCAGTAAAGAAGAGGTCATCATTGCATACCTTCACTCATGGAGTGAGCCTGACTTTAGTAAATTGGGTCCACAGTGTTTACAGTAATGTGAACTGATATTATGGCTTAAAGCTGTAATAAACCCTACTGAAGGTTTAATAAGCACTTTATTAAAGTATTTAGAAATGATTAGAATCAGTAAGGGGAAAAAAAAGTTTCCAGTTTTCGGAAGAATAGCAGACTAAAAGAAAAGTATGAAAACAAACATGCTCATAGCAATATGATTAGATTGGGTTTTGGATGGCACGTGGGATGGGGGATAGAAACCTCTGCTCTGTACTACAGAGAGGAAAAAAGCATTTTTCCGATAAGGAGGATGAGATTAGCTGGAGGGAGTTATTCTGGAAAAATATGACAAGGCATTACATCACAGAGGAGATGGAAGATTAATGGAGCATAAGGGGTCTAAACACATCTGGCTAAAAGAGCCTTGCTGAGTATCACAGAACAGAAGGCTAGATTGAGTATAAAACGATAACAGTCTTGGGCAAAATGTGCCTTTCAAGCTGTTACTTTACAGCTTCTTTCTAGTATATTCATTTTCAATTTTTCAAATTTTAAAGTGGGCTTGTCATAGTAACACAGGTTGTCTATTATACTGAAAGAGATGGAAATTTATGCTATCGAGTTAGCAAAGACTGAAGCTGAAAAACAGATTGCAAATGATATTACATTCTAAAAACTGTAAGAAATGCATCGGATGATGTTGGTATTCTATAAGTCAACCTATTAAACATAACCATAGAGGACACAGTAAAAGCTGATGTCTTAAATACAGTTATATGCATAAGTTTGAGCTTTCCTGGTAACATAGCATGTTTTGCTGAAAAGAAGTTAACACAGCTCTGCAGGGAACTCACCTAATAATGCCATGTTACTGAAAACTTTAATGCACAATTACTATTTATGTGCTGAATTTAATGTACTGGAAAAAATAACACATGCAGTGTGACCTGTGCAAAAAATGGGTATCCTGTCAGTCAGTATTTAGTAACACTCCCTTTGCAAAAATCCCAGTGATTTGAACTGACTTGCACAAAGAGAGAGGCACTTTGGCACAAGCAATCAGCAGGCTGCAGCTATACATTAAAAATGATTACATGTAAACCATATTTTTCACTTTTTTTGTCCATCTGTAAGCTTATAATATAAATTATAACAAAAAAAGTATTTATTAAAACAATGTACCAAAAAAAAAATATATATATATATATATATATATATATATATATATATATATATATATATATATATATATAGTGGGGGAAATAATTATTTGATCCCCTGCAGATTTTGTAAGCTTGCCCGCCTACAAAGAAATGAAGGGTCTATCATTTTTATCATAGGTGTATTTTAAATAATAGAGACAGAATATCACCCAAAAATCCAGAAAAAACACATGATACAAATGAGCTGCATTTCAGTGAGTAAAATAAGTATTTGATCCCCAAGCAAAACATTAATAAGTACTTGGTTGAGAACCCCTTGTTGGCAAGCACAGAGGTAAGACATTTCTTGTAGTTGGTTACCAGGTTTGCACACCTCTCAGGACGGATTTTGGACCACTCTACTTTACAAACCTTCTATAAATCTTTAATGAGCTAGGCTGTCGCCTGGCAACTCGAAATTTCAGCTCCCTCCATACATTTTCTATAGGATTAACCACTTAAGGACCGAGCCTCTTTTTGAGATTTGTTGTTAAAAGTTACAAAGCTAAAAACTTATTTTTTTTCTAGAAAATTACTTAGAACTCCCAAACATTATACATTTTTTTCTAATACCTTAGAGAATAAAATGGCAGTTGATGCAATACTTTCTGTCACAACATATTTGCGCAGTGGTCTTACAAGCGCACTTTTTTGGGAAAAAAATACACTTTTTTAAAATAAAAAAATAAGACAACAGTAAAGTTAGCCCAATTTTTTTTATATTGTGAAAGATAATCTTATGCCGAGTAAATTGATACCCAACATGTCACGCTTCAAAATTGCGCCCGCTCGTGGAATGGGACAAACTTTTACTCTTAAAAATCTCCATAGGCGATGTTTAAAAAATTCTACAGGTTGCAAGTTTTGAGTTACAGTGGAGGTCTAGGTCTAGAATTATTGCTCTCGCTCTACTGATCGCGGAAATACCCCACATGTGTAGTTTGAACACCGTTTGCATATGCGGGCGCTGCTCACGTATGCGTTCGCTTCTGCATGCGAGCTAGGTGGGACGGGGCGCGTTTAAAAAAATGTTTTTCCTTATTTATTTTACCTTTTATTTTTACACTGTTCTTTTAAAAAAAAAAAAAAAAAATAGTGTCACTTTTATTGCTATTACAAGGGATGTTTACATTCCTTGTAATAGCAATAAAAGTGACAGGACCTCTTAAATATGAGATCTGGGGTCAAAAAGACCTCACATTTCATATTTACACTAAAATGCAATAAAAAAATAAAATGTTGTCATTTAAGAAAAAAAAAGGCCCTTTAAGAGCTAGCTGCTGCCATAACAACGATATTCCTCTTCAAAGTTAGGATGTATATCGGCGTGCGGCAGTCCGTAAGTGGTTAAGGTCTGGATTCTGGCTAGGCCACTCCATGAGACCTTAATGTGCTTCTTCTTGAGTCACTCCTTTGTTGCCTTGGCGGTATGCTTTTGGTCATTGTCGCGCTGGTAGACCCATCTACGACCCATCTTCAGTGTTCTGGCTGAGGGAAGAAGGTCCTCATCCAAGATTTTACAATACATGGCCCTGTCCATTGGCCCCTCAATGCGGCAAAGTTGGCCTGTACCTTTAGCAGAGAAACAGACTCAAAGCATAATGTTTCCATCTCTGTGCTTGACTGTACGGATGGTGTTCTTAGGGTCATAATAAGCATTTTTTCTTCCTCTAAACATGGCGAGTCCCCCCCCCCCCCCCTCATGAAGGTACAGGCCCATCTGAAGTTTTCCAATGAACATCTAAATGATTCCGAGAAGGATTGGGAGAAAGTGCTGTGGTCAGATGAGACCAAAATTGAACTCTTTGGCATTAACTTGACTTGCAGTGTTAGGAGGAAGAAAAATGCTGACTTTGACCCTAAGAACACCATCCCTACAGTCAATCGTGGAGGTGTAAACATTATGCTTTGGGGCTGTTTCTCTGCTAAAGATACAGGCTGATTTTTTTACATTGAGGGGCCATGTATTGTAAAATCTTGGTTTAGAACCGTCTTCCCTCATCCAGAACACTGAAGATGGGTCATGGATGGGTCTTCCAGCATGACAATGACCCAAAACATACCGTCAAGGGAACAAAGGAGTGGCTCAAGAAGAAGCACATTACGGTCACAGAGTGGTCTAGCCCATCTCCAGACCTTAATCCTATAGAAAATGTATTTATTTATTATTTATTTAACTTCGAGTTGCCAAGCAGCAGCCAAGAAACCTTAAGGATTTACAGTGTAGAAGATCTGTAAAGAAGAGTGGACCAAAATCCCTCCTGAGATGTGTGCAAATCTGGTCACCAACTACAAGAAACATCTTACCTCTATGCTTGCCAACAAGGGTTTCTCCACCAAGTACTAAGTCATGTTTTGCTTGGGGATCAAATACTTACTGAACTGCAAATCAATTTATAACATTTGTATCATGGGTTTCTTCTGAATTTCTGGTTGATATTCTGTCTCTATCATTTAAAATACACCTATGATAAAAATGATAGACCATTAGTTTATTTGTAAGTGGGCAAACTTACAAAGTCTGCAGATATCAAATAATAAGTTGAAAACTGACACTGCTAAATTTTACTAAGGCATTCAGGCTTCAATGAACCCTGGTTATGAGACAGTTAAATTGAAAGCCCTGTTATATGCGCTTAGTGAACCCTCAGTCTGTGTGTTCACTAAAGGCTTGATTTCTCTGATTTCAGAAACAGGCACCACCCTGCTTACCTCTCATCCCACTATCTAACATTTTTGTCTGCTGAGGCGATCCCATTGGATACTCAAGATATAGGTCTAATTACTTTACAGTGTGCCTGAATTTTATATTTTATTTTTTAAAATTTGCGAGTGAAGTGTCCCACGGGGTGTTTTCTGCATACTTTTCAAGTCATGTGACCTGTCAAAGTCATATGACATTATTCCCTTTCCTTTGCAAATCACATTTGTAAAGCACACAATTGAGCTTTATAAATAGTTTTCTAGAAGAGCAGCGGTATGGCTGTGGTCAGGCCATACTGTTGTTTTATAAATGAGCCCCTTAGGCCCCTTTCACACTGGGGCGGTGCGGGGCGGCGACGGTAAAGCAGCGCTATATTTAGCGCTGCTTTACCATCGTTTTACCCGCGGTATGCGGCCGCTAGTGGGGTGGTTTTAACCCCCGCTAGCGGCCGCAAAAGGGTTAAAAACCTCCGCAAAGCGCCGCTGCAGCGGCGGTTTGCGGGCGGTATCCCCGCGGTTTCCCATTGATTTCAATGGGAAGAAGCGGTATAGGAGCGGTAAATACACCGCTCCTTCACTGCTCCAAAGATGCTGCTAGCAGGACTTTTGTTGCGGTCCTGCTAGCGCACCGCTCCAGTGTGAAAGCCCGCCGCGGCTTTCACACTGGAGTGAATGGGGCCGGTTTTTTCAGGCGGTATACAGGCGCTATTTTTAGCGCTGTACCGCCTGAAAACCGCCCCAGTGTGAAAGGGGCCTAAGTGTTGATTTTGTTGTAGGCTTTAAAACATCCAAGGAAGGATCTCTTACTTGCATTCACATAATGATTTGATGTAACTCTATTTTAAGGAAACAAACCACAGATTGGGATTTCCTTCTTGGTAAGTCAGTGCCAATTTTGCAATATGTCTGACTGTGGGAAAAAATGCAAATTTCTATCTTACTGACTTAATGACTCATTTAAAATTGCATTGTGTCTGAAAAGGTTCCCATCTTTTTAATGATCTTTGTAACCATAGACAGCTCATGTCACAACATTTGAAAATGCTCAGATCTTAAAACATTTCATTTTACTGCTCAGCAATCAAACACAAAATGTGGGTGTATTTATCACATTATGTGGTTATACAACTCTGTACAAAAATTAGCGTACACCATGTACAGTACCATTAGTGTGGATATGTTTATTCTATGTACAGTTATTACCGGTACCCTATAACTGTATGCACAGCTTTCAATTAAACATTTTTAAACAATTAAAATACATTTCTGTAATGAGTCTGTACAATTTTATAGGCATACAAACTATTTATTTACTATCACATGTATAGGCAATATTGGGGAGCAATTAGAAACCAGATTCCAGCATCTCAGATCGGACACACTAAACAACACTGAGTTCTAATAGGCTGCTATGGGTTACTAACCATGACTACTATTTATAAGCCCATGGGCCAAAATCTGTCACTAAGGAAACGCTGGGGTTGATTTACTAAAACTGGAGAGTGCAAAATCCGGTGCAGCTGTGTATGTTAGCCAATCAGCTTCTAACTTCAGCTTGTTCATTTAAGCTTTGACCAAGAAACCTGGAAGCTGATTGGTTTTTATGCAGTGCCACACCAGATTTTGCACTCTCCAGTTTTATTAAATCAACCTCGCTGCTTAACCTCTTCACGCCAAGGGTAAAACAAATCTTAATGCCTAAGCACAATTTTAAAACTTTCACATGTGTTAGTAAAACTGTACGTATCATCACAACTACTTTGTGTATCCAGATGGATTATACCTTGAAGCCCAGAAGCAATAGTACACAGTTTGCTTTTTTATTTTTGTCCTACATAAAACACACTGACATTGACTGACACTGATGTTGATTACAAAAAAAAAAAATTCCACCCAAAATATACTGACCCTGACCTTTGATCCTTACTTGACCCAAACACTAACCCTGGCACTAACCTAGATCAAACCTTGATCTAGGTATTTTTTCTTTCTTTTTTTTCTTTCTTTATTTTATTTTTTACACACTCTTTTTCCCTCTCTGCAAGGAAAGAGAAAGATAAAATGTATCTTTGCTTCCATTCACAGAGAGAGAGAGAGAAACACAGGGGCGATCACTGTGGTAGCCACTCAAAGTCTACCACAGCATTCAGGGGACCTGCAATCAGGAGTTCTGGGTCCTGATCATTAGTACGGGGCTCAGGGCTCTCAGTGAGACCCCAGTCTCTGTGCTGGAAGCACGCTGTGTAGCACGCTTCCAGCACAATAGGAGATATGCAACATGCATACAGTTAGGTCCATATATATTTGGACACAGGCACAATTTGATTTTTTTTTAGGTATTTACCAAAAAATATTCACGCTATAGTGTGTGTATGTGTGTGGGCTATGTGGGCTGAAAGTGCACACTCTTGGGTTTAATTTGAAGGTATGTACATCCAAATTGAAGGAAGGGTTTAGGAATTACAGCTTTTAAGAATAGCCATCTCCCCCTTTTCAAGGGACCAAATGCAATTTAATCAAAAGCTGTTTCATGGCCAGGTGTGGGCTACTCCTTCCTTATTTCTTCATCAATTAAGCATTTAAAAGGTCTGGAGTTGATTCTTACCCAAGGTTCACACCTTGCAGAAATGCACTACAGTTCATTTAACATGGTTTCCTATGGTACAAGTTCACATCTATGTATTTTACAGCCGGTGAAATTTGTGAAAAAAACGGTGTGGGGTTCCCCACAAAATCCATACCAAACCCTTATCCGAGCATGCAGCCCGGCAGGTCAGGAAAGGTAAGGGACGTGCAAGCACCCCCCCCCCCCCCAAGCAAGCAGTGAAATGTAAAAAAAAAACAAGAGACGGTTTTTGACAAGTCCTTTATTAAAAAAATTGCTCTGAGCTGTTTTTTCCCACCACCGTCTCCCCCGCTGCCATCTCTGCCGCCGCTGCCTTCTCCCGCTGCTGTCTTCTCCCCGAGCTGTCTTCTTGTGCTATCTTCTTCCTTGCTGCCGGTTACCTGCTATAAAAAAAAGCAGCTCTTCTTCTGTGGCTGTCTTCATCCTTTGTGTTGTCGCCCACTGTCTGGCAACTCTTATATAACCATGGGGAATGGCCATCCAATGACATCACCCGGAGATCCCGCCCCTTGTGCATCTCTCCGCCAGCGGGAGAGACGACGGTGGGAGAAGGCAGCAGCGGGAGAGACAGCGGCGAGAGAAGATGGCACTGGGAGAGACGGCAGCGGGAGAAGATGGCAGTGGGAGAGACTGCATCGGGAGAAGATGGTGGCGGAATAAGACGGCTCAGAGCTATTTTTTAATAAAGGAATTGTCAAAAAACGGCTCTTGTTTTTTCAAATTTCACTGCTTTTTGAGGTGAATGGGTAGGGGTACGATGTACCCGATACCCATTCACATGGGGGGCGGGATCTGGGTGCCCCCTTTTTAAAGGGGCGGCTTTAAGATTCCGATAAGCCCCCCCGTCTGCAGACTCTGACAACCACTGGCCAGGGTTGTCCGGAAGAGGCCCTTGTCCCCATCAACATTCAAAAAAAAAATTGGTGTGGGGGGTCCCCTCCAAATCCATACTGGACCCGATTTTTTGAATGGTTGCAGTTCCTAAAATTTGTACTTGATATTTATGTTCAACCCCTTGAATTAAAATTGAAAGTCTGCACTTCAAATTTATTTGGATTGTTTTGTTTTAATTTTTTTCTGGTGGAATACAGAGCCAAAAGTATGAAAATTGTGCATGGGAGAAAAGCCCAGTGCAGTGGGGCTGCATACGTGTGCCAGGTCAGAGACTCAAAGTATTGAAGCAAGAAGGTGGGAATGACAGCCAGATAAATAGTACAGGCATACCCCACTTTTAAGTACACAATGGGGTTTATTTACTAAAGCTGGAAAGTGCAAAATCAGGCTCACTTCTCCATAGAAACCAATGAGCATCCAGGTTTTATTACCAAAGCTTAATTGAACAAGCTGGGGTTAGAAGTGCATTGGTTTCTATGCAGAAGTGAGCCCGATTTTGCACTTTCCAGCTTTAGTAAATAAACCCCATTGCGTACTTAAAAGTGGTGTATGCCTGTATTTATAAGGACAGGTCAGGTATGGCAGCATTAATGTTTAATTCACGATGGGTTTCCTTTAACTGGTCAGTAAAACCTTGGGCGTGGGCACTAAAATAGACATTTTTTATTGCAATACTAAAATAAATATTTATTTTCTATTGCAATGGATTGTTTGATTCCACAAAACTGAAAATAATTTTAGAAATCTAGAATATTACAAAGGCCTGGAGAGTTTTGGGAGGAAGCCTATGAGCCATCCTCTCAAATGCTGGGCAGCTTGTAGCTCCAGTGTTGAGTATAAAATCAAGGATGTTCCTCCCCTAGTAAGAGATGGAAACTAGGATCAGAGAGGACTGCAAAGGAGGTTTTCATGGCTACTGAAGGTCTCTGTGCCTCTTAGGTAGGTCTTTTAGTTACAAAAATTTAAAATGGCTTACAGGTCCACTTTAAACCAAGATGTCAACTTTTTCTAAAACAACATAGCTGCTAAATAATCAATATTTCATATAATTGATTACAATGACATTATGTAACCTAGGGGTTTTGTTGTTCTATTTATCTTTTCTTGGAGGGTGCGTGTTGTACTGGCCCCAACATCAAAAAGTATCCAGTGTACTGTATGTGTATGCGTGTGATGATATAACACTGAACAGAATGATCATAGATATTTTTCCAAAACATAAAAGATTCCCACGTAGCTTAGCCCTCATGGAATAAGTGCTTTTTTTTGTCCAGTCTACAATATATTATATCCAGACATCACACATGCAAGCATAGTTTTATTATTAAGATGATTGCTGGCACCCAATTATGAAATATGAAAGGCATGAATGAAATCAAGGTGGAGCATTACTTTACAGGGCACACTGATAGTCAATGTCCTCATTTCACCCCGGAATGGACAGTGTGCCCCAGAAGAAGTTGCAGAATAGACCATGTGATTCTCATTAGAAGCTGGGAATGGTTACAGAATCCTATAGGAGTGGGAAGAACACAGGATCTGAGAGCAGCACAGTTCAGCTAATAAGAAAATCAACTCTGAGTTCACCTGGCGAATGAGATCTAATTATCAATGACAAGTTCAATTATACAACACTTTACAGATGCGGCCTGGCATTCTGACTGTTTGTTTTACATTCAGAATATAAAGATGTGTATCTAAACTGTCTAAACAACATTTTTTTACTCTTGCTAATAAATATCAAGTCTGTTTACCACATGGTTTAAAAAAAAATCCAACCAGGAATATTTTTTTCTGGTAAATCTCTGTGTTGAATAATTCATTTGTTGTATGCACCCCTACAAATAGTACATGCAATTTTACACAGAGCTTTATATAAATTGTTTCCGGATGAGTCGCTGTCATCACCCAAGCTGACCATCTTCTCTAAGTCGATGTGCAAATTCACTTTCTAATGGTAGTGGTTAGATGTCTGCTTTAAGGGTCAGGTCTACTGCCTGAATAGAGCCTCAGTGAGAAATGTATATTTTACCACAAGTGCTTGGCAGTAGGCATTTTCAACCCATTGAAATCTGTGGGTGTCAAGGTGAGGTGGGCTGCCCTGGGACCTAGAAACTAAATCAAATTCAAATTGCTTCTGACTAGCAGTTAGCTGATTCTGAGTTGTTTCAAGCTGCTTTAAGTTGCTTTCACTGGATTGGAAAAGAAAACCTCAGGGGTAAACAAAAGCCGGCGTACATGAGGTTAAAAAAAGATACGTAAATACAGTGGTGTGAAAAAGTGTTTGCCCCCTTCCTCATTTCCTGTTCCTTTGCATGTTTGTCACACTTAAGTGTTTCGGAACATCAAACCAATTTAAACAATAGTCAAGGACAACACAAGTAAACACAAAATGCAATTTGTAAATGAAGGTGTTTATTATTAAAGGTGAAAAAAAATCCAAACCATCATGGCCCTGTGTGAAAAAGTGATTGCCCCCTAAACCTAATAACTGGTTGGGCCACCCTTAGCAGCAATAACTGCAACCAAGCGTTTGCGATAACGTGCAATGAGGCTTTTACAGCATCCTGGAGGAATTTTGGCCCACTCATCTTTGCAGAATTGTCCTAATTCAGTTACATTAGAGGGTTTTCGAGCATGAACGGCCTTTTTAAGGTCATACCACAACATCTCAATAGGATTCAGGTCTGGACTTTGGCTAGGCCACTCCAAAGTCTTCATTTTGTTTTTCTTCAGCCATTCGGTGGTGGACTTGCTGGTGTGTTTAGGATCATTGTCCTGCTGCAGAACCCAAGTTCGTTTCAGCTTGAGTACACGAACAGATGGTCGGACATTCTCCTTCAGGATCTCTTGGTAGACAGCAGAATTCATAGTTCCTTTTATCACGGCAAGTCTTCCAGGTCCTGAAGCAGCAAAACAGCCCCAGACCATCACACTACCACCACCATATTTTACTGTTGGTATAATGTTCTTTTTCTGAAATGCAGTGTTCCTTCTACGCCAGATATACTTGGACACACACCTTCCAAAGAGTTCCACTTTTGTCTCATCGGTCCACAGAATGTTGTCCCAAAAGTCTTGGGGATCATCAATATGTGTTGTGGAGAAATTGAGACGAGCTTTGATGTTCTTTTTGCTCAGCAGTGGTTTTCTCCTTGGAACTCTGCCATGCGGGCCATTTTTGCCCAGTCTTTTCCTGATGGTGGAGGCATGAACGCTGACCTTAACTGAGGCAAGTGAGGCCTGCAGTTCCTTGGACGTTGTTGTGGGGTCTTTTGTGACCTCTTGGATGAGTCGTCGCTGCGCTCTTGGGGTAATTTTGGGCGGCCGGCCACTCCTGGGAAGGTTCACCACTGTTCCATGTCTTCGCCATTTGTGGATAATGGCTCTCACTGTGGTTCGCTGGATTCCCAAAGCTTTGGAAATGGCTTTATAACCCTTTCCAGACTGATAGATCTCAATTACTTTCTTTCTCAATTGTTCCTGAATTTCTTTGGGTCTCGGCATGATGTGTAGCTTTTAAGGATCTTCTGGTGGACCTTACTGTGTCAAGCAGCTCCTATTTAAGTGATGCCTTGATTGTGAACAGGTGTGGCAATAATCAGGCCTGGGTGTGGCTAGAGAAATTGAACTCAGGTGTGGACAACCACAGTTATAGTATGTTTTAACAAGGGGGGTAATCACTTTTTCACACAGGGCCATGATGGTTTGGATTTTTTTTCACCTTTAATAATAAACACCTTCATTTACAAATTGCATTTTGTGTTTACTTGTGTTGTCCTTGACTATTGTTTAAATTGGTTTGATGTTCCGAAACACTTAAGTGTGACAAACATGCAAAGGAACAGGAAATGAGGAAGGGGGCAAACATTTTTTCACACCACTGTATATATATATAAATAAATATATATATATATATATATAAAGTATTGGGATGCCTGCCTTTACACACACACATGAACGTTAATGGTCTCGGTCTCCGCTCTAATTCATCCCAAAGATGTTCTATCTGGTTGATGTCAGGACTCAGTGCAGGTCAGTCAAGTTCCTCCACCCCAAACTCGTTCATCCATGTCTTTATGGACCTTGCTTTGTGCAGTGGTACAAATCATTCAGTGGTGGGCAGGGGGGGGGGGGTGATGGTGTGGGGTTGTTTTTCAGGGGTTGAGCTTGGCCCCTTAGTTCCAGTAAACTGTACAGACTAAGACTGGGAAGCCATTAAAGTTCATGTGTGTGTAAAGGCAGGTGTCCCAAACCAATACTTTTGGTAATATAGTGTGTGTATATATATATATATATATATATATATATATATATATATATATATATATATATATATTGGTCACAACAAAACATTGTGTGTAGCGCCTATCCTTGCCTACTGAATTGTATTAACATTTATAACAAAAGTCTATGGACATTTCTATGGCTTAGTATTTGGCGCCATCTAGAGGCCAAACACAGATAGTGGACTTAAGTGATTTTTGCTTTCACAAAGCACTAAGCTGATTACAGGAAGTGACTGTTATTTACTTTGAGAGTTGACCTTTTTACCCAGGATGCCATGTGACCTACCCATGGACACCCTCTCTGACAGTGCATGCTGGGTAGGACATAAAAAGAGCCCGAGCGGACATCTTAGGTCTCTTGAGAACGCATGGCCTGCCTGTGAGGACTTGTGAGGAGGCCTCACAGAGGAAGCTGCCTACAGCCACTGCGGAGCGCAACCCCACTCGATTGTGTGAGTGACCTGACGGTGCCAGAGACACACTGACGGATTGGGAAGATCCAGAGACACTCGTTTGAGCATCGGAAGACCGAATTCACTTATCGGAACGTAACAAAGTGACGGAGCCGGCTCAAATAGAAGCAAGCTGCAAACACCGGACCAAAGGTCCCATACAGAGTTCCGATCCAGTTGGTGAGCAGGTTGCAGCCCACAGTTTATTAACTTTTGCACCTAGTCAGACTTATATACAGACCTCGCTGGGATCTATAGTCCTACGGAGGAGGACTATAGCCACTGACACTAGGCAGTCATAAGGCCTATTTGCTATTGCATCTAAAGCCTTGTATCATAGTTACGGAAGCAACCCCAGGATCATCCTTAACTCAGCCTTAAGTACTTTAACCCTTGGATTACAAATCATAAGGAATTATCATTGCTAGCGAAGACAAGAAGACTAAAGACTGAATACTTTAAGTGAGATCTCACACATAGCTATAAAAGTAGAGGGGGCTCCCGTGTATCTATACTGTTTATAATTGTTTCATCAAAAATTCATTGTACTGTCATTCTATGTTGGCATGACAGCACAATTACTGTAATCACCTGTTTGCCAATATATACAGTAAAATATATTTTGGTTAAGTACCCCGTTGTGTGGAGTATTGTTTTCTCCCAGCAGGTGGAGCCAGTGGACCCTGAGAGGACAATACAGGTATATTGTGTTATATTATATTGTACTGTATTGTATTGCACCACAGCTGTGTCAAGGGGACTGAGTCAAGTTAGTGGGGTTTATTAGCAGAGTGCAGGCCCAAATCAAACCAGCAGCTCCTTCGGGGGTCAGTGCCACAATAACATACATATGTGCAATGGGGGTTATTTACAAAAGGCAAATCCACTTTGCACTCCAAGTGCATTTGGAAGTGCAATCGCTGTAGATCTGAGGGGAAGATCTGAAATAAGGGGAAGCTCTGCTGATTTTATCATCCAATCATGTGCAAGCTAAAATGCTGTTTTTTTATTTTCCTTGCATGACCCCCTTGGATCTACAGCAACTGAATTTCCAAGTGCACTGTAGTGCAAAGTGGATTTGCCTTTCATAAATAACCCCCATAGTGTACATTGACTCTACGTTATTGTGTAGAATAAAATATATTTGATTCATAGTTAGCTTATAAAAGTTGGTGTTTTGGTGTTTTGTTATATAGTTCTCTGTTTAAAGGATCCAAGTGATTAAATCCATACCACCCAGTTTCTAAAGCTCACTGGCAATAAGTAGAGTCTGCACATTGCTGGCCTAACTGTAAATTAGTGGGATTCAGTCCTTCCACAGGTAGGCAAACATTTCCCAGAGAAAGACTTCTGCTTCTGCTATGACTTGCACTCAACCTGCTGTGATCCTTGCATGACATTGACAAATGCTCATGGGTGGCACTTCAGTTTAATAGAAAAGTGAAGGATTCACTCCACACACACACACACACACATTTTCCAAAGAGTTATAACCAGAACCTACAACTGCCTGAAGCATTCAATGTTGCATAGCAGAATTTTGATGGGACCCTGCAATGATTGTCCTACTGTAATTGATTGTAACATAAAGTATGACTAAATCAAGGACAAGAACAGGAGAGCTGTCAGCATAGTCAGTGCATGGGCACCAGGGCAGGGAAAGAACATGTCACATTCAGTTTTCAGCAAACCTCCATTCTTTTTAAGCATTTAGATCTTAAACACATGAAGAAAAGGAGGTACAAAAAGGCATGGAAAGCCAAGACACCAGCTGAAGTCTATCAGTAATAAAAAAACAACCCTGCCACTTGTTAGTGCAAATTAATATCAGCTGATTCAGTCTTAACTGATGGCCTATAAAATGATGTCTCATTAGGGCTGTTACTGATTAAAATTTTTGTGTTCGCTTAATTAAAATTTTGTTTTTAATCGATTAATCAACTAATTTCGATTAATTATAATGCACATACAGATCCAACTACTTTTAGCTGATCTCCTTGCATTGCAACTCTGCATTAGTCAGTGGTAAATGTGGTACACACTATATACAATCACCCGATACTAGTTAGTTTCCACAATCCATGACTTAACTTCACAGTTCACACAAATACGTTTTCAATTCAAACTGTAGCACTGACGTAAGTCATTTTTTTTCCACAGTAGCATGACAATCCCTCTACCTCCGGTCTAACTAATCACTCTTATGGCGTGGACCCCTGTGCAAACAGGTGGTCATGCAAGCGGGTATCAAAAGGGTTAATACGGACCATAAACTTCTCTCACATCTCCTTAGATCTCAGCAAGGACGCCAGGTCATGGGTAGAAAGAAAAGATCTAAGTGCTCACCGCTTAAGTATAAGATAACATTTTTGTGTTCAAACACAAACTACTCACATAAAGATGATAAAAACACAGCATGTAAAGCCGACAATTGTGTTAGTTCCGTAGGGCAGCAGTGGGTGACTGCATGCGTAGCTCCTCCCCTGTACGCGTTACGTTCAATCAGAACTTTGACATCACCGGACTCCTCCCCCCTTCCCTTTGGTAGCAGACAGAGGCACTTGGGAAAGGGGGGAGGAGTCCAGTGACGTCGATGTCCGTGACGTCACCGGATCTCTGACGAAACTCCCTGAAGACCCGGAAGCCAGCGGAGATGTGAGTACCGATCAAAAGAATTTTGATTGATCCAAAAAATGTATGATTAATCGAGGAATTAATCTCAGCATAAATGGAGAAATTCATGCGACTAGTTTATCCATACATGTGGCGTCTTGAAGCTGTCATTACCAACAAAGAAATTTGTACAAAGTATAAAATACATTTCAGTTAGCATGTTCAATACTTTTTTCCTTTGTCATTCCATTTTATTACACATAACTTAATTTCTGAACTTATTTGTTTTGGTTTATTTGTATGTTTTGATTGCATGGGTTGTTACCGACATGTGGTAAAAAATTGCATGCCAATAGCACCTTTAGAAATATATTTACCTAGAAAAATGGTGACGTGTTTAATACTTATTTTACCCGCTGTATGTATTATCTTCATATGCGCACAGATTTTCTAGGTTTAAAATGCCTTTACAATGAGCCCCTTCCACCACTAGGCTCCAAAACAGCTAAGTGGGCTGGCATGGCTATTGTTATGCCACTGATCTTCACCCTCTTGCACTTTAGAAACAGCCCAATAATTGTAAGCCAGTGTCAAAACCAGTTCTTGCTTTTATTCATCCATCTGTGGCAGTCCCCACGCTTTCCACAGCTAAGCTGACATTTGACTGCAGTCTCTGTCCAATGGAGATCATTCATTTTGCTCCAAAGAACGGGGATTTTCCAACATGACCTGTTTGACTGATGAGCAGAATCCCTAAGTTGCTGCACAAGACAAGATCAAACAGAAATACTGCAGTTTACTATGGTAACATAATAACAAAAAAAAAGTAAAATGATTAAAAACATAAATGTAATCACTGAAATGATGTACTGCATCTACTGTATCTAACTACCCATCCATCTATTTCACCTTTAGTTGTATTTTTGTGCAATTATTCTTTTTTTGTTTGATTACGAAGGAAATTGGAGTATTTCTCTGTAGGCTTTGTATTTCTTTATTATAATAATACATTGTTGTTTGATCCCCATGGTCTGCAGCAATTTAAAGACACGATGTTCTCGTCTGTGTATGCGCATTGTTCAGAGCTTCCTCTGTTTGCACAGCTAGCACTGGTCCTTGTCCTTTGTGAAGAACAGCCATACTCTTTTACAGCATTTATCCCCACATGTTTGAAAATCTGTAGAAGCAATAACAGCAACACACTGACGTGCTCATTATCACTTAGTTTTTATCTCCTACGCTGCCAGTCATTGCAAGCAATGCTCAAACCCATCATATCACTTGCAAAATATCTGGCTGTAAAAACATGGTTCCAACTACTCGGTGCCCCTAGCTGCCTCATTATTTTGTGATCATTTGCAATCCTAACCAATGCAGATGTGTTTTAATGACCAATCTCCCAGTTATCTGAGAAGCCTTACTTTATTTAGAGGGTCCTATAAATGGCTGATTTTTTTTTTTGCCAAAATTGTTTTTCAGTACTATGTCTGCTTAACTTATCCTGTCTGTGTTCGCCATATATCTCTCCCCTGCATTCCTTTTTCTTTCCAGTGTTGAGAGATTTAATAACTAGACTAGATGTATTTATGAAAAAGGAGAAAATGTTAAATATTCCGCTACATTTTATATTAAAAAGTAACTTCATTCATCTATTAAATATTGAAAAAAAAAATCGCCTTATGAAAACACTTTATAAAAGCAGTTTTTTTGTGTTTAACAGAAAACATTTTCATTCCTTAGGGTCCACTCTTAGTATACTGCACCTCGCCAGCTCCGTCTGTCTACATCCAGAGCATTTCTCTAACTAGGGGGTCATAGGGTCACCTCCTGGAACTCCTCCAACAATAAACTTAGAAGTCTAGTAGAAGAAGTAGTCCACCGACAAAGGTGACTTGAAATATAGACCTTTAGAAAATCAATTATGTAACTCATATTTTTTGATGAACTTTTATCTCATCTCTGGCCTGTTCACAAATTTCTCCTTGCTTCCAATCCTTTTCCTTCTGCCTCTGATGTCATGAAATAACGTGTTTTATGAAAGTGGGGATTTCATGAGACGGACACAATAATATACAGTGCAACCTGGTATTTCTCACAGTGCTCATTAAAAGAAAACTAACACAGGCAAAGTAATACACCTATGTTGTAATAATAAACACAGCTATCTAGGCACAATCAATAAAATTGTCAAATATTCTACATAAGGGCACTTTTAAAAGCAATCTGTCATAAATAACATACCCATGTAACCCATGTAACAAGCTTCAGATGGTAGCTACCATTTTCCTTTTCATGGTTATAAAGTGGAAAATGATCAATTTTTCAACCAGACACTGAATTTGACAGAATACCGAATTTATAAAGAACATTCACTTCATGCATTTTTGTGTTTGCCAGATCGAGTCACCTTCATCAATGTCTACCCCTAATCAGCATTGCCCATTTTTCAAGAAATCACGGTCTTAATAACATTCCATTTCTTTGTATTATAACCATTTGACAAATCCAGTCACTTGAAAACATTCACCATTTTCATATGCACTAATTTTAGCAGTGATTCACTATAGATTTTTATGGAGACCTATCATGTTTAATCTTGATTACTCAATACATTCATTCATTCTAAATTTCTTATTTACATGTATCCTGTTCAACTGCCACAGTTTTACATTATAAATAATACAGTATTAATCTATAGGAAAGAATGGCAGTAATTTATTTATCCAGGTTTGTGCCTGGAGTGAACTTAGTTTTGCATTTTTTATTTTATTTTTTAAATCTGATCCTTTCACTTTTGGGCTGTCTACTAGATCCAAAGTAGTGAACGCAGTTGTGATGAATCAGAATCTATTGATAGACTCTCAATTCACTATACATCTATAATTATATCAATATGTACATTTTAAAATTTTGCCCTGAATGGGCAAGGTGACAATTTCTCTCTAAATGTGCAGGGAGGATGTAACAACACTTCAGTCACTAGACTAGATAGGCAAAGCCTAAATTAGACCATAATTTCACAATTCAAGCAAGGTGAAAGGCCCAAACCTAGCATTCCATTAAGTGAAATTTAAGTTAAAGCAGACTGAAACTTAACTATACTAAACTATGCTACATGGACAAGCCACACAATTTATACTTACAGTTACAAATGGAGTCTTCTGGACACTCTCTGGCTTCTTAGATCTCCTAAAGTGACTGTAAAGTCTGTTTTTTTTTTCCCGATAAAAATAACAAACATGTTATACTTAATTGCTCTGTGCAGTGGATTGGCACAGGGCAGCCTGGATCCTCCTCTTCTCGGGTCCCTCTCCGGTGCTCCTGGTCCCTCCCTCCTGTTGAGTGCCCCCACAGCAACCAGCTTGCTATGGCGGCACCCAAGCTGAGCCCCAGCTCCCTGTGTCCAAAATCTTCTGCCTGTACAACCACTTTAGGCTGGCCATACATGGATCGAAATGCGATCCATGTACTGTATGCCCGTTCTCATTCATGAGAAGTCAATCTATTGATCGAAATCTCATGAACAGGACTGCTGAAAAAAATTCAATCAACGCTGCAGCCAATAGAGAGGAAGATTGTCAGAATACCAAGACACAGCTGGGAGGATTCCTGCATCCACCCAGAATGTGTGGATGGAGGTATTGGGTCTGTTTTTTTTTCATTCAGCTTTCGGAAAGTATGGACAGCTTTAGAGACTTCAACAGCAACTCCCTCATAATGACTATGCTAAGTGTGTAGAGCCGGGAACCTAAAAGCAGAGATCTCTTAGGTCACTACCAGAAAAATCTAAGAATTATAGGAATTTGGTAGAAGATTTAGCCATCCACTAAATATTGAAATATCATTTTGGGTCAATTGAATAAAAGAGGATTAAAAGAGGGTGCTGGGGCATATTCTCACAAGATTTGGCACCCTCAATATTTCCAAGATCTTGTCTAAAGTCCCGTGACATGACCCTCGCCTAGGTGCTGCTGATAGAAGCTGATGTGTTAGGTAAGTACATGTTTTATTTTTTGCTCTCAATTGTATATTTTTTTTGTTTCATGTGACATTTTTATGGGGGTGCTTGGGATCCATCTAATCAGCAAACCTTAACTTTTGATGGTATTTAGCTTAGCCTGAAGGCCCTCCAGAGGTTTGTTTGCCAAAGGTATCCATTAAGCCATATATATGCAGGCACAAGTGTTTGCCATGGCGGAACAACAGCCATGGATTCCAAGGTGTATAAAGTTTTGCATGGTATAATAATTGACATAAATTAATGTTGATATGTACAGCATTAAATTGGTTGAGATTATAAACAGATTTACTGTGCCAACAGATATGGAAGCATTCCAAGTACCTACGTCCTAAAATCTATATTAAAATATATTTATATTGGAGGCTGTGTGGACTTTATTGGTACTTCTATGAATAACAACACACATTTTATAAAAACATACTTTTATTACAAATATTTTATAAAACATACACATATAAATGTATGCTGTATTACAGGCACTAAAATAGCTCTCTCTTAATTGGATAAATGCATAGTGATATCAACAACTAGATGGTACAGCCTATCACATGAACCGTATCCATTACTTTTCAACATGTTTCACCTATTTTTAGAAGTAATGATTTAGAAAGCACACATATCACACAATTCAAAAAGCTAGACAGCATCAAGATCCAATCTGAAGACATACATAAGACTTACCACAAACCAGGAGGGTACACAGCTAGAAGAGCGCTGCAGGCACACGTTTCCCTGGCGGGTATAGGAGTAAAAAAAAGAGGGGAGTATTCAGGTATCCATTGAGCCATATATATGCAGGCACAAGTGTTTGCCATGGTGGAACAACAGCCATGAATTCCAACATGTATAAAGTTTTGCATGGTATAATAATTGACATATATTATTGTTGATATGTACAGCATTAAATTGGTTGATATTATTGTTGCTAAGGTTACCCTATGTATTACATTGCAGTGATTTTTTGCACTGATCAGCTACATGCATGAGTGCCCTCCATTAAAGCCTTTTTATCAGCATATTCTCTTACTTGAGAATTGTTACCTCTACAGTTATCTTGCCTAAAGTGTTGTAAACCTTCACATATGCAGTACCCAGTGAAGGGAACAGCCTCGGGTGATACACAGAGATTAAACAAACCCTCTTACATGTTTTACTTGTTTATCTGCAGTCTCTACCCTACACCCCTTCAAAAGGGCAGAAAAGTGTTAAAATATTTCTTCATCTGTCAGGAGCACAGAGGAGGGGGTGGAGAGACTGCAGTTACAGCATGTGAAAGCTGATTGGAGGAAAGGCACAAACCCCCCTCCACACAGCAAAAGAACTGTTCTCTAAATAGACAAGCTCCGTTTTGAGCTCTCCCTCCCCCTCCCAACACAAATTTATCTCATGTGTCGGGAAAACTTCTCAGAAGTGACTAATGCTAAGCACCAGAGGGAAACCACACAAGCTTTGGAGAGAGACAAGTAAACATTGCAGATATATGTGATTTGCTCAGATTCCATGACTGAGGTTTACAACCACTTTAATTTAGCTACAGACATAGCCAGAAGAGACAAAATGAGGAAACAATTATTACATATATAGATTTGAAACTGGGGGCTGATTCCTTCTGACCCTGTTGGCCTAGGAACTGGCCCACAAATGCCTTTTAGTAAATAGAACTTGAAGTTATAGAGTTGAATGATTTTTTTTTCAATATCAGCTCATCTAAACTGGTCACTGTAGCATTCTACTGGTTCAGTTAGGACAATTTTTGTAGATTATGCTTTCTTTGATCCTAGTTTTTAAGGACTGCTCCAAATCAATGGTTAAATGTGGAACTCACGCCCGCTTCCTGTAAAAGTTTTCTGTGTGAACACATTAGATTGGAACTAAGCAGCTTCATGGAAAAAAAGGCTGCATGATCCACTCAGTCATTACTCTTCTGTATGAAAACAGGGAGATAAATGATGTATGGTTTGACACACTACCTACTCAGGGCTAGAAAGCCGTCTAGATAAGGACAAATAAAAATAATTTATTATTATGGAGGGTTTTAAGTAGACAAAAGGGATGAACAATAATTACTTTCACCTAAAAAAAACTCCCTTAGAGTATTACTGTGCATTCAGTGTACTGCCAAGATCAAGTTTTCTCTTAGAAAAAGAAGGGAAAAAAAAATAAAAAGTCCCGTAACATTATTCAACTGACAAGCTTCTGACTATTTCTGTCTATTGAACAGCTCATGCACACCTAATTTATAAATGCAGTAAACAAAGACTTGGAAGTGCAAAAGAGAGAGGACAATGGGTTATGATCAGTATAGTCAAGAACAGAACGAATGTATGATATGGTGGAACCTTTACCTATAAAAACAAAAAAACAATAAACAAAAGTTATAATACTATACTAGCTGAAAACACTTTCTGCATAGTACAAATCCCTTTGCTCCATTGAAGCAATAGTAAGAAAATACATTTTCCTTATAGCTTCCTAAAGTCTTTGGTAACAGGATGCCCAAGTTCTATAATACACAAGAATGGGGCTTCAGTTATCAAAGATTCTTAAGAACTGTTTGTGTTGGCCAATACAACCAATAAAATGATGTGTTTCATCTTTCCTGTGCAAGTTATAGAATACTTTGAGTAGTGCATACAAATGATAAGTATAATAGGGTCTTTTATCGTGAGCTGAGGGTTGATGCTGATACGATAAAAGGCTGAACTAAGTACATGGCTAACACACGATGCCTACACAAAGCAATCAGCATGCAAAGCGCCACATTGTCAGATACAGTAAATAAATCTAATAAGGAAAATATAGGGTTTACTGCCATCTGGGAATATCAATGAGGGACTCTGTGCAATCACAGTAATACAAACATAATGGTAAATACAAACAGCAGCTGTGCCAAAAAATCAAAGGAAAACAGCATGAAAAAAATGAATGCATTTCTTACGCTGGCAGTATTTAAGGATAAGGAAAGCCAATAACAATGTCAGGTTTTTCAATGATATGCTAGACTGATGAACAAGTATGAATTCTGATTTCATCAGTCTACAGAATGATATCTAATCAAAGCAAGCATCTGATTTATGTTTTTGGTCAGTGGGAAGAAAGGGAATACATCACAGTCACCTCTGTTCCCAGCCCCTCAGCCCTCTGGCTGTAGCATAGTCTACTGCTAGGACTTGGAGCCTTCTTATTTCCCAGTATTATATTTTAGTCTTTAAAAGTCCATGAGAACATCTATACCATCCTTCAGATCTGTAGAACTTAGCCATTGACCCTGTAAGAAGATTCCATTAGACTGAAGAATTAAATGGATGGAAGTAAGGAAGGAACATATACATAAATCAGCACACCAGTGTGCAAACTGATAAATACATGTTTTGTGCATTTTGTGATTAAATAATGTATACCCATCTCCATTTATGTAGGCCTTCCTGAGTGGATGGATAAATAGAAGCATACATGCACAGATCAGCACACCAACCTCTAAAACGTATGATGCTACTTCATAAAGTAGACTTATACTCCGTTCCCAAGTGTCTCCGAGCTTCTCCGAGTGCATCCGATCGGTCTCCGAGTGTCTCCGATGCCCCCCACCTCTGGCCACATGCTGTACTGCATACAATAGCAGTCACTGTGGAACGAATTATTTGAGTTCCCATTGACTCCTATGGGGAAACTTGCTTTGATATACAAGTGCTTTGGATTACAAGCATTCTTCTGGAACAAATTATGCTCATAATCCAAGGTACCACTGTATATGGTTAGAGAGCAAAATCTCTAATTCACTCTGAGAATAACAGACAGAAGAGATATACTGTATATACTATTAGGGCTCTTTCACACGGGGCGGATCAGTGCTGATCCGCCCCGTGGATATCCGCTTGCTCAGCGGGGATCGCCGGAGCGATCTCCGCTGAGCAGGAAGATGACAGGTCCATCTCTGCACACAGCGCAGGGATGGACCTGTCAGAGCGCCGCTCTCTCCTATGGGGGATTGGATGAACACGGACCGTAGAGTCCGTCGTCATCCGATCCGCTCTGCAGATGGATGAAAAAATAGGGTTTTCCTCCGTCTGCAAAAACGGACCATAGCGGACACGGACGAGATCGGGTGTCAGCGGATGCTCATCCGCTGACACCCGCTATCCCATAGGGATACATGTATGTCCGTTTTGCATCCGAAAACGGAAGTATGCAAAACGGACATACGGTCCGTCCGTGTGAAAGAGCCCTAAGAGGTTGAATCTGGTAAATATCATCAGACTCTGAACTAATTTTTTATTCAAAAAAATGTATAAAAAATTAAAGACCGTTTTGACGGTTTTCAGACAGAACTGTAATATATTATATGCTGGCCATACAAAAACAATGTATTCCTTTGAAAAACATTTTTTTTTAAGAATGTTAGTTTGATTTTCTAATTGTTAGTGGGTTCAAATCGATGTTCGTTTCCAACCACAGTGATGGGAAAATTTGAAGGAGCAGAATAGAAAACTTCTTGGTCAAAGTGTATGTGGTTTTCGTTCAGAAATTACATTCGTTTTAAAATGGAATGTTAAAAGCAAGTGAAATTTTAAAAAAACATTCTTTCATTCAGCGAATGTACAAAGATTTTTTGTATGAATATTCTCATCTGAAAATAAATAGATGTATGGTCAGCATAAGGCTCGCCTTATGCTTTGTTTTTGATCCATTTCTGCAGTGTTTTTTGCTGTACATTTAGCATTTTTGCACATACGATTTTGTTGCGATTTGCGTTTTGCATTTTTTATGCTTTTTTTTGTCCAATTTGTTGTTGGGCAGATTAAAAAGTGCAAATTGCGGCAAAAACGCACTACATGCTTTTCAGCTTCTCCAATGAAGTCTATTAATCCAAAAAAAGCACTGTTTTGTGTTGAAAAAAGTAATTGACCCTTTCCAAATACGCAGCGGCTGAAAAGAGCATAGATGTGAACGTGTCCCATAGGAAACCATGTTAAATCAACTGTAGTTCGTTTTTGCAAAAAGCACCAAGGAAATGCATTGCTGTGAACCAGTCCTAAGCCCTTTATAGTACAAAAAAAGAGCATATAATCACTACTATAAGGGATTCGTTTATACTGTGAAACAGTGAAAGTAATAATATAGATTACTTATATCATATATATAATAATAAATACATCCAGAAGTAGGATATATGGGCATTATAACTAGGAGTCAGACATGGAGCTATATGAAGGGTGGAAGGGAGATATCATTTTTTTTATGTTAAAGTAGTACTAAAAGCTGAGATTTTTTTTCATGGATATGATCATTTTATATATAATGCACAATACTGGTAAAAATGTACTTTAAATGTAATTGTAATGCCTCATATTACCTCAAGTCTATCAGCCTCCAGCTTCTCTGGGTTCAAACGCCGATTTCCCCTGCACAGAGTCTTTAACCACTATCTGACCGCCCACCGTCAAATGACGGCGGAGCGGTGCAGCTATTGTGGCGGGCCGCTGTCATATGACGCCGCTCGCTTTTTGGCCACTAGGGGGCCACTAGCCGGGCACGCGCATCGGGTCCTCAGCTACGCGGCGGGTGCGCGCGCGCCTCCCGCGGCGCGCGCACCCGCCGCGTAGCTGAGGACCCGATGCGCATGCCCGGCGGTCGCGATGACCGCCAGGCACCCGCGATTGCCCGGTAATCGAGCAGGACGTGGATCGGTGTGTGTAAACACACCGATCCACGTCCTGTCAGAGGAGAGGAGACCGATGGTGTGTCCCTTGTACATAGGGACACCGATCGGTCCCCTCCCCCAGTCAGTCCCCTCCCCCCACAGTTAGAATCACTCATATAGGGTACATTTTAACCCCTGCAGCGCCCCCTAGTGTTAACCCCTTCCCTGCCAGTCACATTTATACAGTAATCAATGCATTTTTATAGCACGGATCGCTGTATAAATGTGAATGATCCCAAAAATGTGTCAAAAGTATCCGATATGTCCGCCGCAATGTCGCAGTCATGATAAAAATCGCAAATCGCTGCCATTACTAGTAAAAAAAAAATAATAAAAATGCTATAAATCCATCCCCTATTTTGAAGACGCTATAACTTTTGCGCAAACCAATCAATATACGCTTCTTGCGATTTTTTTTTACCAAAAATATGTAGAAGAATACGTATCGGCCTAAACTGAGGAAAAAATTTTTTTAAAAAAAAAAAATTGGATATTAAATTATAATAAAAAGTAAAAAATATTATGTTTTTTCAAACTTGTCGCTCTTCTTTTGTTTTTATAGCGCAAGAAATAAAAACCGCAGAGGTGATCAAATACCACCAAAATAAAGCTCTATCTGTGGGGAAAAAAAATGATAAAAAATGTTATTTGGGTACAGCGTTGCATGACCGCGCAATTGTCATTCAAAATGCGACAGCGCTGAAAGCTGAAAAAATGGCTTGGTCAGGAAGGGGGTGTTCGTGCGTGGTAGGCATGTTATACTTACCTGCTTTGTGTAATGGTTTTGCACAGAGCAGCCCTGATTCTCCTCTTCTGGGGTCCCCCACCGATTGCTTCTGGCTCCTCCTGCCTTCAGAGTGCCCCAATAACAAGCTGCAAAATATAGTATAGAGTGCCCCTATAGCAAGATAAAAAAAACTTCTGCCTTTAGAACCACTCACTTCCTGCCCAGGACTATATGTCCCATGAGGCATTACTCCTCACACATTCACACTCACAAGTTCTCAGGCACTTACTGACATGTATGGATGGTGTACTGAGCTGTATGTGTGCTGCACTGTGTCTGCTGACATGTATGGATGGTGTACTGAGCTGTATGTGTCCTGCACTGTGTCTTCTGATATGTATGGATAGTGTACTGAGCTGTATGTGTGCTGCACTGTGTCTTCTGACATGTATGGATGGTGTACTGAGCTGTATGTGTGCTGCACTGTGTCTTCTGCCATGTATGGATGGTGTACTGAGCTGTATGTGTGCTGCACTGTGTCTTCTGACATGTATGGATGGTGTACTGAGCTGTATGTGTGCTGCACTGTGTCTTCTGACATGTATGGATGGTGTACTGAGCTGTATGTGTGCTGCACTGTGTCTTCTGACATGTATGGATGGTGTACTGAGCTGTATGTGTGCTGCACTGTGTCTTCTGACATGTATGGATGGTGTACTGAGCTGTATGTGTGCTGCACTGTATTTCCTGATATGTAAACAAATGCATTCTGTACGCAGGCCAACTAATCGGCTGCCCGATTAATCGATTATGAAAATAGTTGACAACTATTTTCATTAGCGATTAGTTGTCGAATAATCGATTTGTTGTTTCGGTCCTACTGACAATGCTGATCCAGAAGCATATATTTCTCTATGACGAGCTTGATTCCCCTGATTTTCAGGTGTCATTTTACCTATAAGGCCGTGCATTTTTGTAAGGCCGTGGTTTGCAATACTTTCTGACTTGCAGATGCTGCTGGTGAAGAAACACTTTGGGGGTTATTTATGAAAATCAAATCCACTTTGCACTGCAAGTGCACTTGAAAATGCACTGAAAGTACACTTGGAAGTGCAGTCGCACTAAATCTAAGGGGTAGATCTGAAATGAGTGGAAGCTCTGATGATTTTATCATCCAATCATGTGCAAGCTAAAATGCTGTTTTTTTATCTTCCTTGCATGTCCCCCTCGGATCTACAGCGACTTTACTTCCAAGTGCACTTGCAGTTCAAAGTGGATTTTCCTTCAGTAAATAACCCCCTTTGTGAAGATCCAGAAGCAGCCGAAAGAGTATTTATGGAATGAGAACTCTGGAAGGAAAAGCTGCTTGCACTTACATTAGGTCTTTAGGGCACCTCTGGCATACCAGGATGTGTTTTGACATCCTTGTAGCATTTGGAAAAGAATATTTCTTCTCACAATATTTGTAAATTGCAGCTTTCCTCTCAGCAGAAATTTCACTGTGGAAATGCTTCCAAACTCTAGCTGTTGATTTCACCATTTTCCTAATAGGAGGGAAAAAAACAACAATTTACTGACCAGACTATGGGTAAAAATGACACTGTGATGGTGTCACATGATGAGAAAATTAATAGGAATCATTTAAAGGTTAAAAAAATATAAACAAATTTGTCAGACAAATTAACCCTCTTACCTGTTAATTAAGGTGGCCTGATAGGACAGAAACTATCATCTACTGTATCCCAACAGTCACCCAACTGTAGGAGGTACAAGATGGAGCCCACAAGCAAACTAAACTGGAACCTTCCCCCTGCAGTGCCGCCTTGTGGCAGATATGCAGATTTCTCTTGTTTGAGAAGTACAGTGTTACTTGAATTGTATTTCAGGATTTGCTTGT
Source organism: Lithobates sylvaticus (assembly GCA_028564925.1). Taxonomy (NCBI): domain Eukaryota; kingdom Metazoa; phylum Chordata; class Amphibia; order Anura; family Ranidae; genus Lithobates; species Lithobates sylvaticus. The sequence continues at coordinate 338,148,929 of CM053028.1, read as the reverse complement.
CTTCAGCTGAGAAAACGTGCAATAATTTAAGACTTTACATAAAGTCTCAGAAATCTTTCATTATGTGTTCATGTTATATAGTTTGAATGCCATGTCATCGATATATTATTTATCATTGTAAAAGAACATATTCCACACTTCTTTCTTTTCTTCCAAATAATAAAAAAAAAAAAAACGGCTTTGAAAAAAAGGAAAAAAGACTGTTTTTTTCCAATTTTTCATTTTTTTCAAGGCCTTCCTATCTTTAGTTCTGGCAGCATAATTTCTGTTGAAGGAGTGGATCAGCAGGCTTTGTGACCAATCCTTCTCTTCAGGTGACCAGCTCTGGAAGGCCCTGGAGCAGTGTTTTATCCAGTAATGGTATTTCACTCTCCTATTACTTTGTATTTATCTATATCAGCAAGAGTGAATATAATGAAACATGTTTTTTTGGCTTCGGCAGTTTTATTACATGTTGGACCGACAAATGTAAAATACTTACGAATGTAGATATACAACATGAACACATTATCTAAATGTAATAAAGTAGAAAAAAGCCAGAATGGGTCAAAAATACAGAGTTTTAGAAAACAATTATCAGCACACTCAGAGATTTGTTTGCAAAAGCTCAGGACTAATGAATTAAAACAGCCTCTTAGTGAAAGACTGATGGATGCTTGGGACACGCTTCCAGCAGATTTTTCTGTTTATCTAAAACATAGATCTTTTTGTGTTCTCTGGGAACGCACATTATGCCGCATAGGCAAACTTGATGGCCGTAGCATTTTAGCAATATAGGAAGTCATGAAATGTATGATCCAGGCCCTGATAAAACACAAATGAATTTGAAATAAAAGAATCACTGCCTTTTTTTTTTTTTTTCTTGCCGTCTGGAAGTAGGACTGTGGCGACTGTGAACAGGAAAATGAGCTTTCCCATATGTGAAGGTATTTTCATTTACTAAATAAAATGCAGGGGCTTTTCTAGCTAGAGGTCAATATAACAGCCCCATCAGATTTTCAGTTCCAAATCCCTTAGGCTCATAATCCAGCACTGAAAGTTTATATATGTATATATGCTATGTGTTATATATGAAACAGAGTTGAGTTTTATTGAATGCGTGTTTTATGAGCAAGTGTTATTGCAATGTATGTGTCTTTAGAAATATTTATTTTTAGAGCATCCCCTGCTCCCTAATGACCAAACCAATTCCACACCTAAAGAATGTATAGCATGAATAATACAAAGGGTGGGGGAGGAAATTTGGAGAACAGAAATATCTTCCACCATCTGCCTATTTCCTGTATGAGCACCTGGTTTTTGTACAATTAGACGGCCAATAACTAATGTTGGTGTGTGGCTAGTGTGAGGCAAGTGGAAAACTGCCAAGTCTGCTCCCCGTCCTTACAAGAAAATCTCACAATTAGAAAATGCAGATGTGTTTTCCTTCTTTCCCAACTATATACTTGATATAGACACTAAAATCAAAATATTTACATGTAAAAACTTTTTAGACCAAGGTGAGTAGTAATAAAAGTGTCCACGTTCATACTGTTTTATTATTTAAGTAGCGATTATGGGGAAGCCGTGGTGTTATAATGGTAATATTTACCTAAAAAGCCATTCTGCATATCATAATGACTCTTTTTTCATTGTTTGCTGATCCTTTTCTTCCCGATCACTGCAATTTTTTATACAGGTTTGTAAATGCTCCCTCTAGTGGTGATCTGTACATTGGGGATTGTGATTAGCACACACTGCTGCTAACCTGTAGCTTGGTATGCCATATGGGGAGTCTTTGGTTTCAGTCAGGTCAAACCTGACCTATAAATTTGTACGAAGAGCGAAAGGGGCAGGTAAGCACTATGATTGTCTGGATCTATTAAAGAGATAGTAAACCCTGTAAGAAAAAAAAGTGTCCACTTGCAAGGCAATATAATAATGTGCTACTATGCCCATTATGAAAGACTTACCTTAAAACGAAGCTCTCCAGCGGCACGCTGTCACCACTGCAGAGGTTTCCATCTTTACCCAGTCTTCCTTTCGGTTCTGGGACTCCGGGCATCTGATTGGTCATGCTGTGATGACATCACACTGGTGCATATGTGCGGAAGTCTCAGCCGCGGCCCACAGCTCCGAAGGAACGGCACGGGTATGTCGTTCCTTCAGAGCGCATGCACCAGTGACGTCACCGGCTGCTGCTCCCAAGAATATCTCCTAAACTAGTGGTCATCAACCCTGTCCTCAGGGCCCACTAACAGGCCAGGTTTGCAAGATAACTGAAATACAGTCTGCATCTCCCCTAGATAATACATAAAACCTGGCCTGTTAGTGGGCCCTGAGGACAGGGTTGATGACCACTGTCCTAAACAGTACACATTTAGGAGATATTAATTTTACCTACAGGTAAGATTTATCATAAGCTTACCTGTAGGTAAATATTAAATATCAGAATTCTACTTTAAAGCTGGAGTTTAGGTATGGTATTTTTTACATAGTTACATGGGTTCAGCTTGGATCAATATAACTATGCATATTTCATACCCGTGGGATCCCTCTAGAACATGGGTTCTCAATAAAGTTGCCACCTCATCCCTTTAAACCCGAACACCTTTGAATTACACAGGTTCTGAGGCTAATTAAATGCAGATAAGGCACCAAGTGAGTTTAATAACCACCTTAATCAGCCACAGAACCTGCGTAATAAATATGTGTTTGAGTTTAAAGGGATGAGGTGGCAACCATAGTGCTCAACCTGTGGCCCTCCAGATGTTGTGGGAGACATGCTTGTAGCTGTCAGTGGCATGCAATGCCTCATGGGACTTGTAGTTGCGCAACAGCTGGAGGTCCACAGGTTGAGCATCCATGCTCTAGAAGCTGCAAATCACTACAATAGACACTGCTACTCTATTGATCTCCACTAGCTTCTGGGTCCCGTGCCGAGTGGCTGCCCTGCTGCATTGTAAATACAGGAGGTTGTTCGCTTGGCACGGCTCAGCTCCCTAACCAGGGAACACTTTTTATTTTCTCATTGAATGCAAAGCATTCTCTGCTCAGCAAGGACAATAACTAAACCTATGTCAGTCAGTACCGGACTAACAGGGAGTCTCCTAATGGGGTTCTCCAAAATAAACAGGCAGCACTTGTACCTCATTGTACTGTTCTGTCAACATTTTGCCTTTTTTACCCAAAGGAAAAAGAATGGCCCAGGAAAAATAGGTTTACACCAATGAATAAAAAGCAAAGTCCTTAATTATAAAGTCCATAATTAAAAAGAGTCTATAAAATCCATCTATAAAATATATAAAAAAGTAACATTAGCGGGAGCTCCCCATAAAGTGAAGCAATTCTCTGTAGGAAACAAAAGGGGGCGCCAGACTAAGTGTAGCAGGTAATAACAACTGGGTTTTATTAAAAAGCCAAATGGCTACTTACATACTTACTTACAAAATTGCTACTTACATAAGTAGCAGACAGTTAGGCATGTTATAACTAGTGGTATCTGGGCCAGTCTTCAGCAGAAGGTAAGCCATTCTTTAGCCTGGTGTGCCTGTACCAGACCAAGAGCTATAGTCTGAATGGAATCGTAAGCAGAGTGGAACGCAGCGGAGGCCGGGCCGGAGGTGACGACAGCAGGAGACCGGATATGCAGCAGATAGGTCAGGCGCCCTCTGTTGTTCCCTTTGCCTTTTTAGCCAGCATCAGGCTTCCATATGAGAGAGAGAGGCAGGGAGGGAGAGAGAAAGGGAGGGAGAGGGAGGGAGAGAGAGAGAGAGAGAGAGAGAGAGGGAGAGAGAGAGAGAGGGAGAGGGGAGAGGAGAGAGAGGAGAGAGAGAGGAGAGAGGGGGAGGAGAGAGGGAGAGGGAGAGAGGAGAGGAGAGAGAGGGAGAGAGAGGGAGAGGGGAGAGAGAGGGGGGAGAGAGTAAGGGGGGGGGAAAGAGAGAGAGAGAGGAGAGAGAGAGGGGGAGGGAGGAAGGGAGAGGCCTGTGGACAGCTGAGACTGTTAATAATGTCTGACTACCAGGTAGGAAGTGGACCTAGAAATGGAGGAATAATCCCACCCAGGGCCGATCCTAGGGTCACAGACGCCTGGGTGCAGAAATATTTCTGGCGCCCCCACGTGGGCGTGGTCATCTTACCAACTCCTCCCCTTTACAAATGTTTCTATGACAACGACTTCAACACAGAGATGTACCCGTAAGAAGTCTTCGTTACCCTGGGATCCTCCCATGATCTTTTACCAATAAAGAAAATACAGGAAGAGCGTACAATAATGAGACCTGGAGGGGAGTCTCTCTGATGCACACAGAGGGGGCTTCTGTTAGAGAGTCTATTAGAAAGAGCCCCCAGACATAGTACAGGAGACGGTCAGAGACTGTAGACATGATACTAGAGACGGTCAGAGACTGCAATCATAGTACAGGAGACGGTCAGGCTGCACACAATACAGGAGATGGTCAGAGACTGCAGACATGTTACAAGAGATGGTCAGAGACTGCAGACATGTTACAAGAGATGGTAGTAAATAATGGCCGATCGGCCCTCTCACCAGACCCCAGCGATACAGCAACAACGGTTCCTCTAATCAGGAGTCAGCTCACTGTGAATTGCCCGTGGCGGCTCCGCTGGGTAGAGCCCAGATCTGTATTCCTGCAATGACTCCATTCCTTTCTCCACCAGGGATGGTGCCAGGCTGTGTGGCTTTCTCTCTCTGATGGTGTTCTCTCAGCACTGCCCTCTCCCTCTGGAGTCCTGGGTGCCCTTCCCTGAAAGCCTTCCCGGGCTCCTGGCTTTCTCTCTCCCATTCAGCTGAGCATGCTGTTTGGGCTGCAGTTTCCATGTTACAGTGGGGCTGCCAGTCCTTGGGACCACATGTCCCACAATCCTTTTCTTTGCTCCTTTGTTTTTTCTTCCCTGGCCGTTATGACGGCGGGGGAAGAAACATAGTGCGCCGCTCACTAGTACAGCATCGCACGAGGAGGTGAGGGAGAGGGGAAATAAGAGCCCGCAGCTGCAGTGGCATCACTAGGGTTGGTGTCACCTGGTGCAGTAAAACATGGTATCACCCCTCCACCAACTATAGTCATCCCTCAGTACAGACCCCACTCCATTAAGTATAGACCCCCCCTCCGTCAGTGCTGACCCTTCACTAAGTATAAATACCTCCGTCAGGACAGACCCCCCCATTAGTATAGACCCCCAGGACAAAACACCCCCCTTTATCAGTATAGACCCCCCTCAGGACAAACCTTTCCCCCCTAAATTAGTACAAACCCCCCCCCTCCCCCCCGCCCCCCACCCACTCCCGACCCCCACCCCCCACCCGAACCACCACCCCCCCCTCCATTAGTACAGACCCCCCAGGACAAACCACCCCCTCCATTAGTATAGACCCCCCAGGACAACCCCCCCCCCCCCCCACATTAGTACAGACCCCCCCCCACATTAGTATAGCCCCCCCAGGACAAACCCCCCCCATTAGTATAGACCCCCCAGGACAAACCCCCCCTACATTAGTATAAACCCCCAGGACAAACCAGCCCGCCACCCACATTAGTATAGACCCCCAGGACAAACTACCCCCCCACATTAGTATAGACCCCCTCAGGACAAACCACCCCCCCCCCCCACATTAGTATAGACCCCCCCCAGGACGAACCCCCCACATTAGTATAGACCCCCCAGGACAAACCACCCCCCCCCCACATTAGTATAGACCCCCCAGGCCGAACCACCCCCCACATTAGTATAGACCCCCCAGGACAAACCACCCCCCCACATTAGTATAGACCCCCCCAGGCCGAACCACCCCCCACATTAGTATAGACCCCCTCAGGACAAACCACCCCCCACATTAGTATAGACCCCCCAGGACAACCCCCAACATTAATATAGACCCCCCCCAGGACAAACCCCCCCTACATTAGTATAAACCCCCCAGGACAAACCAGCCCGCCACCCACATTAGTATAGACCCCCAGGACAAACCACCCCCCCCCCACATTAGTATAGACCCCCTCAGGACAAACCACCCCCCCACATTAGTATAGACCCCCCCCAGGACAAACCACCCCCCCCCACATTAGTATAGACCCCCAGGCCGAACACCCCAAATTAGTATAGACCCCCCCAGGACGAACACCCCAAATTAGTATAGACCCCCCAGGACAAACCACCCCCCCACATTAGTATAGACCCCCCAGGCCGAACCACCCCCCACATTAGTATAGACCCCCCAGGACAAACCACCCCCCATTAGTATAGACCCCCCAGGACAAACCACTCCCCACATTAGTATAGACCCCCCAGGACAAACCAGCCCCCCATACATTAGTATAGACCCCCCAGGACAACCCCCCCTACATTAATATAGACCCCCCAGGACAAACCACCCCTACATTAATATAGACCCCCCAGGACAAACCACCCCCCACATTGGTATAGACCCCCCCAGGACAAACCACCCCCCCCCCCACATTAGTATAGACCCCCCCAGGACAAACCCCCCCACATTAGTATAGACCCCCCCCAGGAAAAAACCCCACATTAGTATAGACCCCCCAGGACAACCCCCCCCCACATTAGTATAGACCCCCCAGGACAACCCCCCCCCCCCATTAGTATAGACCCCCCAGGACAACCCCCCTCCCACATTAGTATAGACCCCCCCAGGACAAACCCCCCCCCCCACATTGGTATAGACCCCCCCAGGACAAACCACCCCCCCCCCCCCAGGACAAACCCCCCCCCCCCACATTAGTATAGACCCCCAGGACAAACACCCCCACCCCACATTGGTATAGACCCCCCAGGACAAACCCCCCCCCCACATTAGTAGACCCCCTAGGACAAACTCCCCCCCCCACATTTGTATAGACCCCCCCAGGACAACCCCTCCACATTAGTATGGACCCCCCAGGACAAACCACCCCCCCCCACATTGGTATAGACCCCCCCCCACCACTAGGCTAATTAAAACCACCCGGGCGGCAGCTGGAGAGGACAGTGTGCAGCCGCGCCGCCCGGGTGGAGAACAGAGCGCGTGTGAGGCTTGTGCTGGTGGGCAGAAGGCGGAAGTTAAACACAGGACTCCTCCTGTGTTTAACTTCCGCCTCCCGCCCACCAGCACAAGCCTCACACGCGCTCTGTTCTAAACAAGTCGGGCTCGGCCACGGAGCGCCCCACCCCCCCGTGACGTCACTGCGCGGCCGCTCCCGCGGCCGCGACAGGCGGAGAGAGCCGCGCCGCCTACGGACAAGGAGAGGAGGAGGGAGCGGAGCACTCTGGCGCTCCAGCGCCCCCACCTCTGTGGCGCCTGCACTGCACCCCGTGCACCCGGGACGGACCGGCCCTGATCCCACCCAAATATTGGATAAAGTAGAGAGAATATAAAACCTTTGACTGATTATTTTTGTTGTATGTGTACCATTGTGGAGATTTATTTTCATGCCTACCAACTGTGCAAGATTTGCCAGGACAGTCCTACTTTTTGGTCAGTTGACCTGCTGTGGCTTTTTCCTGGGATCACAGCTTGAGGCATGCAAGTTGCTGAGTAAGGCTGAGCTCCGGCGTGTTTGCATATGGCACATGCAGAGCCCGCCAGGAAGTCGGCACTGCGCTGCGCTAATCACAGGCAGTGAAACATTTCCCGATCTCTACAGCCGCGCATCGGGAAAATGTCTCTCTGCCTGTGATTAGCGCAGCGCAGTGTCGACTTCCTGGTGGGCTCTGCACGTGCCGTATGCGAACACGCTGGAGCTCATCCTTATTGCTGAGCATACATGGCATTTCCCATCTGTATTCTCCAGTCAGCATGGATGGGACACTTAAGCCAGCCATAGATGGAGTGAATTCCCTTGATTACCCATCAACACAATCAGTGTTGCTGGGGGAATCCCTCTCACAGAGCTATTGTGTTCTCTTGACAGGGTGGCAGGGGGAGCCATACCGGGCCAGGAGAACACACAGTGATTATTGCTAGAGGCTATAGCTGCTGAAAAAAACCACATGAAAAATCAGACAGGCTGGTTGTACCCAAGTTGATTGACCAATCAGCTTGGGTGCAATCAGTCGGCCCTTACATGGTTAGAATCTCGACGGGCCCTGCTAAACCGGCTGAGATTCGAGCAATCTATAGCTGGCTTAGTCTTGTGATTCTCTCTGATGATGTAGATGGAAATGAGGCTTGTGGGTTTCTGCTGGGCTACACAGGAGGAGATGAGAGGGTACAGTGAAAAGTGAGAGCACCAGGGAAAGAGTAGTCGGGGTGCTCTGTGTGCTGTGGGAAAGTGAAAAAAGGGGGGGGGGCTAGGGGTACTGTATGTAGTATACTACTAAAAGGGGGAATTGTGGCCTTTTCTGTGTCCCCACCTCTAAGCTGGAGAACTGCTCGCAATGTCCTATCTACACTGAGCACATCACATGTTGTATAAAAATGGTTTTATCCTTCAAATGTATTTACACATCTCTAGATTATTGCATAGCCAGTAAATTCACATTCATGTCTCCTGGTTCAGCCTCTTTGGACAGAGCTGATTATTCTGTTTCATTGTCTGAAGAGCATGCTGGAGGTGGAGAGTTAAAGCATAATGTCACGTTCCGGGTACGGCGGGGAACAGGAGGTGGATCCCCTATGCCAATGGGGCGATAGCACGGGTTGTATTGGAGGACCGGTTCTAATGTTGCTACTGGTTTTCACCAGAGCCCGCCGCAAGGCGGGATGGACTTGTAGCGGCGGTAGCAACCAGGTCGTGTCTTCCAATAGCAACTCGACCCCACTGACAGCTGAGACAGGAGCGGTACACAAGGATTAGGCAGAGGCAAGGTCAAACGTAGCAAAGGGTCAAGGCAGGTGGCAAAGGTTCGTAGTCGGGGGCAACAGCAAAGGTCTGGATACACAGTAGGAGCAAAACACACAAACGCTTTCACTGGGCACTAAGGCAACACAAGATCCGGCCAGGACAGGAAGGGGAAGTGGGTTTATAAGGTGTTTAGGGTGTAACTGTAATTTGGGCCAGGCACCAATTACTTGTGCGCTGGCCCTTTAAGAACAAGCCGAGTTGCGCGCGCGCGCCTGGGGAGAGGGGACGCGCGCGCAGGGAGACACAGGCGGGGCAGGTGAGGAGAGAGAGATGCGATCCCCGGGCGGACGGAGGCCGCCGCGAGGATCGCATCCCATCGGCAGAGCAGCGCCTGCGGTCAGAGGAGCTGACCGAGGCGCTGCAGGACAAAGGGGGCCGTGAGCGCTCCGGGATGGAGGGGACACCCGGAGCGCTCGGCGTAACAGTACCCCCCCTTGGGTCTCCCCCTCTTCTTGGGTCTCCCCCTCCTCCTGGAGCCCCAGAAGCTGAGGATGAGATGTTTGTCTATGATGTTACCCTCAGGATCCCAGGACCTCTCCTCAGGACCGCAATTCTCCCAGTCAACAAGATAGAACCGCTTACCTCGGACGGTTCTAGAGGCGAGGATCTCTTTAACGGAGAAGATGTCGGAGGACACGGAGACAGGAGCAGGAGCGATGACCTTGGTGGAAAAGCGATTAATGATAAAGGGTTTGAGGAGGGAAACATGGAAAGAGTTGGGGATGCGGAGGGAAGGGGGAAGATGCAATTTGTAGGACACGGAATTGATCCGAGCCTTGACCTTGAATGGACCGAGGTAGCGGGGACCCAACTTGTAACTGGGGATGCGGAACCTGATGTACCTGGAGGAGAGCCACACCCTATCACCAGGGGAGAAGACAGGAGGGGGTCTTCTTTTACTGTCAGCATGTTTCTTCATGCGAGAAGAGGCCAGGGCAAGCGACTTTTGAGTCTCTTTCCAGATGGACGACAGCTCTTGGGTGACTTCGTCTACAGCAGGGACTCCGGAAGAGGTGGGGAAAGGTAGGGGGGGTAGAGGATGACGGCCGTATACTACAAAGAAGGGTGATCTAGAGGAGGACTCAGACTCCTTCAGGTTGTAAGAAAATTCGGCCCAGGGCAAGAGGTCAGCCCAGTCGTCTTGACGAGCAGAGACAAAGTGTCGCAGGTAGGCCCCAAGGATTTGGTTGACTCTCTCCACTTGTCCATTGGACTGTGGATGGTAGGCAGAGGAAAAGTCCAGTTTGATTTTCAATTGACTGCAGAGGGCTCTCCAGAATTTAGATACGAACTGAACGCCTCTATCCGAGACGATGTGAGATGGAAGTCCATGAAGACGAAAAATCTGGAGGAAGAAATGTTTTGCAAGTATAGGTGCAGAAGGGAGACCTGGAAGCGGGACAAAATGCGCCATTTTGGAGAAGCGATCAACGACCACCCATATGGCTGTATGGCCGTGGGAAGGAGGAAGGTCCGTGATGAAGTCCATAGCTATGTGGGCCCAAGGTTGTTCCGGCACAGGCAAAGGATGAAGAAGACCAGCAGGCTTTTGGTGAGGGGTCTTGTTTCGAGCACATATAGTACAGGCCTGTACAAAGTCCGTCACATCCTTTTTTAAGGAGGGCCACCAGTAATACCTGGAAATCAGTTGGGAGGACTTCTTGACTCCAGGATGACCAGCTAGCTGAGAGGAGTGGCCCCATTTGAGAATCTGAAGACGAAGACGTGGGGGGACCAAGGTTTTCCCAGGAGGAACTTGCACCAAAGAGGCAGGGGCATAAGAGATCAGACACTCAGGGGGTATAATGTGTTGTACCGGAGACTCGGACTCAGAAGTATCGGTGGAACGTGATACTTTTTGTCCGCGGGACGGAAATGGATCTCAAAATTGAAGCGAGCAAAAAACAACGACCACCTAGCTTGACGTGGGTTTAATCGCTGGGCAGACTGGAGATAAGAGAGATTTTTGTGATCCGTGAAGATCGTGATGGGGTGAACGGATCCCTCAAGGAGATGTCTCCATTCCTCAAGTGCCAGCTTAATGGCCAGTAATTCACGGTCTCCGATGGCGTACTTCTTTTCGGGGGGAGAAAAGGTCTTAGAAAAAAACCCACAGGTTATGTTCTTGCCCTTAGAATCTTTCTGAAGAAGCACAGCTCCAGCTCCCACAGAGGAGGCATCGACTTCCAGGAGAAACAGTTTGAGAGGGTCAGGCCTGGACAAAACGGGTGCAGAGGCAAAGGCAGACTTAAGGCGGTTAAATGCCTCATCAACTTGAGGAGGCCAGGACCTAGGATTCGCAGCCTTTTTGGTTAGCGCCACAATAGGCGCGACAATGGTGGAAAGTGAGGAATAAACTGGCGATAATAATTGGCGAATCCGAGGAACCGCTGCATGGCCCGCAGTCCAGTAGGACGTGGCCAGTTTAGGACGGCGGAAAGCTTCTCAGGGTCCATTTGGAGACCTTGTCCAGAGACTAAGTAACCCAGGAAGGGAAGACTTCAGCATTCAAAGAGACATTTCTCTAGTTTGGCGTAAAGATGGTTATCTCGGAGCCGTTGGAGTACTTGACGGACATGAAGACGATGCACCTCCAAGCTAGAGGAGAAAATCAGGATATCGTCCAGATAGACAACAACACAAGAGTACAGCAAATCCCTGAAAATCTCATTTACAAAGTCTTGGAAAACCGCAGGAGCATTGCATAAACCAAAAGGCATGACGAGATATTCAAAGTGTCCGTCATGGGTGTTAAAGGCGGTTTTCCATTCATCGCCTTTACGGATACGGATGAGATTATATGCGCCCCGGAGGTCCAGCTTGGTAAAAATTCTTGCTCCGCGCAAACGGTCGAAAAGTTCAGAGATAAGGGGCAGCGGGTAACGATTTTTTACCGTGATTTTATTAAGATTACGATAGTCAATGCAGGGACGTAAGGACCCGTCCTTTTTGGCGACAAAGAAGAATCCTGCTCCAGCAGGGGAAGAAGACTTGCGGATGAAACCTCTTTTGAGGTTTTCCTGGATGTAGTCTGTCATAGCTTGTGTCTCCGGGATGGAGAGAGGGTAGATCCTGCCCCGGGGCGGAGTGGTGCCAGGAAGAAGATCAATAGGGCAATCAAAGGGTCTATGTGGTGGCAGGACCTCAGCTTGTTTCTTGCAAAATACATCGGCAAAGTCCCGGTAGGGTTGGGGGAGACTAGGCAGAGAGGTAGCGACGAAAACTTGTTTAGTGGGCACCGCTTTGAGGCAATGCCTGTGGCAGGAGGGACCCCAACTTTTGATGTCCCCCGAGGCCCAGTCGAGGGTAGGAGAATGTAGCTGGAGCCAGGGTAGGCCCAAAAGGATCTCAGAGGTACAGTTGGGTAACACAAAGAAGCTAATCTTTTCGTGATGGAGAACTCCAATCTTCATGAGGAGAGGTTCAGTGCGATAGCGCACGATACAGTTCAGGTTTTGACCATTTACAGAGGTGATGAAAAAAGGCTTGACGAGACGGGTAACTGGAACATTAAATTTGTTGATGAGTGAAGCTTCAATGAAGTTTCCTGCCGAACCAGAGTCCAGAAAGGCCACAGCGGAGAAAGAGGATCTCTTGGTCAGAGAAATCCTCACCGGAATGGTCAGACGTGGAGAGGAAGAATCCACACCTAGCAGCGCCTCTCCCACGTTAGCTAGGTGCGAGCGTTTCCCTGACGCTGAGGGCGGATAGAGCAGTCCTTTAAGAAATGGTCGGGACTGGCGCAATACAGGCACAGATTATGGTCTCGGCGGCGAGTCCTCTCTTGTGTGGTCAAGCGTGACCGATCCACTTGCATAGCCTCCTCAGCAGGAGGAGCAGGAACGGGTTGCAGAGGATACTGGAAGAGAGGTGCCAGGCAAGGAAACCGCCTGACGCGACCAAAGTCCTTTTCCTGGCGTAGCTCTAGGCGTCTTTCGGTATAACGCATGTCAATGCGGGTGGCTAGCTGGATGAGTTCAGACAGGGTAGCAGGAATCTCTCGTGCGGCCAGCACATCTTTGACATGACTGGATAGACCTTTTTTGAAGGTCGCGCAGAGGGCCTCATTGTTCCAGGAGAGTTCAGATGCCAGGGTGCGGAACTGAATGGCGTAATCGCCCACTGAAGAATTCCCCTGGACGAGGTTCAGGAGAGCCGTCTCGGCAGAGGAGGCCCGGGCTGGTTCTTCGAAGACACTGCGGACTTCAGAGAAGAAGGCTGGAATAGAAGCTGTGGCAGGGTCGCCACGGTCCCAAAGTGGTGTAGCCCAGGCTAGGGCCTTATCAGATAGTAGGCTAACCACGAACGCCACCTTTGACCGTTCTGTGGGGAACTGGTCCGACAACATCTCCAAATGGAGGGAACACTGGGATAGGAACCCTCGGCACAGCTTGGGATCCCCATTGAATTTGTCAGGAAGGGACAGGCGGACTCTAGCAGCAGCAACTCGTGGCGGAGGAGATGGCAGAAGCTGCTGTAGCATAGCAGTCAACTGCGCCAATTGCTGTCCTTGTTGAGCGACCACCGTGGTCAGATCCGAGAGGCTTGGCAGTGGGACCTCAGCGGGATCCATGGCCGGATCTACTGTCACGTTCCGGGTACGGCGGGGAACAGGAGGTGGATCCCCTATGCCAATGGGGCGATAGCACGGGTTGTATTGGAGGACCGGTTCTAATGTTGCTACTGGTTTTCACCAGAGCCCGCCGCAAGGCGGGATGGACTTGTAGCGGCGGTAGCAACCAGGTCGTGTCTTTCAATAGCAACTCGACCCCACTGACAGCTGAGACAGGCGCGGTACACAAGGATTAGGCAGAGGCAAGGTCAAACGTAGCAAAGGGTCAAGGCAGGTGGCAAAGGTTCGTAGTCGGGGGCAACAGCAAAGGTCTGGATACACAGTAGGAGCAAAACACATAAACGCTTTCACTGGGCACTAAGGCAACACAAGATCCGGCCAGGACAGGAAGGGGAAGTGGGTTTATAAGGTGTTTAGTGTGTAACTGTAATTTGGGCCAGGCACCAATTACTTGTGCGCTGGCCCTTTAAGAACAAGCCGAGTTGCGCGCGCGCGCCTGGGGAGAGGGGACGCGCGCGCAGGGAGACACAGGCGGGGGCAGGTGAGGAGAGAGAGATGTGATCCCCGGGCGGACGGAGGCCGCCGCGAGGATCGCATCCCATCGGCAGAGCAGCGCCTGCGGTCAGAGGAGCTGACCGAGGCGCTGCAGGACAACGGGCGCCGTGAGCGCACCGGGATGGAGGGGACACCCGGAACGCTCGGCGTAACACATAACTTGGTTTTAGTTTTGGATAGAGTGGAGAGGGAATATTGCTGTCTGTGTCCCCATTAGGGAGATGCACCCACTATATTTTTCCAGTTTACCATTGTCACCGAGAGTAAAAGTGAAAGGAAATCCCAATTTTTTTGTGGTCAGGAATAAGGGGGAAATCATTCAATGGGGACGCTAGTTCTAGTGATCCTGGTAACAACCAGGAATTCGCTCACTTTGAAGGGGTTTTCTCATCTACTGTTTTGGCCATGGGACAAGAAGTAAAGGAAATTTCCCCAGTGGGTCACAAATGAAAAAACTTGACAGGGGGTTATAACCCTCCCTAACTCTATCCAAAATTTTAAAAAATGCCTTTAGTTCTACTTTAGGTAGGAAGTTTCAAAACAGTTAACATATACCGTATGGATTTCTACTATGTGTTTTGCTATTTTGTTGAGTTTCACTTCAAATGATATTTCTTGTGGTTTCCTTTATATCTATAAAATCAATCAGCAATGACATTTATTGTAGTTAATACCAGCTTGCCTGGATGGTAAACTATCACAGAACTGAAAAATAATGTTTCTTTTCTACAGCTATCCATACATGGCCAGATTTTGGTGCACAGGCTTAATAAAAGAAAATCAGTCACTTGCCTTATCCATGCTGACAGTGTGGATGACTGACGGTTATTGTTTCTAAGCAGCCGCAGCACCTGATTGGATGCAGTCATGGTTTGGTTGACAATTTTCCACCCCGCTCCTTTGATTTTTCATTTGAGCTTTGTTGAGCCAGGTGGTGCCGATAGGGCCACCCACAATTAGAAATTTGACTGATTCACCAGAAATCCACCACGAATTTTGAGAATTTTAGAGTGTATGGCAAACTTAAGCGTGCATGACTTATGCAAATAGTAGTGATAACAGTTGAAACAGGAAATGATACTGGGAAGGCATTTTTTTCAGATATACACTATATTACCAAAAATATTGGGTTGCCTGATTTTAATGGCATCCCAGTCTTAGTCCATATGGTTCAATATTGAGTTGGCCCACCCTTTGCGGCTATAACAGTGCCAACTCTTCTGCGAAGGCTGTCCACAAGGTGTAGGAGTGTGTCTATGGGAATATTTAACCATTCTTTCAAAGGAGCATTTGAAAGAATGGCTCGCAGTCTCCTCTAATTAATTCCAAAGGTGTTCTATCAGGTTGAGGTAAGGATTCTGTGCAGGCCAGATAATTTCCTCCACCCCAAATTCGCTATCCATGTCTTTATGGACCTTGCTTTGTGCACTGGTGTGCAGTCATTTTGGAACAAGAAGGGGCCATCCCCTAAACTGTTCACACAAAGTTAGAAGCATAAAATTGTCTAAAATGTCTTGGTATGCTGATGCATTAAGAGTTCCCTTTACTGGAACTAAGAGGCCAAGCCCAACATCTGAAAAACAACCCCCCTCCACCAAATGATTTGGACCAGTGCACAAAGCAAGGTCCATAAAGACTTGTCCTGGCCTCAACCCAATAGAACACTCAGAGACTGCGAGGCAGGCCTTCTGGTCTATCATCAGTACCTGACCTCACAAATGCACTTCTGGAAGAATGGTCAAACATTCCCATAGACATACTCCTAAACCTTTTGGACAGCCTTACCAGAAGAGTTGAAAAGGGTTGGCCAACACAATATTGAACCCTACGGACTAAGACTGGGATGCCATTAAAGTCCATGTGCGTGTAAAGGTAGGTGTCCCAATACTTTTGGTAATATAGTGTATATGCGTATTTGCTGAATGAGTCCAGGATCTATCCAAGTGCCTTAGGTGACACCATATATCAAGGTCCAAGTGGTCAGTAATGACAGGCCAACTATTGGTCTACTTCACAATACAGGCTGGGGCACTCACAGCTAAGAAAATTAACTTTTTTCACAGTTAACCAAAGGTCACGGAAGAAAACAAATTACCTCTGCAATGACCATTTCACACGGGTATGCCGTGATTTCTCAATGCTGAAAAACATGTGTGTCAACATGTATGGAAACGCTGGACAGGTCCTTTTTTTACTCATTGGTCTTGAGGTAGTAACTAGACTAATGCCGCGTACACACGGTCGGAATTGTCGTCGGAAAAAGCTCTGATGGTTTTCCCAACGGAATTCCGACGGAATTTCGCTCAAACTGTCTTGCCTACACACGGTCACACCAAATTCCGGCGGTCTGTAACACAGCGGCATAAAACACGTTCGACAGCACTATAAAAGGGAAGTTTAATGCTTCCGAGCATGCGTCAAATAGTTTCCGAGCATGCGTCGGAATTTTGCGTGTCGGAATTGCATACACACGATCGGAAAATCCGATAGAAAGGTTTTCCGTCGGAAAAATTGAGAACAGGTTCTCAATCCAAAGTCCATCGGAAATTCCGACAGAAAAAGACGGGCATACACACGGTCGGAAAATCCGTTGAAAATCTCCCATCGGAAATTCCGACCGTGTGTACACGGCATAATGGTACGGAATGAAAAAAAAAGGTCTATGAGTGGTCCCCAGAGTTCCCTTGCCTTTTATATCAGTGTCCCCAGAGCCTCCCCTCCTTACATCAGGGGTCTCCAGAGTTTCCTCCCATCTTACATCAGGATTCCCAGAGCCCCCTTACATGAGGGTCCCCAAATGGCCATATTAGGTCAATGACATCACAAGCATCCCCACCCTTTTGTGTATGAGCAGCTGCTGGGAGGGGAATGCTGAACAGCTGATTGGGTCAGCGGAGATGCACTCATATGACAGCTTCAAACTGGTTCTGTCAAACTGGGTCTGGACCGCACCCAGCTCACCTCTGCTAAGTAGCTAATTTATTATGAATACAAATATCTATGCTTACATTGTTTCACAGTTTTAACAGTTTTCATACATTTTCCCCAAAGGTGTGCAAAGTCTTATGCCCCGTACACACGATCGGAAATTCCCTCAGCAAAAGTCTGATGTGAGCTTTTGGTCAGAAATTCCGACAGTGTGTATGCTCCATCGGACTTTTGCTGGCGGAATTCCAGCCAGCAAAAGATTGAGAGCATGTCCTCTATTTTTCGGTTGGAAAAAGTCTGATCGTCTGTAGCAATTCCGACACGCAAAATTCCTACGCAGGCTCGAAAACAATTTGATGCTTGCTCGGAAGCATTGAACTTAATTTTCTCGGCTCGTTGTAGTGTTGTACGTCACTGTGTTCTTGATGGTCGAAAGTTCAGAGAACTTTTGTGTGACCGTGTGTATGCAAGCCAAGCTTGAGCGGAATTCCGTCGGAAAAAACATCCAAGTTTTTTCTGATGAAAAATCCGCTCATGTGTACAGATTTTTTAGAAAGCAGCTAAAAAAGCCTGTTCCCTGTCAACAAGGTGCAGATATAGACTCTTGCTCTCTGTGTGAAAGCAGTGGTCTCTCTGCAGAGGTCTGACATATCCTCTGCTAAATCAGACCCGTAGCTCTGCAATCAGGAAAGCTCATGCTCCCTGCACGTTGCTGTCGCTGCTTTCTAAAGAACCAGCAACTTTGTAGCAGTGACATGTAGCAGCTACATATCTCTGCCATTTTTGCTGACTATGAAGTTGCTAATGTAGCTGGCTACAACGATTACCTATACAAGGACAAATTGCTAATGTTCATTGACCATTACATTCGATAACATTGACTAGTAGCTTAAGTTAGTGATTCACAAGCTCCAAATGCTGCAAAAAGTCAAACACCTGGCATTTCAGTGATACTGTCCTTTTATTTTTCTCCTAGTAACAAAAATGCTAAGGAGAGTAAATTTGGAGTTGCTAAAAAATCGCCAGTGTCATATTGGCCTAAGACTATGTCTTGATGCACCTGGAATGAATTTCCGTGGTTTAGGCCCTGTTCAGACTTGTGCGATTTCTCCTGTGTCTGCTGTCATGCTGCCAAGCACAACAATGGAAATCACATTAATCTTTATGGTGCCTTTCATATCAACGCAACATGGTGCAATGCGATTTTTGAAAAGGTGCAGATGCTTCTTTGGTAGTGCATTTTTGGCTCAAAAGCACATGGAAAGAGCACGTAAAATGCAGGTAAAAACACATGTACGTGCGTTTTTAATGCATTTTTTGCAGTCTCACTCCTCATCCAAAAAAATGCAAAAAGCATGAAAATGCAACAAAACCATGCAACAAAAACGCCCTGAAAAAAAGCATGATTTTGCAGCAGGTCTTGTGTGAACCAAGGCTTAAAACGAAAAGTTCAGTTGAGCTTTAAGTAACTGTATTGATCAAAAACACTATTGTTCTATAATCATTATTTTATGAAAATCTCCAGTGAGATTAAAAGGAATCACTCTTCTACGCATTTTTTCCAAATCAAAATACGCAAGAAATTGCACTTAGTAAAATGCGTTATTAATGGGCTGTGGAGTTTCCTATTAAACTTTACACTAATCTCAGGTAATATGGTATTAGAACAGCACGTTTTTTAATTTCGGAAAAGCATGAAGGTCACGGTGTCTGCGTGGACTCGCCCTAGGGGCAGAGCAGTTATACACATTTAGCCTGGGTGCTTGTTTTTTTCCTAAATTACAGCATGATTTAATGGATTGTCTACATTCTTGTCACATTAGTGACCATACAGTGTACAAGCATTAGCTATTATAATCCCTCTGCTGTCACTAAGGGAATGTGCGCTTGGATAAATGAGGCTCAATGTGTTCAGATGGTTGTAATAAGAGAATAAATATTTGCTTTATCAAAACAATTCGTTTTGCATCTCAAAAAAAATATTCCCCTAACAAAAATATCTCAGCAAAATAATTAAGATTTAGTGGAACCAGCTTCCTATAATGATTCTACAGAATTAAGCATAAATAAGTAAGAAATAAATGCCTTTACACGCACATGAACTTTAATGGCATCCCAGTCTTAATCCGTAGGGTTCAATATTGAGTTGGCCGACCCTTTGCGGCTATAACAGCTTCAACTCTTCTGGGAAGGCTGTCCACAAGGTTTAGGAGTGTGTCTATGGGAATGTTTGACCATTCTTCCAGAAGCGCATTTGTGAGGTCAGGCACTGATGTTGGACGAGAAGGCCTGGCTCACAGTCTCCACGCTACTTTATCCCAAAGGTGTTCTATCGGTTGTGCAGACCAGTCAAGTTCCTCCACCCCAAACTCGCTCATCCATGTCTTTATGGACCTTGCTTTGTGCACTGGTGTGCAGTCATGTTGGAACAGGAAGGGGTCATCCCCAAAATTGTCCAAAATGTCTTGGTATGCTGATGCCTTAAGAGTTCCCTTCATTGGAACCAAGGGGCCAAGCCCAACCCCTGAAAAAACAACCCCACACCATAATCCTCCCTCCACCAAATGATTTGGACCAGTGCACAAAGCAAGGTCCATAAAGACATGGATGAGCGAGTGCGGGGTGGAAGAACTTGGCTGGCCTGGACGGAGTCCTGACCTCAACCCGATAGAACACCTTTGGGATGAATTAGAGCGGAGACTGTGAGCCAGGCCTTCTCGTCCAGTGCCTGACCTCACAAATGCACTTCTGGAAGAATGGTAAAACATTCCCATAGACACACTCCTAAACCTTGTAGACAGCCTTCCCAGAAGAGCTCAAGGTGGAGTTCCACTCCTAAAATAATTTTAGCATTTTTCAGCTGCATTAAAAACGATTAATAACATTTGGAAAAACCTTGGCTCCTTACGTCACGTCCCTCGGCGCCCTCATCGCCAGAAGGAAGATCACCTCTCCCCCGCCCTCTAGGCAATCATCTGGGACACGTCACAGGTCCCTGATGATTGTGCGGCCAGTCACGGCAGCCGGCGCGGCTCACGCATGCGCAGTGGGTGCCCAGCTGTGAAGCCACAGCCGGGCGCCCACAGGCACAATGCCGACGCCGCTGAGCGGAGGGGGAGACGAGCGGGGCTTCGAGCCCCCGCATCGCTGGACACTGGGACAGGTAAGTGTCCAATTATTAAAAGTCAGCAGCTGCAGTATTTGTAGCTGCTGACTTTTAATAAAAAATTTTTGAGCGGAACGCCGCTTGAAGCTGTTATAGCTGCAAAGGGTGGGCCAACTCAATATTGAACCCTATGGACTAATGCCCCGTACACACGGTCAAATTTTCCGATGCAAAATGTGCGATCAGATTATGTTGTCGAATCCAACCGTGTGTGGGCTCCATCAAACTTTTTCCGTCGGAATTTCGGACGCAAAAAGTTTGAGAGCTGGATCTCAAATTTCCGACAACAAAATCCGATCGTGTGTAGCCTAGTCCGACGCACAAAGTGCCACGCAGGCTCAGAATAAATTACAAGACGGGAGCGCTCGGTCTGGTAAAACTAGCGTTCGTAATGGATACTAGCATTCGTCATGCTGCAATATTAAAAATTGTTTAATGCAGCGCATTCTCTTTTTCTTTATAATGCTAGAAGAATGATGTTGTTTTGCTGCTCATATTCACACAGACTTCTCACAAATTTCTTTCTTTATTCTTTCTCCTGATTTCATGAATAGAATATTTTTATTCGTCAAATCTAATCTTTAATTATTTTGTGCTTGTTTTTTTATTCAAGGTCTCCTTTTTTTTGTTATCTCCATAATTTTTTTGTGGGTTTTGTGTGTCAAGTTTCCACAACACCATTATTATCTTATATTTTTAAACCTCAAGGAGGTTGGTTGGTGTCCCTTGTTAATTTCACATTGTATTTAGGAAATTTACCTTCCTACTCACAAATAAACTGGGCTTTTTGAAGTAATAAAACACATAGGCAAGTATTTCTGAAAAATAAATATACCTTTATTAGAGGGTCATAAGAAAATAAAGAGGAAGGCGACGCTGGAGAAACTGCTGAAATTGGCGATGCCTTTGTACCCCAGGGCACACATCAACTATTTAAAGGCAAAATTGGTGGCCTGAGGAGTCCATATATATATACAGTCTGGTTCAGAAGTCCAAGAGATCAGGAACAGCAACAGATGACATATATGACCCCAGGCTGTGGTCATATAACAGCCTGCATCTTTTGTCAGACCAGACTGAACCCAGGCCATCACTCTCTGGTCTTCCTTAGACACTTCCTTCCAGGCTGTGGCTCTGCTGTTGTAGTTGTGGCAGATGGTGGAGGAGGAGGAGGGCGATGGTCGATCTCCTGGCTGCCACTTACCCCTGCCACCTCCTGGCTGCCACTTGCCACAGCCTCATCCCGGCTGAGGTCTTCCTGTGTATGAAAATGGGACATAGTTTTAGTTTTTTGTTCATCAATCACTCAATTTTGTGCTCATGACTGTTGCAAATTGAATGTTAATAAATAGAACAAACTATCATTCTGAGCCCAGCATTTTTCCTTCTTGCCCCAATCATTTTTGGTCACTACTGTCTATTGATATGTAAAACACTTTGTTAAATCAGAACTTACTGATCAATAAAAACATCTAGTTAACATCCAGGGCCATCTTAAGAGCATTATAGTCCCCCGGGCAATACAGTGCACTGGGGCCCCGTCTACACGATCACGCATGAGAATAAAAATGAAAATTATCAATAAGGCTATATTTATTGGTACTTCCAACAAAATCAGTGTTTAAACATTAACACAACATTTGGACAATATAACACAAGTTTGATGGGCACAGTGGCAGCGTTTGATGGGCACAGCAGCATTATATGGGCACAGCGGCAGCTTTGATGGGCACAGTGGCAGTTTTTGAGGGACACAGTGGCAGCTTTTGAGGGGCACAGTGGCAGCTTTTGAGGGGCACAGTGGCAGCTTTTGAGGGGCACAGACAGTGAACTTACTTAAGTAGACATTGTTTGACTTACTTGAGGCCGCCGGCCTGGTGCAGTACAGTGTGTCACTCAAAGCAGCAAGGCAGCGCCAGCTATCAAGGGCCGTCTTTCCTGTTCACAAGCCACTGGGGCAGTCGTGGTGCGCTATGAATGCTGGGGCGGCCGCGGCCTCTGATTGATGTCACTGGTTGCAAGCTAGATGCCAGCCAGCCAAGTGAGCAACCAGTGCAGTCAGTCAATTTAAGCAGCAGATTGCAGCGCTGAGGATCAGCCCTGGATAGGGCCCTCCAGACAAGTGGGGCCCCTGGGCAACTGCCCAGCATGCCCAGTGGCAAAAACGGCCCTGTTAACATCATTAAATTTCCCACAATAAATATGTTGAACAATGCTCTACCTGACTCAAGCTGGGCTCCTCCACATCTTCCTGCCAGGTTGGACATCGAAAGCCTCAGCTGGGGGAAGGAAGCCTTGAAGGAAGAGTAGAGAGTGCTGGCCTGGGTTCCCTCTGGTCTGCCAGTCTGTCATAGTACCACAGCCTGGGTACATAAATGTCATCTGCAGCTCCTGATCTCAGGGAATTATGGACCTTCTTGCGCTCCCTCAGCTATGTACTCCTCATAAAACCAATTTTGGCCTTCAAATAGTTGATGTCTGCCGTGGGGACCACCGACTTCACAAATGCAAGCAGTCTCTCCAGCGCTGCCTTCCTCTTTCTTAGGTTCTTATAAAACGGGTGGTTCACCTGCCACAGGCAGGGCAGCTCCCTGAACATATCAATGAAGATGGGGATAAATTCCCTGTCTTTGAATGGATCAATATTCTCTGCAAGACACAACACAAGACAAACCCTAATGTCAGGCTAAACTCTTCTAATCTTGTCCCAATATAAGCCTCAATCTAGAAGCAGTATAGGCCAGTGATGTACCAAGTTAAAATTGTACCTTTGTTCGAACGATCGGCGCTTCCGGTACTACTTCCTCCGCTACTCCTTCCTCCGCTCACAGATCGTACGTACGACACACGCGTGTTACGCTTTATATACACTGCGCATGCCTTAAACTCCGCCCGCCCCTGACGTTCTTTCTGGTCTATTCCCCACCCCTTCTCTTTCGGCGCAGTGGGGAGAGCACATGGCGGAGAGACAGCAGGTCCATGATAATTCCACTAACGAGGAGGACTACGAAAGCCCAGAGGCAGAAACGTCCCGATCCCGGAGGAGAAGATTTAAGGCCTCAAATATGGCTTTTGTAGAGATGTTGGAGATGGTGGACATATTGAAGAGGAACAACTATGATGCGAAGTATGGACCTTACCCAAACCCAAATATCAGAGAGGCCAAGATCATGACTAAAGTTGTGGAGATTCTGCAGAAGAATTTTGGGGAACGACAATCCAAGGATCAACTAGACATGTGCGATTAGTTTCGTACGAATTACGAATTCGTACGAATTTTTCTAAATTCGTACTAATTTTTTGAAATTCGTACGAATTTACGAATCCGTAGTACGAATTTTTTCTAATACGAATTCCGTACGGAATACGAAATTCCGTTTACGAATTTCGTCGTCGAAATTATTCGAATCCGACTACCAAATATCGAATTTCAAATAATATGAAAGAATGAATTCGAATGATTCGAATGACAAAGTGTAATTTTTGCAGGAAAAATTCCGTTTACGAATTTCAGCTCCAAATTATTCGAATCCAACTACCAATATCGAATTTCAACTAATTCAAAAGAAATTATTATAGCGGAGCTAACGAATGAATTTGAATGAATTCGAATGATTCGAATGACAAAGTGTAATTTTTGCAGGAAAAAAAGCTATTTAAAATCACTCGCGGCTATTGCCGGCAAATGAATTGTCGGCTCCGTAACACAGAGAGCTGTCATTCATTGATATAAAAAAAAAGCGTAGGGGTCCCCCCAAATTCAATAACCAGGCCCTTCAGGTCTGGTATGGATATTAAGGGGAACCCCAGCCAAAAAAATAAAATAAAAATGGCGTGGGGTCCCCTCTAAATATCCATACCAGACCCTTCAGGCCTGGGATGGATTTTAAGGGGAACCCCGGCCAAAAAAAAAAAAATGGCGTAGGGTCCCCCTCAAAATCAATACCAGACCCTTTATCCGAGCACGCAACCTGGCAGGCCGCAGGAAAAGAGGGGGGGACAAGAGCGGCCCCCCTCCCGCCTGAACCGTACCAGGCCACATGCCCTCAACATTGGGAGGGTGCTTTGGGGTCCCCCCAAAGCACCTTGTCCCCATGTTGATGAGGACAAGGGCCTCATCCCCACAACCCTGGCCAGTGGTTGTGGGGGTCTACGGGCGGGGGGCTTATCGGAATCTGGAAGCCCCCTTTAACAAGGGGACCCCCAGATCCCGCCCCCCCCTGTGTGAAATGGTAAGGGGGTACAAAAGTACCCCTACCATTTCACCAAAAAAGTGTCAAAAATTGTAAAAATGACAGGAGACGGTCTTTGACAATTCCTTTATTAAAATCTTCTTTCTTCTTTCTTCTGGTCTTCCTTCTTCATCCTTCGATTTCTTCATCTTCTCCTTCCGGCATCTTCTTCCATCTTCTTCTTCTTCCTCCGATCCGCTTCTTCTTGCTCCGGTCTTCTCGTCCTTCTTGTCCGGCATCTTCTTCCATGGCGTCGGCATCTGTTCTCGGGCCGCTCCTCGCAATGGGAGGCTCCCGCTGTGTAAGGCTTCGCTCCGGCTGACAGGTCTTTCATAACGGAGGGCACCTGGTGACCCCGCCCCCCTCTGACGCACAGGGACATCATGGGGACTTCCCTATGGCTTTCCCCATGATGTCAGAGGTACCCTCCGTTTTTTGACACTTTTTTGGTGAAATGGTAGGGGTACTTTTGTACCCCCTTACCATTTCACACGGGGGGGCGGGATCTGGGGGTCCCCTTGTTATAAGCCCCCCGCCCGCAGACCCCCACAACCACCGGCCAGGGTTGTGGGGATGAGGCCCTTGTCCTCATCAACATGGGGACAAGGTGCTTTGGGAGGGACCCCAAAGCACCCTCCCAATGTTGAGGGCATGTGGCCTGGTACGGTTCAGGCGGGAGGGGGGGCCGCTCTCGTCCCCCTCTCTTTTCCTGCGGCCTGCCAGGTTGCATGCTCGGATAAGGGTCTGGTATGGATTTTGAGGGGGACCCCACGCCATTTTTTTGGCTAGGGTTCCCCTTAAAATCCATCCCAGACCTCAAGGGTCTGGTATGGATATTTAGGGGGACCCCACGCCATTTTTTTTTGGCTGGGGTTCCCCTTAATATCCATAGCAGACCTGAAGGGCCTGGTTATTGAATTTGGGGGGACCCCCACGCTTTTTTTTATCAATGACTTCAATGAATGACTGTTCCCTGTGTTACGGATCCGACAATTCATTTGCCGGCAATAGCCGCGAGTGATTTTAAATAGCTTTTTTTCCTGCAAAAATGACATTGTGCAGGAACAGTTCTCTATATTACATATACTGAATCTCAAATTCATTCGAATCATTCGAAGCATTCGTTATATCCGCTATTATAATTTCTTTCATATTAGTTCAAATTAGATATTTGGTAGTTGGATTCGAATTGTTCTCTGTGTTACGGGAACCGGCAATTAGCCGCGAGTGATTTTAAATAGCTTTTTTTCCTGCAAAAATGACATGTTTGATATTGTCTTCACTTTTCAAAGATGAACTTTGTAAGTTCCTGAGTTATGAATGTTATGCTTTGAAACATGCCTGTTTCCCCAAAAATAATGTTATATACACCAAATATGTTGGTTTGTTGTAAAACCCTTTGATAAATGCACATGTGAATGTGCTTTGAGTAAAAAAAATAATGTATCATCAACAATG
This sequence comes from Lithobates sylvaticus, assembly GCA_028564925.1. NCBI lineage: Eukaryota > Metazoa > Chordata > Amphibia > Anura > Ranidae > Lithobates > Lithobates sylvaticus. The sequence continues at coordinate 338,123,177 of CM053028.1, read as the reverse complement.
TGTGGCTTCTTCTTTCAATGCTCAAAAGCATTTTTTGTAGTAAAGTTGTTGTTTTCTGTGTCAATGGGGGTTATTTACTAAAAGAAAATCCACTTTGCACTCCAAGTGGAGTTTCAAGTGCACTTTTGCAGTGCACTTGTAGTGCATAGTGGATTTGCCTTTAGTAAATAACACCCAAAGTCCCCAATCACGCCATTTTCATGACTCCACACATTGCTGTCATGGTGCTGAAAAAGAGGAATATTTTTGTCAGTAATGCACTACATACATTAACAACAACAACAAGGTGTGTGTAGCAGACCCACAACATAATAATATTATCTGAAGAAGAGACTGTCACCTCATCTCTCAAAGAAATTTGGTTTGCACTGTTGAAGAAAAAGGCCCAAACTAATTCTAAATAAAAACCTAGGAGACAGCTAAAACAAACCCAAGCAGTAAATGAAAACAAATATTATTGCAGTTTCAAATATACATTTATTTAAAAAATGTCTCTCAGACATTGTCTGGCATATCAATGGCCCCCCTACCCGCAAAGTACTCTGTATCTGTTTCTGACCTCGCGGGCGCTTTGGGGGGCAAACCAGGACGGCCAGCTTCAAGTGCCGTCAGGTTGGAACATTCTTGAAAGTCTGCCTCAGGCCCAACTGAGGCCACATAGTTTGTTGAGTTTTTAAAAAAAAAATTGTGCAAAATGCAACAAGAAAGCACTATATGGTTCAGTTTATATTCGGCCATGTAGATCGGTGTCAAAAATAGGCAGAACCGGCTGGCCATTATCCCGAAAGCATTCTCCACCACTCTTCTGGCTCTGGCCAGCCAGTAATTAAAAACCCTTTGGTCCGGGGTGAGGGTCCTCATAGGGAATGGACACATAAGATGGTCCCCCAGTGCAAGTGCTTCATCCGCGACAAAGACGAAGGGGAGTCCTTCCACATTCTCCTCTGGAGGTGGCAAGCCCAAGCTGCCACTCTGGAGACGCCAGTAGAACTCCGCCTGGGCGATCACTCCACCATCCGACATCTGGCCATTTTTTCCCACGTCCACATACAGGAACTCATAGGTAGCTGACACCACCGCCAACATCACTATACTATTATACCCCTTGTAATTATAATAGTACAACCCCGAGTTGGGTGGTGGGGCGATGTGGATGTGTTTCCCATCAATTGCACCTCCACAATTGGGAAAGTCCCAAAGTGTGGCAAAGTGGGAGGCCACAGTCATTCACAGTCATTCATTCCTGTGAAACTGTGGAGTCAAACAATAAAAAAAATTGTAATTTTGCACATCAACATTGCAAGCAGATTAGACACAAACATTTTTGGCCAACATCAGTATAACATTTTTTGAAATGAGTATTTAAAGCCAAAAGTATAAGGTCCACTTATCAGATTCCTCACCCCATCTGATGGCCCATTACAAAAATGTAGGGGTGGGGAGGAGAAGTTTTGGACAGGTAACCCTCTCCACTTCATTGAGAGCTTAATGCACACATAATGTGTGTTAACTTTGGCAAGCCCCTCCTTACTTACACTATTGTCAGCCCACTGGACAGGTAAGAATTGTCATAATACAAAAAATAAAAATACACACTGAACAAATGGAAGCACATTTTTACATTCTGCTATTACCTATCAAGATAATAATAGGAGAAACAAACTTTAAACAGTACCATTTGAAAATATTCAGGCAGGCCCTTGCACTACATGCTTTGGTGAATTCATCCATAAATCTGATCACAAAAGAGGTAGGTATAGTGTGTATGGGTTGCCAAAGTCAGCAGATAGAGGATTGGTATCAGCTGACTTAGCGGTTGGGGGGAGGGAGGGTTTCAAATGAGTTTGGGCCACCAAAAAAAAAGCCTCTGGCACTCTGCATGAATTTAAGGACACACATAACATTTGGACACATTTTAGGGGGTGTTTAGGGGAAATCAGTACTATGGAGCTGACAAAATACATTGCTAAGTGACTAGGCTATAGGTGTATATGGGCCCAGAAGAGCATGCTGGGGAGGTTCGTGAAGGCAAATATGCATGAAGGACAAAAAAGGAACTTTAAAAGCTTCCAGCATGCATGAGGACAAAGGGGCACAGCATATTACAGCATATTCCAATCATGGTAATTAGGGAATGATGAAAGAAATACAATAGATTAGCAAACATTAAATACATAGAATGTGATGTTAAAGGAGACAACTTACCTTAATATAGTCCTTCTGCAGGACCTGTATGATGGCAGAACAGGTCTCTGGAATAATGATCCCCAGAGCCTGGGGGAGATGCCCGTCGAGAACTTAAGGTCCTGAAGGCTTCTCCCAGTCGCCAAGTACCGCAACATGGCAACTAGCCTCTGCTCCAGAGTGATGGCTTGCCACATGCAGGTATCCTGCCTGCTGATATAAGGGGACAGCAAAGCCAACAAATGGTGAAAACGGGGTCTGTCATCCTGAGATAATTTCTAAAATCATCAGGATTATTCTCCTGGATCTCACGAAGCAAAGGCATGTGCGAAAATTGGTCAAGCTGGAGCAACCAATTCTTGCTCCATGAACTCCTCCTCGCCCTGTTCATGACCTGGGCTTGGGTCAAAGCTAAAAGCCCAACACAAAGCCCCTGCACAGCACGAACTCTACAACGAGTACGTACACGCAACATGGCTTCAAAACGGTCAGCTGGTCAGAATGGACTAACAGAAAGCACTGAAAAACAGCAAGGCCTGAAAGAAAATCAGCAACGAGTGGACAAGGACGCACCGATAATCAAATATGGTACTACTGTAAATAGCACGCACTGACAAACAAATGCAAACTGACTACACGCACTGAAAAGCAGATATGAACCCACAAGCACAAACTGAAGAGCAGTAACGATCTGAAGCACAAGTCTGAAAAGCGCGAATCGTCTCTAACCAAACTTCTACTAACACGCGATAAAACGAGATCAGCAGAAGGAGCCTAAAGGGTGCCGCACGTGGTGCTGAACTTCCTTTTTATAGTCCCGTCGTATGCGGTGTACGTCACCGCGTTCTTGACGATTCCTACAACTTTGTGTGACCGTGTGTATGCAAGACAAGTTTGAGCCAACATCCGTCGGAAAAAATCCGATGGATTTTGTTGTCGGAATGTCCGACCGTGTGTATGGGGCATAAGACTGGGATGCCAATGAAGTTAATGTTCATGTAAAGGTAAGCATCCCAATACTTTTGACAATATAGTGTATATTTATGTAGACATTGAAAAAAAGATCAGGCCCCATGTTAAAAGAGAAGTTCAGGATTTAAAAAACAAAAACAAAAAAAAACATACTCACCTAGTTCGATCCAATGCTGCATATGTACCCTGTCATCTTTGAAGGGAGAACTGAACAATCAAACACCGCTGATCACTCAGTTCTCCCCTCTGCTCTGAGCAAAGAGCCGTGACTGTCAGTCAGCGGCTCTCTGCTCTCCCCTCCAGCGCTCACTGAAACACTGGGCTGTAAAGTGGGCGAGGGGGGCTAGCTCCGGCTCTTAATGGATCACTGAGATTCTGAGCCAGGTGCCAGTCCAAGCATCTGACCTTATGGATGGGATCTTTCCAGAGCCTGGACCGGCTGAGTGACGTCAGCTGGCAGGGGGCTTTAGCTGAAAACGGGTCACAGGAGTGAAGAATGAACTGTACTCATGTGATCCATTGGAGAAGTATAGCCAAAAAAGCTTTGGCTATACTTCTTCTTTAAGTTTGGCTATATTTCAAAGTTCCTCTAAAAAAAATGTCCAATATAGGCATGTAACATAGCCTTGTTATTTTATGCTACGTATCAGCATACTTTTCCACTGACAACTAATCTAAACTAAGTAACAGCACACTACACATCAAAATCTGCTGCACAATGTATGTTGTGCTATACATTACATTCCCAGACTGCTGAACTCTGTACATCTACATCACTAGTTTTTTTTTTTTTTAGGAATTGGGTATATCAAACTGTTTAGTGATTTGTCACGCTTTATGTACTGGTTAATAAGTTTGAAAAAAAATCATGGTTATCAAGTTCAGCTCCTGCAGCTCTGGTTTTCAGCAACGGTCCCCAACCTCAGTCCTGAATGTTCTGGGAGTTTCTCTTAAATAAAATAGCTGTCAGAAACACCAAGCCATTGACATTGATTAAAGGCACCTGTGCAAGGTTAAGGATATCCTGAAAACATGACCTGTTGGCGGTACTTGAGGACTGAGGTTGGAAACCACTGGTTTACAGGAAGGTAAAACAAAACCCTTTGGGAAAACTGTGGACAATTTTGTGGAAGAAAAAAAAATCCTATCTGACCCCACAAAGTAGGCAGGTCACTTCTCTGGATCAAATTATTCCCATTCTATAATTTAGTAGTTATAGCACCTATAAAAAGTATTCACTACCTTGAAAATGTTCATGTTTTATTGTTCTAGTATTGTTAATTGCATTGGATACAGTTTTCTTTTCAGTGATTAACAGAAATAGATCCTTTGTAAGAAACGTGAAAAAAAAAATCCATGCAAAGTGATTTAGAATAAATTATCATGAACAAAAAAACCCAGAAAATAACTCACTGCATAAGTATATGGAACCTTTAAAATGACACAGCAAAATGATCCTAAATGTAGCCGGTTATTTTCCAAAGCTACATGATTAAATAATTGGAGTTTACCAGTGTGTAGTCAATGGGTTTCAAGGAAAAGTAGTTGAAATACATGGGTATTAGGTTAAAGTGGTTAAGGCAGAAAGTGTTTTTATCTTAATGCATTCTATGCATTAAAGTGGAATTAAAGTCTTGTTTCTTTTCATTTTTTTTTTTAAATAACAAACATGTTATACTTACCTGCTCTGTGCAACGGTTTTGCACAGAGCAGCCCGGATCCTCCTGTTCTTGGGTCCTGGTTCCTCCCTCCTGCTGGGTGTCCCAACAGCAAGCAGCTTTCTGTGGGGGCACCCAAGCAGGATCGCTCTCGAGCCACGGCTCGTGTCCATTCACACATGGAGCCATGGCTCGGCTCCACCCCTCCATCTCCTGATTGGCTCACTGGCTGTAATTGACAGCACTGGGAGCCAATGGATTGCGCTGCTGCCAAAAGCCAATCAGGAGTGTGAGTCCCCGGAGAGGCAAGGCTCTTATGGACATCGCTGGATCGAGAGGGGGCTCAGGTAAGTATTAGGGGGGGGGCTGCTGCACACAGAAGGTTTTTGTGCCTTTACATCGACTTTAAACACTTGAAGACCAGCCACCGCAGTTGTACCGCACCGCCATCATCCCTTCCACGCTGCGCTCCACGAGCGATTCAAGCCTCGCATTCAAATCGCTCTACTGCAGGGTAGTCTTCCCAGTCATGATTGCAGATTGACAGCGGTGAGATCCGGCGGTGAGGAGGATAGTCTATGTGGACAGCTTTACCCTGGATGCCTGCATACTTAGATGTGCCTCTTTTAATCATCAACCATGTGAGTTGCTAAATGTACCTTCATTAAATGTAACCATATTGCTACACTTAGAGGTGCCTCTCTTCTCTTTTATACTCTGTAGCTTCTGCTGGATTTTGCTTCCAAACCCCCTTTGTGGAGGCTTCCATTTGTGGATGGACATTTTATGGTTACACAACCTGGTCACATTGCTATAATCTTTTCATATGGACTATAAGCTGAAGCACTTATGAATAATAGGTTGTGGAACGATCATCTGAGTCTCCATTATTTCTTATGGGGAAATTCGCTTTGACCTAATGCCTTGTACACACGGTCGGACATTCCGACCACAAAATCCGTCTGATTTTTTCCGATGGATTTTGGCCGAAACTTGTCTTGCATACACATTGGTCGCACAAAGTTGTCGGAAAATTTGATCATTTTGAATGAGGTGACGTATAAAATGTACGACGGGACCACGTAGAGGCCAGTAGCCAATAGCTTTCGTCTCTAAATTTTTTCTGAGCATGCGTGGCACTTTGTGCGTCGGAATTCTCGACACATGATTGGAAAAAGTCAGATCGGATTTTGTTGTCGGAAAATTTTAGATCCAGCTCTGAAACTTTTTCCGTCTGGGCCTATTCGCCCTGTAGATAGGGATTACACCAGGTTTTGGGGCTGGGGCCAAACAGCCCCACTGCTAGGAAACACTCTGTGGACATTTACTAATGCCTGGGAGCTGGCGGAGCCACAGTCATGCAAGAGTCAGCATTAAGGCAGCACCCCATGTTAAGAAGTGAGCGATCCACCTTGCACAGTAACACATGATTTAGAGGATACTGTGAGACACTCTCCCCTCACCTTATCTTCCTGAATGCAGCTTTTTAAGGGGGACACCACAGAGCCTGTGTCCCACTCCATCAGCTCAGCTACCCTGCAACCTCACTCCCAGTGGCAGAACAGAGATCCCGCTGTACACTGAGCAACGATCTCTACTGCAGTTAGGTCCACTGGGCCTCCATGCTGCGCATTCAGTCCCGAATGCTAAAGAGGCACCGACCGCTAGGTAGGCAGTCAGAACACTGACCACCTCTCTGCCAGAAGACCCTTCACCCATACCTGGTACTACTCTATAGCATTCCCACCTGGTTACCCATAGCAACTGCATGTTGAACATGACTTTACACCAAGTCCTTTGCATTGTTAACCCTTCCTTTGGTGGCACTCTTGCTCCCCACTGATGTTACAGGCCCTGATCTTTTGATACAGCATGTACCTTAATGCACCCCTTTTAAATAACTTCAGACCCGGCTTGAAACAGTTAACAGCAACTTTACTGAAGACTTGCAGCAGTACAGTCCATAATGCACAGTCTCACAGAAACACATACACATTCTAACTAAAGCCTCGTACACACGGTACAATTGTTGGCAGGGGATCGTCTGTTGACAGACTGTTGTCCTAAAATCTTACCGTTAGTACGCTTCTTTTGACAATTGTTGTCCAACTTTCGGCCAACAAATGTTGGATGACAGGCTAGTAAATTTTCAGCGGACAACGGTTTGACGTCATATTTTCGTATGGTCAGTACACAAATCCGTCACACAAAAGTCGAAAGTACAAACACGCATGCTTGGAATCAATGCTCACAAAAATGAAATTAACAGAAGGGGCCCAAAGGGTGGCGCTCAAGAGCTAAAATTCCTCGTAGTATGTCACTCCGCCTGTGTTTGTGGCATGACAATTGTGTACTGTTAGTATGCAAGGCAAGATCCTGGGACACGCCCTTTTGACAAAAATCAGACGCTCGTTTGGCCAACAATTGTATCGTGTGTACGAGGCTTAAGGTTGGGTACCTGGGTCATACCTTGCCCAGAGATAGCAAGTCCTTAGCGACAGCCCATTATTGGTGGTTCTCTGGTTCCAGGTGGAGTCCCATGCAGGCTACCCAATGGCGGGGAATCCATTGCTCCTACCTGACTGCATCCCAGATAGCAAGGATAACTTGTAGAGTTTGTAGTGTAGAATTGTAAGTCTTGTTAACTTGCTGCACATTTTTACTGGCAAGTTGTACACTTGCAGAGCACATAAATCACAAGTTCTAGTTGACACTTTTCCAATTTGTAGCAAACTTGCATGGCAAGTGTCTAGCAAGAGCAAAGTTGCAGAATGTTTGCAAAGAAAGTTGATCTGGAGTCATGCAATGGGGACTTGCTGCAATTGTGCAACAAACTTGTGAAGCCTGGCAAGTCTAGCAATAACTTATGTGGCAGTGGGAGCCTGTGCTACCTGGAAGATTGCTGGTTTACACCAGATTTTTGAGACAGGCACACTGACTATGGCTCAGGGCCCCACCCAACAGACATGAGGTTTGTGCATGGGAGTCAGATGGACTCCCATTTCTCTGCAGGAGTCAGAGGCTGCATGGGGGCAGCCAGAGCGTGCATGTCTGCAGGAGGCAGATGTAGTCTGTGACAGAGCAGCAAGGAGCTGATCGTGAGTAAGCTATAAGAGAGCTTGACTAACTATAAGGAACTTTTTTGGTCTAAGGAGCAGACCTAAGGCCTAAGCTGGAGGCCTGAAGCAGCCGTGTGGCAAGAGAGTAAGCCAGGAGGCTGAAATATTCTGATTGTGCAAGATACAGTAATGGTGTAATCCCCTGCATGGGCTACTGATGTCTTTTGTGAACTTTCCTATTCTTTTAAATAAAAGTGGGCTACCAGGCCCTTAAAAATACAGTTTTGGACTGAAGCACTCATTGAAAATGCACCTACCGCTTGAGTCTGATCACCCCAATCTTACACATAGCAAGTCATTTTCAAACTTGCAGCTCATTTTCTTGCTATCTGGGATAGCTCAGCAGGCTCAATACAGCACTCCAATCGTGAACCCCCCCAGACTCATGCCTTCCCCTTGTATTTATCAGAACACAACTGGGGCAGGACCCAGAAAAGTCCAGGAAAGAGTCCAATAACTGTTAACCCCTTCCCATCCCAGACAGCCTGCACTGTCTGCATAGTCACAAATTGCAAAAACACATTCACTGGTACCCCCCGTAAGCACCTGTTTACACACATGAATGGGGCTTTGCTTGCTTTGGAGTCCCAAACAATTGAAACTTTATTTTATCTGATGCAGTTCCCATGGCTGGATGTTTGGCTGGATGTTTGAGGCCTCTTATTTTTAGAAAAACGACTGAAAGTAATTTCAGAGTAAGATACTTGGTGTGTTTTCCCATACATTTAACTTCTATCTACGTATGCAGAAATGTTTTTGCACCTCCTCCTCTTCAACTTGTCATAACTACGGAGCAATGGAAAAATGCTTTGCTGCCCCGATATGGGAGCTTTTACTGTAATGTCCCTTTATAAGCAATGACAATCAGTGTGATGTAGTGTAGAAAGAGGACAAAGACATACTGTGAGGGTGTCAGATACTGAGAGCTGGTAATTTGCATACTAGCTGTTCTTCTACTGCAAGGAAGATAAGTAAATGTTAATTGATTTTACTTATTGATTTTAACAGCTCTGCAATTTAAAAGAATAAGACGCTTTTTAATTAGACTGAAGTTCTTTTACACACTGTTTGCTCATCAGTAAGGAAAATAATCACTGAATGTGATTCTCTGAATCGCTGATATTGAAGGACAATGAAATTCATCTCACTTGCATCCTACTAAAGTAAATTAAACCTTTTGGTGATATCTTGTAGGAAATAGAGGTCAATTAAGAGCATCCTTATCAGATACTTAATAAAGGTAAAGCGAATGACAATGAAAGATAGGGAGATGTGTAAATGCAACGTTTGTAGGACCACTAGGCTTCCTAATTATACCTATATCACATTGTTTGTTAGTTAATAATTTGACAATCAAAAGCCTCTTTGTGCACCGCATAATACACACAATACTATTTTTAACATATGGTGAGATCCCAATATATTGTGAATGCATCAGCATCATTACTAACTAAATAATGGCAATTCAGCCCTTTACATTTATTCACACACTAGTAGTTTCCTCATTATGTAAAAGTGTGTTGAAGGAGGTAACCAAAACTTTGTGTTAGGCCTCTTTCACACTTGCGTATGGGGCTGGTTACGGTTTCCCATAGGAGACTCAGTGTGGCTTCCCGCAAACAGCCGCAGGTGAGAAGCCCCATTCAGAGCAATGGGAGGCCAGCAGAGCTCTCAGTCATTCATGGCCATTCGCAGACAGTCTGCGTCCAGGGTCGATGATCCTCAGGCAGTTGGTGCATGTTCAGATACATGCAAACAGCCGCCAATGGCTGGGGCTGCTGTCGGTCTCTCACATTGCTTTGAATGGGAATTCTTGCCTGCAGCTGTTCACAGGAAACTCTGCTGAGTGGGAAATTCGTATTGGACCCTATACACAGAGCCGATCGGCCCTATAGGCACACTATGCAAGCTGCTTAGGGCTCCGCCGCTGTGGGGGGGGGGCCCCAAGACCCAGCATCCCCCCTGCACCTCTGGCTGGCCATTTAGAGTGCAGTGAGGAGAGGTGGGAGGAGGTGGAAGGCGGCGATCGGCAGCTCTATGGTGCCTGAGTGGGTGGCGGGATCTCCCTGGGGTTTGTAGTACTCTCAGTGTATACAGTGGAGAGGAGAAGGGAGGGGCCTCTGACCCAGGCAGGTATCAGTTTCACTTTCACTCTGCTAGAACACTGTTGCTGATGCCCGGGTCAGAGGCCCCTCCCCTCTCCGCTGTATACATTTGGAGATAGAACTACTAGCCCCAGGGAGATCCCCCTGCCTGTGGACACCATATAGCTGCCGATCGCCGCCTCCCACCTCCACCAGCCAGGTACAGGGGAACCTCTGCAAGGGGCGGAGTCAGCTGTTTGAGGGCCCAAATGTAAGAGGGGGGGGCTTTCAGTGGACACTAATGTAAGGACGGGGCCCTCTGGGTACACTGATGTAAGGACGGGGCCCTCTGGGGACACTGATGTAAGGACGGGGCCCTCTGGGGACACTGATGTAAGGACGGGGCCCTCTGGGGACACTGATGTAAGGACGGGGCCCTCTGGGGACACTGATGTAAGGACGGGGCCCTCTGGGGACACTGATGTAAGGACGGGGCCCTCTGGGGACACTGATGTAGGGGAGGCTCTCTGGGGACCTTGGTGTAAGGGGGGCTCTCTGGGGACCTTGGTGTAAGGGGGGCTCTCTGGGGACCTTGGTGTAAGGACGGGCTCTCTGAGGACCCTGATGTAAGGGGGGCTCTCTGAGGACCTCATTCTGTTCTATATTGTTGTACTTATTCTTTGACTGTTTTGTTTAAAGGAGGGAGGATTGTTTTGGGAGCACTGAAGTGTCAGGTGTGACTGTGTGGCAATGGCAAATAGTTTACATAGCTCACGGCATCACGGGTCAAGTAGAGGGCCCCTTAGCAGAATTTTGCTTAGGGCCCCAGGGGGTCAGGATCGGCACTGCCTATACACAAGTGTGAGTGAGGCTCAGTTCACATATTTGCATCCGTTTCGCATGACATGTGAACCAAACTGTCTTTTTATGGAACCAGTTCATATATGTGCAGGACGGACACAGTGTGTTTTTAAAAATTTGCACCTGAACGAAACTGCACCAAACATCTTTTAAAAAATTGCAATGAAACCGTGCCCAGACATATGTGAGCACAGCCTTAGGCCTTAACTTCACTTTTTATGTGCTTTTGCACTTCAACTTCAATGTGATTTGATGTGAATGTAAAATATTTATGTAAAGCGCTGCGCAAATTGACGGATCTATAGATAGTACCTGTAATAAATTAATAATGAATAAATAAATTTACATCAGTTTATTTGCTTCGTTTTAAATGTAACCATATGAACTGTACTATGTATTAACCACTTACCCTCTGGTAGATTTACCTCCTTCATGACCAAGCTATTTTTTTCTATACGATACTGGGTTACTTTAACTGACAATTGCGCAGTCATGCAATGCTGTACACAGGCAGATCTCTATTCTGTCCTCTTCCTCATCAATCAGCGGATGTCGGTGGTCATACATTGGCCAGCACCTGCTGATCGGCTTGTGCTGTGACCAGGGATTTTTTTCTCAGAAAATATGTGCAGGATTTCAACCACAGCCATGTGAGCTGGACTTCTGTGTTTGCAAATTATGGTGGTGAGCAAAGGGACTGAGTTCCACCAAGTTCCAGCTGAAAAAAAAGCCTTGGCTGTAACTAATCACAGCACAAGCAGCGCCGGCACCGGCCTGAACTGTAGCAGTAATGCTACAGTGTGTGGTCAGCAAGTGGTTAAGAAGATCTGAACCATAACGGGATAACATTTAGTTTACTAAAGCATTGTGTATCATTTGCTATGTTTTCCACATAAATTACTGTTTTTACCCTTTTTTTGATACATACTGTATTTTCTGGCGTATAAGACTACCTTTTACACCGAAATTACACAGCCAAAAAGCGGGGGTCGTCTTATACGCCGGGTGAAGAAGCCGCCAGATGGATATCAGTCCGCCGGGCGCTCTGTAAAATTGTAATATGTATACAGTATGCGCCGCTCAGCCAATCCCGGCGGGCGATGGGTGATGAATACAGAGCCTGCTAAGCCTGCTTGGATTGGGTAACAACCTCTGCCAATCCGAGCAGGCTACATGAGTCAGAGCGGCGCGGGCTGATGTCACAGCCTCTGCCAATCCGAGCAGGCTTTGTATCCATCAACAGATTAGTAAAATACAATGCCTGCCGTGATTGGCTCAGCGGTGCACACTGTCTGCACACTGTATTCTGAAGTGTACCTGGCGCTACTGTACTAACACAGCATCATATACTGTGTGTACTTGGTGCTCTACATATTATTAAAGCATCCTGTACTGCACATCCAGCTCCAGATCTCCCCTAAAATACAGGTATGATTTATGGTGCTTTGGAGGAGAGGATTCATTGTTGCTGCCTACCAATTGTGGAATCTCTGGGACTTGTAGTTCACCAGTTTCATTTTTCTGATGTTAAGTCTGATGTTTTTTTTTGTTTCTGATGTTTTTTTGTAAATGGTGTTGCCTCGGAAGGGGGGGTAGTCTTATATGGCGAGTATAGCCCCAAACCTAAGTTTTCACTGGAAAAATAGGGGGTCGTCTTATACACCCAGTCGTCTTATACACCGGCAAATACGGTATTTTATATCAGTGCTGCTTATCCCCCTGTCTTTTTTCATACATATTTTATATCAGTGCTGCTTATCTCCCCCTGTCTTTTTAACCACCTCCTGTCTGCATGCACATCATGGTTTTGGACTGGCTTCCTGATAGTGACAACAATTGACCATTCCAGCGCAATGTGCTAGAACAGCTACCAGTACCAGTACCAACCTCCTGCAGGATTTTTTACTGACACAACATGGAAAATTTAATGACGGAGCACATTGTTTTACTGACAACCTGAAAAATTACAGAACTCCTATTAAAAACGAAGACAATCCATATTTAACCACTTCAGCCCCTGGAGGATTTACCCATTGCCTGACCAAGCCATTTTTTGCGATACAGCACTGCGTCGCTTTAACTGACAATTAAGGCAGTGGTGCAACGCTGTACCCAAAATTGACATCTTTTTTTTTCCCCACAAATAGAGCTTTCTTTTGCTGGTATTTGATCACCTCTGTGTTTTTTATTTTTTGCGCTATAAACAAAAATAGTGACAATTTTGAAAAAATATATATTTTTTTTTACTTTCAGCTATAATACATGTCCAAAAAATATTATATAAAAAAACAAATGTATTCATCAGTTTAAGCCGATATATATTCTTCTACATATTTTTGGTAAAAAAAAAATCACAATAGGCGTATATTGATTGGTTTGCGCAAAAGTTATCATGTCTACAAACTATGGGAAAGATTTAGGGAATTTTTTTTTTATTGTTTTTACTGGTAATGGTGGTGATCTGCGATTTTTAGCGGGACTTGCGACATTGCAGTGGACAAATCTGACCCCAAATTACACTTTTTGGGGACCAGTGACATTATTACATTGATCAGTGCTATAAAAATGCACTGATCATGGTATAAATGAAACTGACAGGGAAGGGGTTAACACTAGGGGGCGATCAAGGGGTTAAATGTGTTCCCTGGGTGTGTTCTAACTGTAGGGGGAGGGGCTGCCCGGAACATCACAGAGATCGCTGTTCCCGATGACTGGGAACAGCAGATCTCCATCATGTCCCCTTTTAGAATGGGGATCTGCCTTGTTCACATAGGCAGATCCCCGTTCTGCCTCTGTATACCATGATCGCGGGTCGCCAGCGGACATTGAGTCCGCCAGACAAGCAGGCACGCTCCCGCCCGCTATATAACATGCATGGACCGACGTACACCTATGGCTATTCGCACTATCCAGCCACCTTGCTGCAGTATAACTGGGTGGTCGAGAAGCAGTTAAACACTATAAAAACAATATGGAAACACTGACAATACCCATAACAAGTAATTTGCCTACTTTACACTTAAAGTGGGGATGCACCCAAGAAGAAAAGAAAGCATGAATGATCCTAAAAAAATTAAAAATAAACATTTGGAAATTTTTTTTTTTTAACACACCTCTAAATGGCTGTTGCTAGGGGGTCCCTCGTAGTCTGCCTCCTTCAGTGCCTGGGCTGGTGACATCACTTCCCCTCGGCGCAGGAAGGGCTCAGCTCTGCCCCCTCCCTCTTGTCAATCATCTGGGACACGTGACAGGTCCCAGATGATTGCATGGCCACTCATAGCGCGGGGCGCCGCTCATGGGAGCCGAAGTGGGAGCTTCACAGCCGGGCGCCCACAGTTACCATGCCGGCAAACGGAGGGGGGGACGAGCGGGGCTTCGATCCCCTGCATCGCTGGACCCTGGGACAGGTAATGCCTCGTACACACGTACGGACTTTTGCCGGCGGACCTAAGTCCAGCGGACAATCCGCTGGACTTTCCGGCTAGGTCCGCTGGACTTTCCGAGGGTGTGGACTTGCCCACACACGCACGGACTTGTCCAGCGGATAATCCGCCGGCCAAAAGTCCGCGGGACTTTTGAAAATGAACGGACTTGCCCACACACGGAGCAGTCCGTTCATTTCGAACGTAACTTCAGGTTACGTAGCTAGCGTAGGCAGTAAATGCCGCCGCGCTAGCTCCGCAAGCTGGCATGGATTTAAAGGGAATCCCCACGCCGAAAAAACGGCGTGGGGGTTCCCCCCAAATCCATGTCAGACCCTCATCCGAGCACGCAGCCTGGCAGGCCAGGAAAGGGGTGGGGACGAACGAGCGCCCCCCCCCCCCTGAGCCGTACCAGGCCGCGTGCCCTCAACATGGGGGGTGCCCTGGGGAAAGGGGGGCCGTGCGGCCCCCCCACCCCAAAGCACCTTATCCCCATGTTGATGAGGACAAGGGCCTCTTCCCGACAACCCTGGCCGTTGGTTGTCGGGGTCTGCGGGCGGGGGCTTATCGGAATCTGGGAACCCCCTTTAATAAGGGGGCCCCCAGATACCGGCCCCCCACCCTATGTGAATGAGTATGGGGTACGATGTACCCCTACCCATTCACCTAAGGTGTAAAATGTAAAGTAAAAAAAAACACCCACACTTTTGAAAAAATAGTTTATTGCACTGCTCCGGGGGTCTTCTTCCGTCTTGGGGGTCTTCTCGCCGGACTCCCCCGCCATTTACCAAGCTCTTTTACCGAGCGAGGGGAGTCCGGCTACCTTCTTCGTCGTCGCCGCCGTCTGGGGGTCTCGATCCGCCTTCGGGGGTCTTCTTCCGTCTTGGGGGTCTTCTCGCCGGACTCCTCCCCTCTCTTCTGCTCTTTTACCTAGCTCTTTCACGAGGGGAGGTGTCCGGCTACCTTCTTCGTCGTCGCCGCCGTCGTCTGGGGGTCTCGATCCGCCTTCGGGGGTCTTCCGGGGGTCTCTTCTGTTCTTGCGGCGGTCGTCGTCTTCCGCGCCGCCGGCGCCTTGTCCTTCTTCTTGTCCTTCTTGTTCTTCTTCTTCTTCCGATGTTGACCCGTCGCTCTCTCTGCCCGGAATGCCTGTGCCGATCTGCGCTCGGACTTATATAGGGACATGGGGGACAGGGTCACATGTTCATGTCACATGGTGACCCCGCCCCCTTGCGATGTCACAGTCCCAGCATCCTCCGGGACTGTGACAACGCAAGGGGGCGGGGTCACCATGTGACATGTGCATGTGACCCTGTCCCCCATGTCCCTATATAAGTCCGAGCGCAGATCGGCACAGGCATTCCGGGCAGAGAGAGCGACGGGTCAACATCGGAAGAAGAAGAAGAACAAGAAGGACAAGAAGAAGGACAAGGCGCCGGCGGCGCGGAAGACGACGACCGCCGCAAGAACAGAAGAGACCCCCGGAAGACCCCCGAAGGCGGATCGAGACCCCCAGACGACGGCGGCGACGACGAAGAAGGTAGCCGGACACCTCCCCTCGTGAAAGAGCTAGGTAAAAGAGCAGAAGAGAGGGGAGGAGTCCGGCGAGAAGACCCCCAAGACGGAAGAAGACCCCCGAAGGCGGATCGAGACCCCCAGACGGCGGCGACGACGAAGAAGGTAGCCGGACTCCCCTCGCTCAGTAAAAGAGCTTGGTAAATGGCGGGGGAGTCCGGCGAGAAGACCCCCAAGACGGAAGAAGACCCCCGGAGCAGTGCAATAAACTATTTTTTCAAAAGTGTGGGTGTTTTTTTTTACTTTACATTTTACACCTTAGGTGAATGGGTAGGGGTACATCGTACCCCATACTCATTCACATAGGGTGGGGGGCCGGTATCTGGGGGCCCCCTTATTAAAGGGGGTTCCCAGATTCCGATAAGCCCCCGCCCGCAGACCCCGACAACCAACGGCCAGGGTTGTCGGGAAGAGGCCCTTGTCCTCATCAACATGGGGACAAGGTGCTTTGGGGTGGGGGGGCCGCACGGCCCCCCTTTCCCCAGGGCACCCCCCATGTTGAGGGCACGCGGCCTGGTACGGCTCAGGAGGGGGGGGGGGGGCGCTCGTTCGTCCCCACCCCTTTCCTGGCCTGCCAGGCTGCGTGCTCGGATGAGGGTCTGACATGGATTTGGGGGGAACCCTCACGCCGTTTTTTCGGCGTGGGGATTCCCTTTAAATCCATGCCAGGTCACGGAGCTAGCGCGGCGGCAGTAACTGCCTACGCTAGCTACGTAACCTGAAGTCACGTGCTAAATGAACGGACTTGCCGATGAGCGGCAAGTCCGTTCATTTCAAAAGTCCCGCGGACTTGCCCACTAACGGCGGGATTGTCCGCTGGACTTCCAAGTCCAGCGGATAATTTGAGAACAAAACCTGAAACTTTAGTCCGCCGTACTTTGGCGCCAAAAAGTCCGCCGGCGCCCACACACGAGGGGATTATCCTCTGGACTTCAGTCCAGAGGTTCATGTCACATGGTGACCCCGCCCCCTTGCGATGTCACAGTCCCAGCATCCTCCGGGACTGTGACAACGCAAGGGGGCGGGGTCACCATGTGACATGTGCATGTGACCCTGTCCCCCATGTCCCTATATAAGTCCGAGCGCAGATCGGCACAGGCATTCCGGGCAGAGAGAGCGACGGGTCAACATCGGAAGAAGAAGAAGAACAAGAAGGACAAGAAGAAGGACAAGGCGCCGGCGGCGCGGAAGACGACGACCGCCGCAAGAACAGAAGAGACCCCCGGAAGACCCCCGAAGGCGGATCGAGACCCCCAGACGACGGCGGCGACGACGAAGAAGGTAGCCGGACACCTCCCCTCGTGAAAGAGCTAGGTAAAAGAGCAGAAGAGAGGGAGGAGTCCGGCGAGAAGACCCCCAAGACGGAAGAAGACCCCCGAAGGCGGATCGAGACCCCCAGACGGCGGCGACGACGAAGAAGGTAGCCGGACTCCCCTCGCTCGGTAAAAGAGCTTGGTAAATGGCGGGGGAGTCCGGCGAGAAGACCCCCAAGACGGAAGAAGACCCCCGGAGCAGTGCAATAAACTATTTTTTCAAAAGTGTGGGTGTTTTTTTTTACTTTACATTTTACACCTTAGGTGAATGGGTAGGGGTACATCGTACCCCATACTCATTCACATAGGGTGGGGGGCCGGTATCTGGGGGCCCCCTTATTAAAGGGGGTTCCCAGATTCCGATAAGCCCCCGCCCGCAGACCCCGACAACCAACGGCCAGGGTTGTCGGGAAGAGGCCCTTGTCCTCATCAACATGGGGACAAGGTGCTTTGGGGTGGGGGGGCCGCCCCCCTTTCCCCAGGGCACCCCCCATGTTGAGGGCACGCGGCCTGGTACGGCTCAGGAGGGGGGGGGGCGCTCGTTCGTCCCCACCCCTTTCCTGGCCTGCCAGGCTGCGTGCTCGGATGAGGGTCTGACATGGATTTGGGGGGAACCCTCACGCCGTTTTTTCGGCGTGGGGATTCCCTTTAAATCCATGCCAGGTCACGGAGCTAGCGCGGCGGCAGTAACTGCCTACGCTAGCTACGTAACCTGAAGTCACGTGCTAAATGAACGGACTTGCCGATGAGCGGCAAGTCCGTTCATTTCAAAAGTCCCGCGGACTTGCCCACTAACGGCGGGATTGTCCGCTGGACTTCCAAGTCCAGCGGATAATTTGAGAACAAAACCTGAAACTTTAGTCCGCCGTACTTTGGCGCCAAAAAGTCCGCCGGCGCCCACACACGAGGGGATTATCCTCTGGACTTCAGTCCAGAGGATAATCCCGCGGGATTGTCCCTTCGTGTGTACGCGGCCTAAGTGTCCGATTATTAAAAAGTCAGCAGCTGCAGTATTTTTTTTTAAATGGGCACCCCGCTTCAAAAAGTCAACACAGCATGACAAATTATCAGTCCCTGATATTTACAGACAGTTGTAAAAATCAGTGATTTTTACAAACTCTGTGAATTTACTGACAGTTGGCAACCCTGACAGCTACTTGTAGTCTCCACCAGGGCAGCATTTGATAGGTTAACAATCCAGGGGCACAGCTGGGAAACATTGGTCACCCTATTTAAATATAGTTGCAGATTTAAAACAGAGGGGTTGATTTACTAAAGTTGATTTACTAAAGGCTTGAAAGTGCACTTGGAAGGAAAGTCGCTGTAGATCTGAGGGGGACATGCAAGGAAAATAAAAAACAGCATTTTAGCTTGCACAAGATTGGATGATAAAATCAGCAGAGCTTCCCCTCATTTCAGATCTATCCCTTAGATTTACAGCGACTGCACTTCCAAGTGCACTGGAAGTGCACTTGTAGTGCAGAGTGGATTTGTCTTTAGTAAGTCAACTCCTATGTTTGAATTAACTCTTGCCTGCTCCCAGTATTTGTACATTTTCTAAATCTTCACTTTGCACTGTCGAAAAATGTCCCTTCTCTCACATTATAGAAAGCTGAGAGATACATGTGTATGGCCACTATTCAATTTTGCACACTTGCAGGATATAAAAGGAAATGAACAAATATCTGTGCAGAGTAAGAAAATAGGAGATGCCATTTGTACAGTTAGAGCTGATTCACACCTAGGCATTTTTAGTGCTTTTTGCATTTTGCAGATTTGATACTCTAGTGCAAATCTGCAACATGCACTAAAAATGCATAGGTTTGCTCTACAGAACATGTTCCATAGGAAACTATAGTAAATGGACTGTAGTGCAAATCTGCAAAATGCTAAAAGCACTAAAACTGCATAGGTGTGAATCAGGCCTAAATGACCCCAGTGCACTATGCACATTCCTTGTACAGGGTAGTAAATAGAGAAAAAAAAAGCTGTCAGTTACTTTATGTAATAATATGTGCAGTGTAGAGTGTGTCACATTGTGGTTCTTTTCCTTTTAATACATAACACGCTCTCATATTGTAACCAAAGCCCTTATGCTCCCCTGGGCTCACCCATCATGATCTCATGTGGATTCAACGTGTATTGTTGTTTTCACTCACTTTGAATGTCACATGGGCCACTAAACATCCCTGTCTATAATCTCCAGTTTGATGAACGAGTTTCTAATTGCCGTGTTTACAGGCTGGGTGTTAATCAGGGGAAGCTGCAGGAAGTTTGGGATGAAACCTGTGACATCAACAAGCCATTAATCACCGGCCAGTTTGGCACACAGAGCAGGAGGGCAGACTACCTCGCAGTTTACCATTGACTTTCCTTCATGCTACATAAAATTAAGCTAAAAATAAATGCAATCTAATCATTTCTTTTATCCTTTCATATTGGTTTATGGGCCTGTGTTGTATGCAATATGTATTAGAAGCTATCTATTGTTTTTTCATATTTAAAGTGATTGTAAAGGCTTGTTTTTTATTTTTTTTAAAATAACAAACTTGTCATACTTACCTCCACTGTGCAGTTCGTTTTGCACAGTGTGGCCCTGAACATCCTCTTCTGGGGTGCATCACAAGTAAATATCTCTTAAAGTGGTTGTTAACCCTTACAAACCACTTTGACCTACAGGTAAGCCTAGATTAAGGCTTACCTGTAGGTCCAATAAATATCTCCTAAACCTACATGGTTTAGGAGATATTTAAAAAAGAAAAGGCACCGCTATCTACGGCGCATGCGCCGTAGACAGCGGCGCGCAGGCGCACTGCACATTGCCAAGATCAAGGCGATATGCCGTTCTCGTGCGCATGCACGGGAGTGACGTCATCGCCGCTCCAGCGAATGACAGCGCTGGAGCGGCAAGACACGGAAGTCACTCCGGGTTTGATGGCGGGGCAGAAGATCGTGGATGAGGACCGCTTCGGGGGTTTCGTTCTCAGGTAAGTCATTCATAATGAGCTAGTATGCTATGCATACTAGCTCATTATGCCTTTGCCTTGCAGGTTCCGTTATTTTTTTTTTTTTACATAGGCTTTACTTCCTCTTTAAATGGTGCACATTTAGGAGATATTTACTGTACCTATAGGTAAGCCTTATTATAAGCTTACCTATAGATAAAAATCATGCTTGGGAGTTTACTCGCACTTTAACACATGAGCTTTAAAGGGTTAGTTCACCTTTTCACAAAAAAATTACAAGATGCACAAACTCACAACACCCTGTCCAACCCTCTGGTTCCTGCTGCATGTACCTTATATGATCCCCATCTTTTGCCACTTTCTCCGGCTGGTATAACGGTCCAAACATTTAAAACATCACATAACAGCACTGGAGGATGTGTAGCAACATATTGATCATTCATTGATCAGCAGTGACTGCGTGACTACGCTAACGAAAAATAATCTCTGCTTTGTTTCAGAAAGAAAGGAGCCTCAAAAGGATTCTCATTGGTCAAAGTGGCCATGTGGTCAGCGCTGATCAATACGCACTCACCATTGCTGGCATTATGTGGATACACAGCATTTGGCGCTGTGTAGTTATGTTTTAGCGTTCATGCACACAACCATAAAGGGGCAGTACTGTGTAGGCATGTAGCATGTAAGCCCCCCAGCTGCTGCATACCCTCCACCTCCACATCTAAAGCCCCATACACACGGTCGGATTTTCTGATGGATTCTGTCCTATCAGACAATGTTGTCGGAAATTCCGACCGTGTGTAGGCACCATCGGACAGTTTCCATCGGATTGTCCGACGGACAAAGTCCTATCTCCTGCTGGATAGATTTTTTGACAACAAAGTCCGATCACACCAAATCCGATCGTGTGTAGCGAATTCCGACGGACAAAGTGCTACGCATGCTCAGATCACATTACAAGACCAAAGCTATTGGCTACTAGCCTCTACGTAGTCCCGTCGTAGGCAACAAACGTCACCACATTCAGAATGATCGGATTTTCCGACAACTTTGTTAGTGTGTACGCAGTCTCTTGATGCTGTATGGCTCCAGACCATTATATTGGATGAGGACAGAAGAAGATGGGGATCATATCAGGTTCACTAGAGGGAGGAGGCTGGCAATACACGGTTCGAATAACAGCCAGTTCTGCAGGAACCGGTGGAGATTTGAACCGTTAATGAGCAGGCGGAATTACCAAGTTCATCGATCAATCAACTGTGGTACAACCAGTCTGCCGGATTCTCTTACAATTATCGCTAGCGGCAATAGACAGGTTCACCCGCCTGAAGCGGACAATGGCTCGGCAGGAGGGATTAACCTGTGAACACTGTCTCTGTTAATGTGGGAATTGTGGAACCCATGGTTGCAGAAAATAAATTTGCACCGTGTATGGTAGGCCTTAGTTCAGCTTTGCATTTTTAGTAAAAAAGTGAACAAACCCTTTAATCCAGGTGACTTCAGTGTTATTGCATTGCTCCAAAACTGTCCCTCATTTGGAGGTCTGTCCCTCTTATGAGACCAAATCTCTTGTGCAGCCGCAGATGTCCCTCTTATTGGTCTGATGTGTACATCGCTATAAAAATTTACTATTTTACTTTTTAGGCTCCATTCACACTTGTGCAAGTTAAAAATAATGTGATTTCCATCGCGATTTTACGATGCGTCTTGATGTGACTTTGATGCGACTTTGGATAAATGCGACTTGTGCAGAACGGAAACATTTTTTTGTTTTGTTTGGTTTCTTTATTTTCGAATGAATTGCACATTTTTAGAACAATTGTAATTCGAATCGGTCGAAAATTGATCGACCGATTCAAATTCTCTTTAAAGAATAGCTATAGTTGTTAAGGAGCAGGTTGGGAAGCCAGACACCGCATCCTTAACAACCGATGACTCCTCAGCTGTCAGTAGGTTTCACCACTGACAGCTAAATATAAAAAAAAGAATGCTGGCAATGAAAAAAATGGCATGGGGCCCCCCCCAATGCATACCCACTGGGGAATCTCAACATAGGGGGATGGCTTTGGGGCAGGAGGGGCTCTGTCCGCATTTTGTCCGCATTTTGATGGGGACAAGGGCCTTTTCCCCACAACCCTGGGCGGTGGTAGTGGGGGTCTGCGGAGGGAGGCTTATCAGAATCTGGACCCCCAGATCTCAGCCTCCCACCTATGTGAATGAGTATGCGGTACATATGTTCCCCGGTGTAGATCCATTGTCAATGATGAGGCCCACTGCACCACCGCACCTGAAAAAAGAAAAAAAAAAGCCTCCGTCCCCAATGAAGGCTCCCTGTGACCATGTGACAGCTCTTAAATAACTAAAGAGCGGGGCCACCCTTTGTGATGTAATTGACTGAGGGCATGCTGGGTCAGTGACGTCACAAGGGGGCGGTGCCACTCGGCAACGGTAGTTATCAGCTGTCACACGGCAGAGCAGGCAGTCGGCGGGAGCCGTTGTCGGGCAGAAGGTCTTTTTTTTTTCTTTTTTCAGGTCCATGTGGTGGCGTGATTATTGATGGATCTACTTCAGGGAAATATTTTTGTAAATTGTTTAATAAAGGAATTGTGAAAAATGGGTGTACTGTCTTTACTCACTTTTTTACACTTTTTTGGTAAATGGGTAGAGATACTATGTACCCCATACTCATTCACATGGGGGGGGGGGCGGGATCTGGCTTCCAGATTCCGATAAGCCCCCTGCCTGCAGCCCCTTACAACCACCACCCAGGGTTGTGGGGAAGAGGCCCTTGTCCCCATCAATATGGGGGCAAGGTGCTTTGGGGGGGGCAAAGCCCCCCCTGCTCCAAAGCACACCCCCACACCCCCATGTTGAGGGCATGTGGCCTGGTGTGGTTCAGGATGACATTTTTTTAAACATCTTGGCCTGGGACCCCACAGCGTTTTTTTTTCATTGCCGGCATTCAAGTCGCACACAAGTTGCACCCAAATCGCATCTATATGATGCATTTCATTTCATTTCATGCAACTTTTGAGGGTTTACATTGAGGTCTATGGAGCTCAAGTCGCATTAAAGTCAGACAATAGTAGTGCAGGGACTACTTTGAAGTCGCTGCGACTTGAAGTGGCACAGATATGAACAGTACTCATAGGGAAACATAGGGTGCGACAAGTGTTAATGGGTCTTTATCCAACTTCTACATTACTGCATTTGTTAATTTGAAAAGCCAAGGTCCGAAAGGACAAACACGAAAAATGTTCACAGTACGATACCAGATCGTACAATTTTTGTTTAATCAGTTTTCGCCCCGAAAATACAATACAAACACACTACATCACTTCTGAATTTTTATTCTGTTATGTGAGCATTTTTGTACTTTAGTAACCTATTCGTTTTTGGTATGGAGACTAGCATGCAAAAATAAATGGACGATCATTCGTCCGATAATCTCATTGTGTGTACTAGGCTTAAAGGGGTTTTATCCCTTGTTTTTTTTTTTTTAAATAACAAACATGTCATACCTACCTCCTCTGTGAAGGGGATATAGTGTAGCGCTCAAAGATAAAAACACAGTATACGTGACATATAACAAATGTGAAGAATAATTATAAGATCCTGAGTTCACTGTTATGAACAAAAGGAAATGAAGGTGAAGTTTAACAAAAATGTCCATCAAAAACACAATAGTGAGTCTTCAAACGAAAAATATAAATGGTGCAGATAACATAAACTGATAGTGAAGTTGTAGGTTGTGAAGAAATCCTCTGTCATAGGGATATATAGATGGGTACTCTTACCGAATGTTGTGGACCCACTTACCAGTGGTAGTGGGTCAATCGAGCTTATGTGGGCCAAATGCCACGTGGTTTTGGCTTAAGCAGGAGAAGGATCGCTCCAGACAGGATGTAACCACTCTTCAACGGTGATGGTCCCGGCAGGAATACTCTATCCTTATAGTTCTACGATGTATATCAGAAACCTCCACGTGGTGTGGAGACCCAGTCCCAGGGCACCCACTTCTCGGTTTCTGGACACATGCTATGTTTCAGTAAAAGTCCAGTTCAAGTTAGACAGGGTTAGAATTTGCTGATTGTCTTTCTATTTCAATCCTGCTAAGCCAGTCCTCTTTTCCTTCCTTACAAGTGTTAAATTCTAACCCTGTCTAACTTGAACTGGACTTTTACTAGAGTGATCTCTAGTATAGGCTGATCTCACCAGGTATTCTGATCAGCACTCTTCTCCTGGGCCTCACAGCATCAGATAGCTCCAGCAAAAACTCTGGCCACACACCTCTTGTGTGCAGCTCGTTTTGCACAGAGTGGCCAAGATCCACCTTTTCTGGGGTCCCCCGGCAGCGCTGGTGGCTCCTCCCCACATTGAGTGCCCACGTTGGAGAAGGCTCTCCTAAGGTGAACACCCGTGCGGGCACGCTCCCGAGTCCTCCCCCAGCGCCTGCGTTATTGGATTTGATTGACAGCAGCGGGAGCCAATTGCTGCGCTGCTATCAGTCTATCCAGTCAGGACACGAGACACCAGCTAGAGCTGGTGTGCTTGTTCCTGGCCGAAGAAAGACTGGGTTCAGGTAAGTAAAACGGGGGCTCTGGGGGGGGGGGGGCTGCAGCACATAAGGTTTTTCACCAAAAGTGGAACTTCCGCTCATTAGTCTCCTCTACCCCTCTGGTGCCACAATTGGCACCTTTCGGGGGGGAGGGGGGGGGGGGGCGGAAAAAGGTATCCTGTTCCCACTTCTGGGAGTCCGGGCCGCGGTCCGCGGGGCTCCCTCCTCCTCTCCCTGTCGCCGGGCCAGTAGGAGAGAGGAGTGGGGCCTCACGCATGCGCAGTAGGGTTCCCGGCGTGAAGCCGTAAGGCTACACTGACAGGTTCCCTTACCCGCAATGGCGGCGGCAGCACCTGATAGCTGATGGAAACATAAGCTGCGGTGCCGACATTGCGGGACTCCAGGACAGGTAAGTGTCCAATTGTTAAAAGCCAGCAGCTGCAGTATGTGTAGCTGCTGGCTTTAAAAAAAATTTTTTTTGGGGACAGAACACTGCTTTAATGCATAGAATGCATTACGGTGAAAAACCTAGAGGGTTTACAACCCCTTTAGAAAAAAAAGGCCCTGTGTGGTTCGATTATCTTCTGCATATTAGATCTTTGAGGTCTGTGTAACCAGTGCCACATCCCTTGTCTACGTATTGTGTCCTTCTTTATCACTTCAGAAGATTGGGGGGAATGTTATTGTTTAGGTCTTACTGCACCTAAAATAAGGTCTCACGTCAACTGTAAGTTAGAATTTAATAGGGGACAATATTTTTCCCTTTCCTTCACTACAAGGCAGAAGTAAAAATAATACGGTGTGTGTTTCAGAGTAATCGGGGGGCCCAACCTAGTTGCCCAGGGCTACTAGAAGTACTTTAGCCTTTTGTTGTAGTTCCTGCATGCTACTGGTGTTTTCCTGGCCTCCTTGTTTTACAGGACCCTGTTGATTCCACATTCCACCATTAGTTTCCCATACTATATTATTTTAGCCAAAGGCTCCTTTCAGTTCTATTTATGTCTTGCAATGCACACTGCTCCTACTCCCACCTCCCCAATGTAACCGTTCATCTTTTTCTTCATGTGACTTTTCCCTCCTTCACTCTGTCTGCAGTTTTTCACCGTCCACAAGTTTTTCTTCATGCATCTACCCTCCCATCTCCATTAGCTTTTGTCTTCTCCCCCAATCTGCCCTGTTAACCTATGGTCACCCCCCTCCTCATCCCACAATACTCTTCTCCTGTCATCTGTGCTCTGTAAAAAGCTCTGCTCCCTCTTTCATGATCTCCCCCTTGCTCTGTATCCATTATCGCCTTCTTCCTCCCACCCCTCCCCCTTCCTCATCTCATTCTTCCAGTCAGTATCAAAGTGTCCACTTAGAAGCACAGGGACACATAACATTGGGAGCAGACAGTACTATGCTGTTTTCTCATGTTCTCTGTCCATTTACTACTTGTAAGTGGATGCAGAGAGTCACTTCTGCTTTCCATCATGTCTCAGCCTGAGGGCTGAACTGCGAATGCTGGAAGAGGCGGGAGAGTGGGGAGGCACACACACTCTCAGACAAAGAAAAAGGCTGAGACACACATCACATTTTGGGATTGGCACACCAGCAGGGAGGGGTTGGCAAGCTAAAAAGGAGGGATCTAGATTCTAACAGTCGAAGGGCACGGTTGCCAAGTTTGCTGGGTGACGGCCAAATTGGGCGAGTTGAAGAAGCCGCTGGCCATTTTCAGTTTTCTAAAACCAGCCCAAATGTTTTCACTGTGTAGAACTTATTTTGGCCAACGCAAGTGAGAGATTTGTCCTCTTCTGCCTTTCCTCAAGCAGTCAGTGCTTTGCTGAATAGAAGCTGGAACAGCTCCTACTGAACACATCCACCTCACCGCCATTTATACTATATACAGTATATTATGCTTATTTCCAGAGAGAATTCTACACAAGTACTGGGACATGAGTGAAGAGTTGCTTGAAGATTTTCCAGTGTCTTTGTGCAAAGGTCCCTATCACACAAGTGTTCTGTCTGTCCGTTTTTCATGCCTCCTTTTGTGATTGGATAACAGACAGTAATGAATTCCAATGGGCGTGAGGATGTACACATGTCTAATTAGGTCTCTGTTTAGAAACAGAACAGATTTGCGTTTTTTTTCCTATTTCCGTTCTTATGCAGACTTACTAATGTATACTGATGTCATCAGTATATAAGTAAAAGGTAATTTATGAAAAAGGATGTGAGAGGTAAGGGCACATTTGATTGATGTGGTAGACAGACAAAATAAATAAAGAAATATAAATATATATCTATATATATATATATAGAGATATATATATTTGACATATACACACACACACACACACACACACATATATATATATATATATATATATATATATATATATATATATGTTAGGGCTGTTACTGATTAAAATTTTCGTGTTCGATTAATCCATTTTTTTCTAAATCGATTAATCGACTAATTCCGATTAATTATAACACACATACAGATCCAACTACTTTTAGCTGATCTCCTTGCATTGCAACTCTGCATTAGTCAGTGGTAAATGTGGTA
The DNA here is from genome assembly GCA_028564925.1 of Lithobates sylvaticus. Lineage (NCBI taxonomy): Eukaryota > Metazoa > Chordata > Amphibia > Anura > Ranidae > Lithobates > Lithobates sylvaticus. Next base: position 338,095,920 of record CM053028.1, on the reverse strand, counting down.
TACACTATATACAATCACCCGACACTAGTTCGTTTCCACAATCCATGACTTAACTTCACAGTTCACACAAATACGTTTTAAATTCAAACTGTAGCACTGACTGTAATTTTTTTTCCTCAGTAGCGTGACAATCCCTCCACCTCCGGTCTAACTAATCACTCTCACCTTATGGCATGGACCCCTGTGCAAACAGCTGGTCATGCAAGCGGGTATCAAAAGGGTTAACACGGACCATAAACTTCTCCCTCGTCTCCTTAGATCTCAGCAAGGACGCCAGGTCATGGGTAGAAAGAAAAGATCTAAGTGCTCACCGCTTAAGTATAAGATTGAATTTTTGTGTTCAAACACAATCTACTCCCATGAAGATGATAAAAACACAACATGTAAAGCTGACAAACGTGTTAGTTCCGTAGGGCAGCAGCGGGTGACGTCATGCGTAGCTCCTCCCCCGCACGCGTTACGTTCAATCAGAACTTCAACGTCACTGGACTCCTCCCCCCTTCCCTTCATTAGCAGACGGAGGCACTTTGGAAAGGGGGAGATGTCCGTGACGTCACCGGATCTCCGACGGAACTCCCTGAAGACCCGGAAGTCGGCGGAGAGGTGAGTACCGATCAAAAGAATTTTGATCGATCAAAAAAATGTATCGATTGATCGAGGAATTCATCTTTAATTTCCATAGCCCTAATATATATATATATATATATATATATATATATATATATATATATATACACATATATACACTATATTACCAAAAGTATTGGGACGCCTGCCTTTACACGCACATGAATTTTAATGGCATCCCAGTCTTAAGCCCCATACACACGGTCGGAAAATCCGACCACCAAATCCATCGGATTTGGTCCGACGGATTTAGTCCGACACTGGTGTTGCATACACACGGTCGGACAAAGTTGTCGGAAAATCCGATCATTCTGAACGTGGTGACGTTTGTTGCCTACGACGGGACTACATAGAGGCTAGTAGCCAATAGCTTTGGTCTTGTAATGTGATTTGAGCATGCGTGGCACTTTGTCCGTCGGAATTCGCTACACACGATCGGAATTGGTGTGATCGGACTTTGTTGTCGGAAAATTTTTAGAGCAGGAGATACAACTTTGTCCGTCGGACAATCCGATGGAAAATGTCCGATGGTGCCTACACACGGTTGGAATTTCCGACAACATTGTCCGATAGGACAGAATCCATCGGAAAATTCGACCGTGTGTATGGGGCTTTAGTCTGTAGGGTTCAATATTAAATTGGTCCACCCTTTGCAGCTATAACAGCTTCAACTCTTCTGGGAAGGCTGTCCACAAGGTTTGGAGTGTGTCTATGGGAATGTTTGACCATTCTTCCAGAAGAGCATTTGTGAGCTCAGGCACTGAATTGGACGAGAAGGCCTGGCTCACAGTCTCCACTCTAATTCATCCCAAAGGTGTTCTATCAGGTTGAGGTCAGGACTCTGTGCAGACCAGTCAAGTTCCTCCACCTCAAACCCCCTCATCCATGTCTTTATGGACCTTTCTCTGTGCACTGGTCCAAATCATTTGGTGGATTATGGTGTGGGGTTGTTTTTCAGGGGTTGGGATAGGCCCCTTAGTTTCAGTGAAGGGAACTCTTAAGGCGTTAGCATACTTAGACACTTTGGGCAATTTTGGACAATGTCATGCTCCCAACTTTGTGGGAACAGTTTGGGGATGGCCCCTTTCTATTCCAACATGACTGCACACCAGTACACAAAGCAAGGTCCATAAAGACATGGATGAGTGAGTTTGGAGTGGAGGAACTTGATTGGCCTGTACAAAGTCCTGACCTCAACCTGATAGAACACCTTTGGGATGAATTAGAGCGGAGAATGCGGTGTATAATCTAATGTTCACTGATCAGTTTATATTCATATACTGTCATCTGTTTTTAATGACAGTGCAGATGCTGCCTGTGTGAAGGGACTTTAGTCAGAATAATAAAAGAATATTGTCATTGGTGATTAAAAAACACTATGTGTTTATAGAATTGGAACATACAATTTAGTATAGTAAAAGTTCATTTTTTGAACAACTGACTCTATTAGTTCACTAAAAAATAGGGTAAAAACAAGCTTTTGTTATACAATCAGATCATAAAAATGAGAAGCATTTCCTAGGTCAAATAGGACAAACTGTCAAAACTTCTATCCCTGGAAATCTCAAACCGCTGGCAAGATATGCCTCTAAATCAGACAAGACAAATTGAGCCACCTTTGTGCTTGAGATACTTTATGGCACAACTTTATCCCTCGGATTGGGCAAGATTTTAGGTGTAACTATCCCATTGTCAAGTTTTCTTGGGGAAGAATCAATGGCCGGGTTAGATTTTCATGACCATATGCTATTGTTTTCCTCTGGGATTAGCCAGCTTTAGTGGTTTTTCGCTAAGTGTTTTTACCTCCCCCCCTCCATATGCCTAAACATGCACATTTAGTGGATGTGAACATGTTATTTTGAAAATCCTTCACAATCTTTTGCCAGTCATATCGTGTCTGTGCGTCCAACCACCAGTTTAAAGCCAACCTAGAACTGTTAGTTCTCGCCTTCCAGGCAGGGCACAGAACTGTAGGAAGCAAATGTACCGCACACAGTGTGCTACTGATAATAGCTCCTTTAATAGTAGAATAATCAATGGGTTGGTTTGGATCCTTGCTTGAATAAAACATGTCTGAAAAGCAGCAGAAAGATTCCTTATTGCTATGTGGCCTCATGTCCTTACTGCCTCATTAGCCATCTTATGTTACAAGGCTAAAAGGAGCTCTATGGTCAGCATATATTAAAACATCAGAATTGTATTAAAGTGATATTAAGCCCAAAACATTTTTTTTTTTATATATTACAGTTCACCTATTCTTAGAATTTTTTTCTCTTTGGCGCTTTCTGCTCTGTTTTCACCTGGTGATCTAGTCAGTGGCACACCTCCTATATTTGTGATACACAACTCTGGATGAATGGGCACAGGAGGCAGAGCAAACAGCAGCAATGTCAGTCTGGGGAGGGGAGTGGTAAAGTGATATTAAAGTGGATGTAAACCCACACTCATCCTTTCTAAACTACTGCCATAGTGGGTATCTCTAATGATATACATGCCTCCTGCATGTATCCTTACCTGTTAAATGTCTCCTCTCTGTCTTTTATGAGACCCGAAAAACTGCAGATTATGTGGGTGAGTCTGTTGTCCAGAGCTCCAGTCGTGATGTCAGTAGACTCCCCGCCCACCTCTACACTCCCCTTGTCAACATGCATTTTCTCCTATGTATTTCTTACACTAAACTTCTTCTATGATCACTAACATCCAGTCAAAACCCAGAAAAGTCACCACATGACTTCAGCATGCCCAATCATGCTGAGGTGTGGAGCAGCCAATCCTGGGCGAGTTGGAGAAGAAAGGAGGAGGGGATCTGAAGTACACAGAATGTCTACCTCAGGCTTGTGCATGATATATGTAAATCACCTGTCACTCACAGCAAGGGGGAAGAACTGACTTCTATTTCTCTGTGTGTCAGTTTTTATCTCACTGAAAAAGGATAAGAGGACTGCTCAGAGTTGGATTAACTGTTCGGGGCAAGACTGGGCACAGATGAAATTGAAATCCTATACTGTACAAGGTGCAAGCCTTAACTAAATAAAAAAAAAATCGGGTTTACATCCACTTTAAGGGCATTTTATTTTTAAAATAATAAACATTTTATACTTACACGTTATGTGCACTGGTTTTGCATACAGCAGCCTCCTCTTCTCGGGTCCCCCACCAGCGATGTTGACCCCTCCCTTCTGCTGAGTGCCCCCACAGCAAGCTGCTTGCCACCCAAGTAGGCTCAATTCATGCAAATATGTGGCTGCTCACTCCTGAGCCGCTTCTCTGTGTATCCATTAACACACCGTGTGCAACTCAGCCCCGCCCCCCCACTGTCTCCTCTCCTCATTGGCTCACTGGCTGTAATTGACAGAAGAGGGAACCAATGGCTTTTGCTGCTATCTCAGCCAATGAGGTGGGAGAGACCCAGGATAGCCAAGGCTCTCATGCACAGTGCTGGAGGAAGATCAGGCTCAGGTAAGTATTAGGGGGGAGCTGCACACAGAAGTTTTTTTTACCTTCATGCATAGAATACAATCACTTTAAATGCATTAGCAAATTTAGAACCACTAACAAATTGAAGCCAAACTCCAGCGCATGCTAGTTACAGCAAACTGTTTTTTTTTTCCTTTTGGGATAAAGGTTTTTAATGAATAAATAAAAGCTGATCATTTCAAGCCTGATATTGTTAAGTGGTTTGTCTCATTCATGTATACTGATACATTCTGCTGGAGAGTTTGTGTTGTGAAAAACAACAGGCTTGCTGGCTGGATTACCAGATGAAAACAGAAGAAAGAAAGCCTAAAAAAAAAGGAAACTAATACAACCATCTAAGAATTGGTAAGCTGGGTAAATGTTTACTAATAAATGTTTGCTTTTGGGTTTAATACTGCTTTAACCTCTTGGTGCCGGCGACTCTCGGGCCTCGGTTTAGTATGCCAGGAGGCGGTGCAGGGTTCATGATCATGTGAGAGCTGTGATTGGCTGTCACGACAGTCACATGATCGGGAAAATCCAGATTGCAAGCAGCGATCGGGAGCTTTCCGTTAGCTGCCAGTAACTGGGCCGGGAGCACGCAGGGCACATGCTCTCAGCACAACTATATCTGCACTAATTCACGCAAATATGCAGCCGCTCGGCACAAAGGCCCATAGAGAGCATTAGAGCATCTGGCAATAACATTGTGTGATCGTACACAAACACATTGTTTGTCTATGAATATACCTCTGTAGTGAACAGAGAGATATGCAACATTCACTTATAACGACATACCATCTCAACTAGAACCTTGGTTCCTAGATAGAATTCTAATCTACCGATACCATATGTAAAGTACTTTTGTTTTTTTTTAAAAACACTTTATTCCCTTTTGTCTTAGTGTACTGTTAAGTTACCACCATTAGCCCGGGATACATTTTTATATTCAGCAATTTTTTTGACCTGATTATATTAGAAAATTTCCAGCAAACAGGATAACAATCCGGATTGTTTTTTATTTTATTTTACTAAATGTTTTTGTATGTATTGTGTTTTCAATGTTGGAAGGTGACAGCATATGGAATTTCACCATATACTTTTAATGTAATAAACTAACAGAACTAAACTGCATGGTTACCAGTGCCTACTTTTTTGACAGTGTGCTTCTATCACTGCCTCCCTTTCTCTTTTTTTGCCACCCGTAGAGAGGCCGCATATTTGTGTGCGGCTGGCGCCAATGGGTTAACATACAAACAATAGTTATTTTTTACAATCCAATATAGGCTTACAGTACTTGAAAATTCTCCTTTCATATTGTGAGTGCTGCCTGTCTAAGTCATCTCTTTCCACAACTACTTGGATTCCCTGCATGCTTTGCAGCTTCTCTTCCTTTGTTTACTTTCAATTTTTAAGGACTACATGTCCCATGGTACCTTGCTGCCTGCAAGCTGGGATTCCTCTACTGACTGCACCTCATGAAAATCCTCCTCCCAGCACCTCTGTAGTACCGAAGGCAGACTCTGTGAAATATGTGACACAGCAGTGCCTACCAGAGGCGGCCGTTTTTTTATTTATTTAGGGGGGCGGCAAACAACCACCCCCCATGTCAGCCGGCAGTGCCCCCCCCCCCCCCCCTGCCTGCCTGCTCACTCGCTCTAGGTCGGTGATCGGCACTTACCCCATAGGTTGAGGGAAGGCAGCTTTCCAGCTCCAGTGTGTCCACTTCTCCATCACAGCGTTTTCTGCCATGCGTCCCCCCTCTCCTCCTCCTAGGCACTAGATGTCCAATAGGATCGGCTCTCCTTTCAGCCAATCGAGTGACGGGTCTCGCGACCCGCCTCCTGATTGGCTGGGAGGAGGATTAGTGTGAGAATAGCCAATGTTCATTTGCTATTCTCACACAACTGGAAGGGCTGGGAGCGCAGTGCTCTGTGCCCTGAGCCCACCCTTTTTTGAAGCCTATTAGAGAGCTTCTGGCTCTAATCACGTGCTTCCAAAAAAACCCCCCCCCCCCATTGGAATCCATGGTCCGGCGTCCCTGCATGTAGATCAGGAGGCCGGATGCATGGATAGGGGGGGGGGGGGGGCGGCGCCGCCCATACAACCCTTATGGTCGGGCCGCCACTGGTGCCTACCCACAGGGTATAGTGAATACGTGTCACAGAATTCAAGGAAGTAAATGCGTGAGGATCTTCACAAAGTAAATTTGCAAACTTTAAGATCATTCAGATTAAAGTATAACTAAAGGAAACATATTTTTTTTAGTTTTGGACAGAGTGTAGAGGGATTAGAACACCTGGTGGATTATATTGCTGTCTGTGCCCCCATTATCCTGTTTACCATTATCATTAAAAGTGAACGTAAAAGAAAATCCCAAATTTTGGGTTGCCCCCAGAAAAGTAATAGAGTGCAAATCTTCCAATAGGGACTCCCAAGGAATTCCTATAAATCTACAGGGATTTCCCCTCACTTCCTGTTTGGCTATGGGACAGGAAGTGAAGGGAAATCTCTGCAATGGGATACAGATGGCGGAAAAAAAATTCTGACAGGGATACATCCCTCCCTTACTCTACTTTAGTAGTTCTAGTTTAATAGGAATAGGCTAGAAATAATTGAAATATAATGTGGAATAAATACTTTAAAAATTTTCCAATCGATACGCTTTAACGGACCATACTGACTATATATGTAAAAAAAAAAAAAGAGAGACAATTTTGGGTTCACAGAATAAAACAAAGATAACATTATCAGTCCGGGATGAAATCATGAAAACCTCCATTGTTTTATTTATTCAGTTCAACATTTTTATCTCATCAGAGCATATTTGGCTAGAGAAGGTTAAATGGACATTATGAGAGGAAAAACAGGATGATAAAAAGATAGCAGAGCAGGGAATATGCTTGGTATTAGTATAAGCAATAAACCCATCAGAGTGAACTGTTGGTCCTTGGCAGCCAAGCTCTTGATTTCCCAGTAGAAAGTTTGAGTGTTTTCCTGTCCTGGAAGCAGTGACATCGCAATGTGAAAAGTCCTGCGCAGTGAAGGCCATGTGAAAACGAGACAGTTTACTCTAGCCCTCTGGGGTCTTCACTGTCACACATGTAAACTGTCAGCTAGTTCTGTTTTCTTTCCATGTCCCCGGCTCTGCAGCCAGCCTAGTGACAGTAGCAATCTGTCAGGGACCAGACTGACATTCCAGGGTGGGGATTTTCTGTCACCAATGACCTTGGAAAGCACTAGAGATAATAAACCTAGGAAGCATGTGTGAGTGTGTGTATGTGATGACATGAGCTTTAAGAAAATAGCAGCCAAATGCTATGCAACTGACTTCCACAATAGTCTGACTCAGGCTGCTGTTTCCATGTTCAGCCGAAGGACTTTACATTCCAAATTTCCACCGATGGGCTGCTTGCCTGCTGCAATGTATATATATAACTGCTAGCCTGCCAACTGTGTCCAGTTTCTAAGTAGTTCCAGGTTTTGAGGCTTAACCCTTGGAAATTATTGCCTGTTTTTTTTTTTTTTTTTTTAGATTGATTAGCATCACCGTTTTACATGCTTGTGGTTTTGAGGGTGGCCATAGACAGGCAGATGTCTCCTCGGGAATAACATTTCGTAACCTGCTCTAGCACCCAGATGTTCTTTATTGGCTGCTCACAGCGGTGAAGTATTTCTGATCCGTCACTCTACTCTATCAGAAGATAAACATTTGGGAATCGCTTACAGGTGGATTTTTTTTTAGAAATCAGGTAGCATAAGGCTCATTCCCCCTGGCACCCAGCAGATGCCAGGACTGGACACCTCCCAACTGTCCCTGATTTTGAAGGACTGTCCCTGATTTCGAGGGCCTGTCTCTGATTTGCAACAATGTTCCCTAGGTCCCTCTTTCCTCCTCATTTTGGTCTATATCAATAACGTTTTATATAAAAATGCACTTTTTATCTTTTAAAAAGTGTTTCCCAGTGCTAAACCTTTCATCCAGTCTCTGAGGCTGGGTTCACACTATTGCGAATTGGATACCGGTTCCCCGCATCCAATTCGCAATAGCAGGAGATTGTGATCGGCTCTCTCTGGAGCTGGTTCACATATCTCCACTGTGGCTCCGGTGCAAATTTGCATAGGGGACCTGTGTGTATTTTTGTCCATTTCAGGTCCGAATTCAGCCCACAATTCGGGCTGAAATCGGACCTGAAATGGTGAACAGGGACGCCTGCTGTGAGCCCCATGCGAATATAGTGTGAACCAAGCGTAAATTGCTGCATTTGTAAAATATAAAAGCCATTATAAAGAAATAGTAGTGGTAAAAAAAAAAAAAAAAAAACTCGTGGGTTTAACCTATTACCTACTTTTGCTAATAGGTGTCCCTCATTCTCATCTCAAAAAGTTGGGAGGTATGCTCACATAGCTCCCAACTGTCCCTGATTTCGAGAGACTGTCTCTGATTTGGAGCAATGTCCCTCTGTCCCTTTTTCCTCCTCATTTGTCCCTCATTTTGGTCTGATCTATATAGTTGTATATAAAATGCACTATTTATCTTTCAAAAAGTGTTTCCCAGTGCTAAACCTTTCATCCAATTTCTAAATTGCTGCATTTGTACATTTCAAAAGCCAATACAAAGAAATAGTGGTAAAAAAAAGCATTTGTGGGTTTAAAGCGGGACTGTACTGAAAATTTTTTTTTTAAAAGCCAGCAGCTACAAATACTGCAGCTGCTGACTTTTAAAAAAACGGACACTTACCTGTTCCAGGGTCCAGCGGTGTCGGCAGCAGAGGCCGATCGATCGCTCGGCTCTCTGCTGTAGCCGGCGCCATTCTCGGTAAGGGAATCAGGAAGTGGCTTCACTTCCCGATTCCCTACTGCGCATGCGCGAGTCGCGCGGCGCAATGAGAATCTTCAGCGCTGTCTGCCGGGACACGTGCGTGTCCCGGCAGACAGCGCGCTGGGACAGGAACTTGCGTAAACTCCCGTGGGAGTTTATGCCGGAAGTGGGTGCAGATACCTGTCTTAGACAGGTATCTGCACCCCCCTCCCCCCTGAAAGGTGCCAAATGTGACACCGGAGGGGGGGAGGGTTCCGAAAAGCGGGAGTTCCACTTTAGGGTGGAATCCCGCTTTAACTAATAATTATTTTGTTTATAAGTCTCCTTTAAGGGGGCGTGTCCTATGCCTACATACTTTTGCTAATAGGTGTCCCTCATTCTCATCTCAAAAAGTTGGGAGGTATGCTCAGTGTACCTTTAAAAAAACATTGCTTCTCCCTCCCCCCACCCCCCCCCCCCCCACCCCTTCACACAGCACACTGGCACAGAGCTGAGGTTGTCAATCTGCTGGAGGTCCCTCCCCTGTTACCTTTTTTCTCTTGGTGTCAGGAAGAATTGTCAGAAGCGAATCATGCAGATCAGTGGTGGCCCGTTCATAGGGGGTGAATGGGCGGCGCCCCCTCCAGGCAGTCACAAAAAAAAATGTACTGGCCCTTTTTAAAAACAAAAAAGGGTCCTTAAGTGCACTGTGTTCGGACGCCAGACACAGTGCACTTATGGGAACTGCCACGTCTATGCAATAACAAGATTACAGACGTAGCACTTCATTTGCGGGCATTTAGCCCGCCTTGCGGTGCTTTCTGAACCGCCGAGTAGTTTCCGCCCAGAACCTGTAGTATCTATTACTACGGCCGGGCAGTTTGATTGACATCTGTGTTTGATGTCACTTCCTGTTTTCTTTCTCCCATTGTGCCCGGGAGAGAGGAAACAGGAAGTATGAGAGGAGCGGACAGACCCCTCCATCGCCGTTGTGGAAGAAGACACCACAGGTGAGGACAACACACAGCAAGGTAAGTACCGCTGTGCTCCCACGGATAACGGGGGGAGGGGGGTTCGATGTGACACAGGCAAGGCTGCATTTGGTGGACACAGGCAAGGCTGCATTTGGGGGACACAGGCAAGGCTGCATTTGGGGGACACAGGCAAGGCTGCATTTGCCATTTGGTGGACACAGGCAAGGCTGCATTTTGGTGGACACAGGCAAGGCTGCATATGGGGGACACAGGCAAGGCTGCATTTGGGGACACAGGCAAGGCTGCATTTGGTGGACACAGGCAATGTTGCATTTGGTGGACACAGGCAAGGCTGCATTTGGTGGACACACAGGCAAGGCTGCATTTGGAGGACACAGGCAAGGCTGCATTTGGGGGACACAGGCAAGGCTGCATTTGGTGGACACAGGAAAGGCTGCATTTAGTGGACACAGTCAAGGCTGCATTTGGGGGATACAGGCTAGGCTGCATTTGGTGGACACAGGCAAGGCTGCATTTGGGGGACACACATGCAAGGCTGCATTTGGTTGACACAGGCAAGGCTGCATTTGGTGGACACATGCAAGGCTGCATTTGGGGGACATAGGCAAGGCTGCATTTGGGTGACACAGGCAAGGCTGCATTTGGTAGACACACAGGCAAGGCTGCATTTGGGGGACACAGGCAAGGCTGCATTTGGGGGACACAGGCAAGGCTGCATTTGGGGGACACAGGCAAGGCTGCATTTGGTGGACACAGGAAAGGCTGCATTTGGGGGACACAGGCAAGGCTGCATTTGCCATTTGGTGGACACAGGCAAGGCTGCATTTGGTGGACACAGGCAAGGCTGCATATGGGGGACATAGGCAAGGCTGCATTTGGTGGACACAGGCAAGGCTGCATTTAGTGGACACAGGCAAGGCTGCATTTGGTGGACACAGGCAAGGCTGCATTTGGTGGACACAGGCAAGGCTGCATTTGGTGGACACAGGCAAGGCTGCATTTGGTGGACACAGGCAAGGCTGCATTTGGTGGACACAGGCAAGGCTGCATTTAGTGGACACAGGCAAGGCTGCATTTGGTGGACACAGGCAAGGCTGCATTTGGTGAACACAGGCAAGGCTGCATTTGGGGGACACACATGCAAGGCTGCATTTGGGGGACACAGGCAAGGCTGCATTTGGGGGACACAGGCAAGGCTGCATTTGGGTGACACAGGCAAGGCTGCATTTGGTGGACACAGGCAAGGCTGCATTTGGTGGACACAGGCAAGGCTGAATTTGGTGGACTTTAGAACCACTTTAAGGCCCCTAGCAGATTTTTTATTTTTTTTTGCTGTTTGAGTCCCATCTGGGACATTTCCCTGTTTCTGCCTCAGAAACGCAGCAGTTAGTAAGAGGAGCACTCATCAAAGCTAGGCAGGAGCCCCTCTTGGATAATTTTCACCAAAATATGTTCCCCTCATGTCCTGTTTATATAACAGCTCATACATTTTGGATTTTCAGTCACTTTTTTTTTACTGGTGACAATGGCCACCAAGACCAATAGAGAGGATGAATCCAGACAGCAACCCAGCCATTCAAACAGCTGGAGAGTGTGAACCCAGAAGGTTGAAGCACCAACAATGGTGACAGTGTGCTGCTGTATAGGCTTTACTTTAAGGTAGGTCTTTCATAATGTGCTAGTATGCAATGCATACTAGCACATTATAGCTTAAGCCACCTGGGGTACACCTTTTTTTTTTTTATTCCAGGAGTTTAGTACGGCTTTAACTAAAAATTCACTGGTGGCGAATCAATCAGTTATTTTAAACACATGTACCTACAAGATTTATCTACAGTGAATGTTTGGTGTAAGTCAGATTCATTACTTTATAAATATGCCCCTAAGTATTCTTTTTCTGAATAGACACTGCAGAGGTTTTAAAGCATATTTGAAAACCTCTGGGCTCTTTATTCATATCCCTGACAGCTGCCAAATGTCCCCCACATGTTAAGCTAATGGCTCAATACATTGTACTATTTAGAAAAGCATTGAGCTTGCTCCCTGGTGTGCCATGTTCTCTGAACCACGGCTTCAGTGTCTATGCCAGAACTTGATGATCGAGGAACATACATTTTGAATGAATGCTTCCTGGAAAGAACCCCCCATAGAGAAAGCATTTGAAAATTGGGGGGCTACGGCTAGGTGTCACACAGGAAATAAATGCACCTCTACATCCAGCACCTGTGTGTACTTAACCTTAAAGATGCTTCTTATTGTTCATTTTGTGAGCTATAAAGTATATGACTATTGAAACCCAGCTTGGCCCCATCACTACTGAAAATCTTGTATTGTTGGATCCTAATCAGTGTTAATTTTGGTGTCAAATTTAGTTTTAGTTTTAGCCACAGTCTTATGACTATAATGCCATTTTAGTTTTAGTCGTATTTTAGTCAACTGAATTGTTTTAGTTGTATTTTAGTCAACTAAAAATCTCCAGTACATTTTAGTCGACTAAAATGGAATGGGTTTAGTTAAATTGTAATGGATTATTTAAAGCAGTGTTTCAGCTGAAATTTTTTTTTTTAACAGTCAGCAGCTAAAAAAAAAGTAGCTGCTGACTTTTAATAAGTACACTTACCCTCCCAGGGCGCCTGCGATGTCGGTTGCCGAGGCCGACATGTCCCTCGGCGCTCCGGTCCCAGCACCGCCATCCTCAGTAAGGGAAACAGGCAGTGGAGACTACGGCTTCACTGCCCGTTTCCTACTGCGCATGCGCGAGTCACGCAGCGCTTTGTGAATGGGACGCTCTGTGTTAGGGAACACACAGTTCCCAGAACACAGCGCGTCCCATTACCCATTAACGCGGCGGAGGACAGAAGACCGAAGATCACCGCGGAGTAGGAAGGAGGCAGATTAGGAAGACTGCCTAGCAACAGGGATTTCGGATCAGGTAAAAAAAAAAAAAAATTTTTAATTTTTTTTCCAGATTATTAATGCTCTTTTTTTTTTTTTTTTTTTTTTTTTTTTTTTTTTAGGGTGGCCCTCCACTTTTAGCATTTCTCTAGAATTTTGCCAAACTTATAATATATTCCTAGAGTAAGCAGGGCTTTTTTCCAGTGGGCAGTTCCGGCACCTCCAGCACTGAATGTATGTAATGGCAAGAGGTTCAGGGTCTATTGATGCTATCTGCTGGGGGATCTATTGTTGCTGGAGGGGATCTTTTTTTGAGGGACGGGATCTATTGCTGCTAAGGAGGTCAATTGTTGCTGGTGGGGGGGGTCTACTGTTGCTGGGGTCGGTTGTTGCTGGGAGGGATCTAGTGATGCTGGCTGCAGGGAAATCTGTTGCTGCTGGGGGTCTTTTGTTTGTGGGGGAGGAGGTATTTTGTTGCAGGTGATGCATTGTTACTGGGAGGTCTATTGTTGCTAGGGAGTCTATTCATGCTGGCTGCAGGGAGATCTGTTATTGCTGCTGGGGATCTTTTGTTGCTGGGGAGGAGGAATTTTTTGCAGGCTGTCCATTTTTGCTGGGGGGGATGTATTGTTGCTGGCTGCATGGGATCTATTTTACTGCTTTTCTTATTATCATTAAAAAATTCCATACAAATTACTTAGTACCACAATTGTTACTTGGTTCTATATTCTCTAAAAGGGGCAGTACTTGGAGGTGGTTAGGGGGTGGAACCAAGGAATGGTGCAGGAGGTGGGTAGGGGGTGGAGACAGGGGGTGACTTGGAAAAGGGGATTTCCTGCACCTATTGTCTGAGAACAAAAGCCCTGGTATTAAGTTTTGAACATGCACTACAGACACAGATTCAGCCGTTGTGATATATAACCATATATATAACCTGATGCCGCTATTACAGCAAAATGCATAGAGGTCGGATTGTTGTCTGAACATCCGTGGACCGCAAGCAAAGTCACATACGTCTTGTAGTGTAAATCATGCCGCATTCCGGTAAAAGCAACGACGGTGCACACCAAACAACTTGACAGAGCGTTGGTTATTTTTCATCTGGTGCCGGTCTGGGCACTTTAACATGTAAGCGCATGAACTGTGGAATGAAATTTTAAAGGGAATTTTAATGAAACTGATGTAGCACCCTGATGTTTAGACAGGGGTGCTCTTAAATTTACCAGCTAAATGAAGTTACCTTGGCTCATTGTTAGGGATCAATTGAGTTCACCCTAAAGCCCCATACACACGGTCGGATTTTCCGATGGATTCTGTCCTATCGGACAATGTTGTCGTAAATTCCGACCGTGTGTAGGCACCATCGGACAGTTTCCATCGGATTGTCCGACGGACAAAGTCCTATCTCCTGCTGGATAGATTTTTTGACAACAAAGTCCGATCACACCAAATCCGATCGCGTGTAGCGAATTCCGACGGACAAAGTGCTACGCATGCTCAGATCACATTACAAGACCAAAGCTATTGGCTACTAGCCTCTACGTAGTCCCGTCGTAGGCAACAAACGTCACCACGTTCAGAATGATCGGATTTTCCGACAACTTTGTCCGACCGTGTGTACGCAAAACCAACATCGGACAAAGTACGACGGACATGATCCGACGGACCTGGTCCTCGGATAATCCGAGCATGTGTATGGGGCTTAAGTCTGGAATTGCTGCATTTCTCTCTTCTGATGTTAGGTGGCCGGGTACCTGGTGATATTAGATAAGACAAGGGCAAAGCAAGGACAGATTCGGAGTATATTGGGTATCTCAGCCAATGGGCAGGGGTTTTCTTAAATCCCTTGGCCTCCTGGGAGAACCTATATATTTGGGTGGAGTCAGGTGATCTGGGTTCTGTGCCACCTGGACAGCTGTCTGGGTGGACGTGTGTTCTACTGCCCGGGCTGCTAGACCAGAGTTTGGGCCTATCCCGGGCACATCTGGCTGCTAGGCTGTCTGCGGGCCTATCCAGAAGCAAGAGAGCAGCATAGGGTTGGGACTGCGGCTTGCAGTCCAACCAGAAGTGATGGTTCTGCCGACCAGGGAACCTGTTGTGGTCGGAGGTAGAGGAGAAGCTGACGCTACTAAGGGACCAACCACCTCATTACCAGGGACCACAGTGAGTAGCTGAAGCAAGTAGCGGAGCAGTACTCTCACCAACCAGGTACAGTGAAGAATTGGGAAACTTCAGCAGGTGTCAAGCCAGGGACCCAGCCAGCGGAGGTGACGCTTGCAGAGCAGCCTTGTGTGTCAAGCCAGGGACCAAGCAGGCCAGTGGGGTGAAGTTTGAGAAGTATCTGGAGTGGCAAGCTAGGGACCCAGCAAAGAAGCAGGGGTGACGCTTAAGGAAGATACTAAAGTGAAGGTTGGTAGAGCTCATGGGATTCAGTGGCAGTGAATCAGCAAGTCTATAGAGAGAGAGACTAAGTGCTTAGTGGGTTGATAACCTGCAAGAAGTGATTGTAGAAAAGTAAAGGAATTCGTTACAACTTGTGTTAAGAACTGTTCGCACTTATGGGCACTGATAGGCGGCACTGATGGGTGGGACTGATGGGCACTGATAGGTGGCACTGGTGGGCACTGATAGGTGGCACTGGTGGGCACTGATAGGCAGCACGGATAGGCGGCACTAATGGGCATTAATGGGTGGCACTGATGGGCATTAATGGGAAGCAGTGATGGGCATTACTGATAGCCAGCACTGACTGGCATCACTAATGGGCACTGATTGGTGGTACTTGTGGATACTCATTGCTGGCACTGGTAGGAACTCATTGCTGGCACTGGTTGACACTCATTGCTGGCACTGGTGGGCACTCATTTCTGGCACTGTGGGGGCTTTATTGGAATCAGGGCACTGAAAATCAGTGCCCTGATTACATGTGTAGATTTCCTCTGCAAGGAGATGTTGCAGATCGGCTCTCCTCGTCACACACTCTGTCAGTGTGAGGCGAGGGACACCGATTACCGGCATCTCCATATTTACATGTGGCCAGCTGTGATTGGACACAGCCGATCACATGGTTAAAGAGCTGTGAATCTCTACAGAGATAGGGGTTGCGGCCACGATCGGCGTGCTGCATGCCCCCGTGGGCACGCAAGAACGGACGTTCTGAGACGCCGTCATAAGACAGCGTCCCAGAACGAGAGCCGCACCACCGCGCCCCTGACGGCAGGGCGGTCGGCAAGTGATTAACTGACAATTGCGCTGTCGTGCGATGCTGTACCCAAATAAAATTGATGTCCTTTTTTCTCACAAATAGAGCTTTCCTTTGGCGGTATTTTTAGCTATAAACAAAAAAAGTCAGACAATTTTGATAAACAAAAAAATTTTGAAAAAAAATAATTTTTTTTTTTACTTTCTGCTATAAAACATACCCAATAAATAAAATTAAAAAATCAAATTCCTTCATCAACTTAGGCCAATATGTATTCTGCTACATATTTTTGGTAAAAAAAACCCTATAAGAGTATATTGATTGGTTTTCACAAAAGTTATAGTGTCTACAAAATAGGGGAAAGATTTATATTATTATTATTTTTTTTTACTAGTAATGACGGTGATCAGCGATCTGTAGCCGGACTGCGATTTTGCAGCGGACAGATCGGACACCTAACTGACATTTTTGGGAACCAGTGACATTATTACAGTGATCATTGCTAAAAAATATGCACTGACACTGTACTAATGACACTGGCAGGGAAGGGGTTAACATCAGGGGCGATTAAAGGGTTAACTGTGTTACCTCAGTGTGTTTACTAACCGTATGGCGGATGGGCTGCTTGGGACAACACACAGATCCTTCTTCCTGCATAGCAGAAAGACAGGATCTCTGTGTGATCCCCTGTCAGAACGGAGATCTGCCTTATTTACACAGACAGATCCCCATTCTGTCTCTGCGGGGTACGATCTCGGGCGGCCGGCGGACATCGAGACGCTGATTGGCTCCCCTGCTGGCCAATGGGCAAGCCCGCATAACGCCGTTTACGAGCCCGAAGTACAACTATGGTGATTTGCGCAGCCGAGCCAACCTGCCGCAGTATAACTACAGCGACTGGTCAGCAAGCAGTTAATCAATGTCATAATGTTGAATATTATTATTATATTATTATTATACAGGTTTTATATAGCGCCAATAGTTTGCGCAGCGCTTAACAAAATGAAGGCAGACATTACAGTTACATTACAATTTGGTACAATAAAGGCAGGAATATATAAGTTTGTTTAAACACAGATCACAAGTTCACATTAAGGGGATGAGCGCCTACTTTATCTGTTTGGTTTTGATACAACCAGTGTTAATTATTAATCGTCAAATTTCGAATTTAGTTTTAGTCAGTATCTTTTGACTAAAATGTCAGTTTAGTTTTAGTCGTATTTTAGTCATCTGAATTGTTTTAGTCATATTTTAGTTGACTAACATAGTGTTAATTTCAGTGACAAAAATATTTTAGTCAACAAAATTAAAGCCCCATACACACGGTCGGAAAATCCGACCACGGAGTATAACTACAGCAGATTTAGACCGACGGATTTAGTCCGACACTGGTGTTGCATACACACGGTCGGACAAAGTTGTCGGAAAATCCGATCATTCTGAACGTGGTGACGTTTGTTGCCTACGACGGGACTACGTAGAGACTAGTAGCCAATAGCTTTGATCTTGTAATGTGATCTGAGCATGCGTGGCACTTTGTCCGTCGGAATTCGCTACACACGATCGGAATTGGTGTGATCGGACTTTGTTGTCGGAAAATTTTTAGAGCAGGAGATACAACTTTGTCCGTCGGACAATCCGATGGAAAATGTCCGATGGTGCCTACACACGGTCGGAATTTCCGAGGACAGAATCCATCGGAAAATCCGACCGTGTGTATGGGGCTTAACACTGACCTTAATGTTAGTTTCTTCTTTAGGGCTCATTCACACAGCCATCTAGTTCTATACAGGCTTATTTCTGCGGCGGGGCAGCCAGGTGTTTGCGATCACCCAGGGCCGCTCATCTATCCTTAACTATATGTAATCACGCGTTTGTGATCCCATGTGAACAGCCGCGGACAGTGTCAGTCTGTCATTGATTCGTACAGGCTTCCTGTCTGCAGATGATCAGAAACACCTGGCCATGCCCATCGTAGAAATAGTCCGATCTGGGCGGTGTACGGTCCTGCATGGCCGTGTGAATGGGCCCTTAGCCTGCTGTATAATATTTAACAAAGGCAAGTGTTTAGACATGTGAGTTCATTTATTGGGTTTGACCACCTATCCACTCACCTCCCCACTAGACATGAACACCTCTGTGGTCACAAATCAGAAGGGGGGTGATAATCAAGGAC
Organism: Lithobates sylvaticus; assembly: GCA_028564925.1. Classification (NCBI taxonomy): domain Eukaryota; kingdom Metazoa; phylum Chordata; class Amphibia; order Anura; family Ranidae; genus Lithobates; species Lithobates sylvaticus. The sequence goes on along the minus strand of CM053028.1, from coordinate 338,077,768 downwards.
TCTACTCAGGTTACCATGACTGAACTGTGTTTTGTTTCTTTAGGGAGGGCATCTAAGGGTCATCAAGACATAGTGAGGCAATCTCTCCTAGTCTCGGCTAGCACTTCAGCCACCCGCTAGAAGAGTGACAGAAGCATTCTGAGTAAATAACTTCCCCAACTGATGTAACGAGAAAAGAAAGATAAAGGAAGAATACGCCAGATGCTCCCTCACATTTTGCTTTTTTTTTTTTTGTCTTTTTTCAAATAACTTATTAGACTATCCTGCTCAGAAAGCCATCTCCAATTTCTCAGTTTGCTGACATCTGCAATGACTCAGTGACTAGGCTCTTGCTAGGAATAATGGTGGTCATGACAGACACGTATTTAGAACATGGTAGAGCACATCAAGTGGTCTAGGAAACACTTATTATGTAGATGAAAGCTGTCTTGTCAAGCAGCATCGAAAGATCGAAAAATACTTGAAATGCCACAAATACAATTTTATCTTTCCTTCTATGTTGTAAAGGCAATGTCAAAAGTCATACATTCTAACTGATGGGGCTCTATTGCTCGTAGGTGAAAAACCTAGAGTATGTCTTTTAGTTTTCTGTCACTTGTTAAATATGTTCAATACAGTCTTAAAATTAGTTCTAATTGGCTTATCATTTTTCAATTGAGGATGGAAACAGTGCTACGTGTCAGCCAAACTGAAAACTATTTTGAAATGGACTTGGCAGGACTAACGGCAGACTTTGGCAGGATTTGTTAAAGATTTGTTAAAAATTCAAAGATTATTTAATGAACACAAATGACATCACAAGATCTTGGGTACAAAAAATTATCCCCGGTGACAGATAAAACAGGAGACATCATTCAAAGGGATTTTTCAACTTGACAATTGTATTCGAAAAATGTCATCAATGTGAACGATCATTTAGCACGCAAAGCAATTATAGTGTAAGACGTTCTGTACACAGGCATGTGAGCAGGGCCATCTTAAGAGCATTATAGGCTCCCGGGCATACAGTGCACTGGGGCCCTGTCTACACAATCACGCATGAGAATAAAAATGCAAATGATCAATAAGGCTGTATTTATTGGTACTTCCAACAAAATCAGTGTTTAAACATTAACACAACATTTGGACAATATAACACCAGTTTGATGGGCACAGTGGCAGCATTTGATGGGTACAGTGGCAGCTTTTGATGGGCTCAGTGGCAGCTTTGATGGGCTCAGTGGCAGCTTTGATGGGCACAGTGGCAGCTTTGATGGGCACAGTGGAAGCTTTGATGGGCACATTGGCAGCTTTTGATAGGCACAGTGGCTGCATTTGATGGGCACAGTGGCTGCGTTTGATGGGCACAGTGGCAGCTTTGATGGGCACAGAGGCTGTTTGATGGGCACAGTGGCAGCTTTGATGGGCACAGTGGCAGTGTTTGATGGGCACATTGGCAGCTTTGATGGGCACAGTGGCTGTGTTTGATGGGCACATTGGCAGCTTTTGATGGGCACAGTGGCTGCATTTGATGGGCACAGTGGCTGCGTTTGATGGGCACAGTGGCAGCTTTGATGGGCACATTGGCAGCTTTGATGGGCACAGTGGCAGTGTTTGATGGGCACAGTGGCAGCTTTTAAGGGGCACAGACAGTGGCTGTGTTTGATGCACAACTTGAACAAACTTAAGTAGACAGTGTTAGACTTACTTGAGGCCGCCGGCCTGGTTCAGTACAGTGTGTCACTCACAGCAGAGCAAGGCAGCACCAGCTATCAAGGGCCGTCTTTCCACTCCCTCTCCGCGCTGTCTGAAGAACATGGTGGAGCTTGTTCACTAGACGCTTGGGCGGCCGCGGCACGCTATTAATGCTGGGGTGCGCGCGGCGCGCTATGAAAGCTGACGTCACTGGCTGCTAGCTAGATGCCGGGCGGCCGGCGATTCTAGCAAGTAAGCAACCAGTGCAGTCAGTCAACTTAAGCAGTAGATTGCAGCACTGAGGATGGGCCCTGGATGGGGCCCTCCAGGCAAGTGGGGCCCCTGGGCAACTGCCCAGCATGCCCAGTGGAAAAAACGGCCCTGCATGTGAGACAAGTTAAAGTAAACCTTAAGAATGAATACTTTTTGGTCAGTGGGTTGCCTATGTGCAAAAATACACAAAAGAGCCTTCTCTGAGAACTCAGGAGAGGAGGAGAGGTGAGGTAGGGGATGAGTTGTCTCTCATCTTCTCTGTTGAACTCACAGATCACACAATGTAGAATGAAGGCAGCTTCTCCTTCCTTTCTCTAGTCATGTGATACATGAGAAGGGGAGTGTCAGAAGAAGGGCAGTCTATGCTCATTCCTCTGCAGCGCCACACTGAGACTGAGGTTAGTTCTCAGTTTCAGTGCAGGTTTTCTTCCGCAGGCTGGAGAGAGGAGACAAATCTTCTCTCAAGCAGTAGCCGACCACTGTATTTCTGACAGGAATGATGCTGCAATCACTCCTGTCAGTGGGTGAAGCTCGAGTACCAAATCGCCAGTCCTCCCCTTCAAAATAGTACACAGAACATGCATCTGTGCAATCAAAACTGTTGCTCCTGCCAGAAGTCTACTTAGCTGAACCTTCACATGCTGTCTATTTGTGCTGACTGTAATCAGTTACCAGTTACATTATGTGATCGGCTGTCATTGGCTTACAACTGATCACGTGGTAAAGGGCCATGGTCGGCCCTTTACTCCGATCTGTGATCAGCCGAGTCCCAAGGACTCAGGCAGTGCGAGCATGGGAGGGTGTACGTGTACGCCCTTCTGGCATTTTAAGCCCGCGCTATAGCCATCTTTCGACTATAGAGTGGGTATGAAGTCGCTGAGGTCAGTTTGAGATCAGTTGGTGCTTTGTTTTTTCCACAATATGAATGCATGATAAAGTCATAACTAATGCATGACAAACACACCTTAAGTGCCTGTGTACATGAGCACAAAAAACAACTGCTAAATTTGTATTTGTTCACTTTTGATTATTTCAATAAATAATATTTGTTGAATCTCTATCACGTCTTCCCAAAATTGTCCCATCTCTGGCCAGTTTTGGTACTGTTGTATACATTATCTTTAGATACTGTGAGGCTGACTTTTAACTATTCAAGGGAATTGACCCTTAGTTTAATGATTGTGGTGAAAATTCCATTTGCAAAGAATAGTCAGTCGAAAAAAAAAACAGTAGATGGAAGTCAGCAGAGCTTTACCTCGTTCACTAAGCTCTGGGGAAGCTCTGGGGAAAATTCCCCTGCACTGTGAACAGCCTATATGCCTTTAGTAGATCGATATTTAACAGGTACAGTATATTTGGCATCTACTTAGCAATCTAATCGATTTGCATATTTAAATTCATGGACTTTTATATTATAATTGACAGTGTGCTTCATACCTAGTATCTTAAAGTATAACTAAAGGCAAAACTTTTTCTTTAACCACTTCAGCCCCGGACCAATTGGCAGCCAAAGGACCAGGCCCCTTTTTGCGATTCGGCACTGCGTCTCTTTAACTGACAATTGCGCGGTCGTGCGACGTGGCTCCAAAACAAAATTGGCGTCCTTTTTTTCCCACAAATAGAGCTTTCTTTTGGTGGTATTTGATCGCCCCTGCAGTTTTTTTTTTTTTGCGCTATAAACAAAAATAGAGCGACAATTTTGAAAAAAAATTCAATATTTTTTGCTTTTTGCTATAATAAATATCCCCAAAAAATATATAAAAAAAACATTTTTTTTCCTCAGTTTCGGCCGATACGTATTCTTCTACATATTTTTGGTAAAAAAAATCGCAATTAGCGATTATTTATTGGTTTGCGCAAAAGTTATAGCGTTTACAAAATAGGGGATAGTTTTATAGCATTTTTATTAATATTTTTTTTTTACTAGTAATGGCGGCGATCAGCGATTTTTATTGTGACTGCGACATTATGGTGGACACATCGGACATTTTTGACACATTTTTGGGACCATTGTCATTTATACAGCAATCAATGCTATTTAAATGCATGGATTCCTGTATAAATGACAGTTGTAGTGAAAGAGTTAACCACTAGGGGGAGGGGAGGGGTTATGGGCTCTGACATGTGTGTGTTTTTTTACATTAGGGGGCGGGGCTGACGTCTGACATCATTGGTTGGCTTTCCGGGAACAGCCAATCAATGACAGGCAGCGTAGGAAGCGCGGGGAGAGGTTTGTTTACACAAACCTCTCCCTGTTCTTCAGCTCCGTAACCCGATCGCGGGACACCAGCAGCGATCGGGTCCGCTGGTCCCGCGGCCGGGGTCACGGAGCTCCCGACCGGGTCGCGAGCGTGCCGCTGGCGGCGCGCGCGCGACCCACGGGCAGGCATTTAAAGGGCCACGTACAGGTACGTGGTTTTGCCTGCCCGTGCCATTCTGTAGACGTATATCTACATGGGGCGGTCGGGAAGCGGTTAATTGTGGACAGAGTGGAGAAGGATTAGAACACCTGTCAGTTTTTATTGCTGTATGTGCCCCCCAATGTAAGGTGACCAGATTTTTTAAATTAAATCTGGGGACATATTTTTTTTTTTTACTAGTTTACTCTTTGCCAGTCGCCGCCGCCGCCCGCCTCACAGCCTGTCAAGTCCTACTCTCCAGGCCCTGGCTACTACTGGGTGGGGAGCGGAGGAAGATCACTCCCCCAGGGAAGGCAAGGAGATGGGCAGGTGGCTGGCCGGGACTTGAGCCAAGGCAGAAGAACATGCAAGCAGGAGCAGAACTGGCTTGCACCCGAAACTGAAGAAATATTCTCTCCGCTCCAACCAGCACATGATCATCAGAAAGGGGCACAGATAATGAAAAAAATACACCCCCACCCCCTAAGCTGTTTTTTTTTTTTTTTTTTTTTTTTTTTATTCTGCACTGACTGTCTTTGAAATTGCCACAGCCCCTTTTCAAATCCAATCGGGGGACAAAACCGGGGACAGACCTGGTTCAGGGACAGTATCCTCAATCTGGGGACTGTCCCCGGAAACTGGGGATGTCTGGTCACCCTACCCCAATGTGCCTGGGAGATTCATTCCCTCTATTTGTCCTGCTTTACTATTATCATTGAAAGTGAAAGTAAAAGTAAATGCCAAATTTTGGGCTGTCTCCAGAAAAGTAATAGAGGGTAAATCTTGCAATGGCGACACTAGTTCTGGTGACCTGGGGGTCCCCAATGAATTCCCTTAATTTGCAGAGATTTCTTCTCACTACCTGTTTTGGCTATGGGACAGGAAGTGAAGGTAAATCTACCCTACCCTACCCTATCATGAGGCACAGATGGAAAAAATAAACCAACATGGGTTATAATCACTCCCTTGCTCTACCCAAGATGAAAAAAATGCCTATAGCTCTACTTGAAAATCTCAGTATATATTGGGCACTTGTTATGGCAACAAATAATATTATATATGTATATAAAAAGCATATACAGCTTATGCGGCGTACAGACGCTCGGACTTTCCGGCGGGATTGTCCGCCGGACCTAGTCCAGCGGACAAACCGCCGGACTTTCCAGCGGAGGTCCGCCGGACTTACGGAAACGTGTGGACTTGCCCACACACGCCCGGACTTTTCCGACGGACAATCTGCCGGAATTTTGGTAGTACTCCTACCTGGAGTCACGTTCTAAATGAACAGACTTTCCTCCATGTGTGAGGCAACCGTTCATTTCAAAAGTCCCGCAGACTAGCACACAGACGGTGGGATTGTCCGCCGGACTGCCGAATCCAGCGGACAATTTTAAGTCTAAACTTAAAACTTAGTACGCCGGACTTTTGGGAGGAAAAAGTCTGCCGGCGCCCACACACGGTCGGAATGTCCGGCAGACTCTAGTCCGGCGGACAATCCCGTGGGAAAGTCCGCTCGTGTGTACGCGGCCTTAGTCTGTTCACCAGGTTTCATACATGGATCAGTGTTCATTGCCTAGACAGGAAATTGTGACATGCCAGAGAGACTTATGGGTTTTGGTGTGCTAACAGGGTCACCCAAGTGGAGACCATGCTTTTCATAAATTTCTTATAGGTATACGTACTACTTACCGAACACTAGACAACTGTAGAGCTGTTGAAATATAACCAGCCTGCCCATAGATGGATCGAAATTTGGCCAGTCCCTGCTGACCTGGCTGAATTTTGATCCATCTGTGGCCGGTGTTTTGTCAGAATCGGCGACCCATCAGATTAGGTAATGGAAGTGACATTCCGTAATGTTACATGTTAACTTTTGAAAGAAGCTGGACGCAAGCAGTAGGAAGGTGGCGAAGGTCATGTTGGTACACCCCACACTGCTCAGCGCTAAACCTTTAGCCTTTCAAAATGAAACATCCAAACAGCATCACAGATGTCAATATACTATATTTATTTCTATACGCTCACTTCATTGCAAAAGTTACTGTGACATTTAAGATGTAAGTGGGTGTAGTAAGATGCCTGCTGCCTCCTTCTGACTGCAGGTGTTTTGTCAGATTAGCAAACCTGGTAGCGGTGGAACGTATGCACAAGTTGATGGAACGTCACTTCCGTTACCTAATATAAACAGGTTGCCGATTCTAACGAAATACCGGCTTAAGACTTAAGGTATGACTAATCTCCTTCTCACTTCTACAGAATTTCAAAAACTAAAAAAAAACTTTGCCTTAGGGTTCCACTTTCCCCCTACATAATTTGGTAGTGGTGGCTACGGTAGTCCTGTTGACAATGTTTCCATTCAATGACATTGTACTGAACCTCCGGTCAGACGTGAACAGCAATACTCCAGTGGCCAATGGCTACAGTACAGTGAAGAAGTGCATGGTAAAGGGTTTATGAGTAATACTGAAAAGTTTCCTATGGCAATAGCTGAGCATGTCTCCTTTTTCACATATGGACAGATATGAAATTTTAGAAACAGGATACTTTTGCAGCAAGCAACTTTTTACATTTCTAAATACAACCACTGAATATTTTTTCATGGTTTCAACATGTATAGTTATGACATTCTGCGGATGAAGAATTGTCACATAAAGCATTCAAATACCTACCCGTGTAGATATTAGAGGACTGATGAAACCTAAAACATACATTTATGTTGACAAAAAATGGCCATATGTGTTTTCAATTATAATGGGGTCATATGTGATCATTTTAGACACATCAAGTGCTTAGTAAAATTCTATATAATAACGCTTATTGATGTCCCTTTGATGGAAAGGAAGAAATGTTTGTAGTCTCAATTGTTCCCCTCTTTCACAATATACTGTATCTGTGCTATGGTGCCAGTTTCATGGAAAACATATGTGTATACATTTAAGCTAAATCATCACCACATAGAAAAGCCAATCCTGCAAGAAGAGGAGACAGAAAATCAACAAAACTGCATTCTGAGGGCAAAGTGACAGCAAAGCCCCCGGGTTCTCAATACAGATTTTTACTAGCGGTAAAAGTAAATCTAAACCCAATCACTAAAATCTCTTTAAAGCGTTTAGCGACATTTAAAAAAAGTTTTAAACCTTTTTCAATATGTAGTTTTTATCGATAGTGCAGCATTTATTCTTTTATATAATGTGTAGCTTACATAAAAAAAAAAAAATACCTGGTGCTTTGCCATAAAGGTCCTTGTTTTTGCTGTTATGGATTGAAAGCAGTCACTGAGTTGTGCTCCAGGATTGTCAAATGCACCCCTGATGATGACTACAAGCGGCCATGCTGATACACAGTTTACAAGTGAGATCCACTGATATCACTCTCGAGAAGCCAGTCCAAAGCAATGAAATGCAGCTGAAGCATGAGCAAGTGTATATACAGTATACAGGAAGCAGCTAAACGAAGCCGGTGATCAGCAGCACCGAGATGCAGATAAAAAAAGGAAGAAAAAAAGCGTGAAAATAATATTTTATGAAAAAACAATCTTGGGGCCCTTTCACTCCCCTCACATTCCAGTGGCCCCCTCTTTAACAAACCCATTGTTTCCAGTGGGTCTACAATCTCATCAGTTTTGATGTTCGTTGGACAAGGGATTATATCGGATAGGCCAATTTTTTTATCTGAAGGGCATACACCCCTCTTCATACTTTGTTCAGCATTTAGAGATGCCACACTCTGAAAGTTTTCATCTACAACAAATTCTACATTATTTAGGTTCTCTCTAAAAATGGAGTGATGACCTAGCAATGTGAATGGTGTTTGAGAAAAGATGTGTAGCGCCATTACCCCTGCGGGGCGGCTATGTATTTTCTGGGCTTACCGATTACCTCCTCCTTGTAGCTCATTGTTCGTTGTCTAGGGGTTCCCAGGGTTAGTACCCAGTAATTGCGGAGAATGAAACTCAAAGTCCTTTTGAGGATTTTTATTTGCAAAAAAACGTTCAAAAACATAACACAGTCTCTTAGTTGGGAATAGAGGGCATGGGTGATAAAGCTCAGGCACTTCAGAACTGCTGACATCAAATAAATGTCTCCTTAGATAGCCCAGAGAGTAGCCACTCGCAACTGGACTCTTCACTGTTGGATAAACCCTTGTCTGTAGATCTAGCGGCCAACAAGTGATTCAGAATTAGCAAAGTCTCTGCCACAGACTAGGTTGTGAAACTTCAAGTGAACAATGTAAAAGTCTCTGCCACAATGTAAAAGTCTCCTTGTAACCGAAGGATGGGTTAGGAACTTTTCCTATGGTACCTGAATATTCCAGCCGTTGCAGTGATACCGTAGGAAATGTGGATTCGACTAGTGTCCATACAATCTCAGCTCCCAGGCTCTTACCGAGCAGCCAGCTTCTTGGCCCTCCTCCGAAGAGTCCTCCCCTGGTCGCTTGTACAAGTTGCTGTGCCTCTCCAATCCTGAGAGGACACCGGGACACCTCAGAATCCTCCTTCAGTTACTGTGCCTAGCCAGTTCTGAGGCTCGGGAACGGATGGATCCCCACCCCAGACCATGAGGGCCTCTGGGGCTGGTCAGGGTGACCAGGCTTACGGGGGCAGCAGACACTCCGGGGTCCGGGACCCCTTTCGGGATTGGTCCAGACCAGAACCAGGAATCAAAGAGCAAGTCGAACCCTGAACACGTGACTTCAGCATCTTAAATACCCCTTCCCGGAATACACAGCGGAGCCAGACGCGCCCACTGATTGGCCTCCGAGAAAGATTGGTACCTAATGCGTCCAACCAGACTGCGTTCTCAGCCGGTCACAGGTGCTCACTTCACCTATGACCAGGCAGAACTCTAGCACGGCCCAGCCAAACTGATGTCAAAGTAAAGACCTAGAACAATTAACCCCCAGAACTCAGTTACAGTTGTGGAAAAAACTAAATTTACAGAATAGCGCACACTTTAGAAAAGGCCCTACAGATGCTTACCAGCCACACTGCAACGAGGGTGCATCTCAGAGCTGTACAGACTATTTGTTGCCCTGTCCTCCAAATCATCCTATCAGTTAGCGTGGGAAAAAGATCCTAATATTGACCCTGAAGAGGTGAATTGGCAAACCTGGAACACTCGTATAAGGGTATAATGAATGTAGCATTGGTTGAGGCTGGCTTTAAGGTTTACTCTAGATGGTATTTAGACCCAGAACGCCTCTCAAAAATGTTTCCGGGCTCTTCATCTTTAAGCTTTCGGGGTTGTGGACAGATGGGGATCCCCCTTTATATCTGGTGGACGTGCCCTAAGGTTAGTCATTTCTGAGGACATGTCCACTCTTTGATATATTCCATTATGCTGGTTAATATTGTTAGGAATGCTCAGATTGCACAGTTGTACATGCCAGTTAGTAACATCCCAAGACATGTGCAGACCCTAATTTATTTTATTCTTTTAGTGGCCAAGATAGCTATTGAAACAGCTTGGAAAAGCCCAAAAATCGACTTTGCTGAAAATTTACGCAAATTGATTTGGATCATGCTTAATGAAAAATTGTGAGCATTTTAAAGGATAAACAGGCAATTTTTGACAAGATATGGAAGCCTTAGTTTTCTTATTTACCGGTACCAGATGTTGGAACAGTTGGATATGTGGTCGGTGGGGGGCCTTTACTTTTCCTCTCTCTTCTTCTCTTTTTCTTTCTCATTTTTTTTTTTTACCAACAACGCTGTATATTGTGTAGCTTTATTGATACACCTGTTTGATGGTTGACCATCCTCACTTTAGGCATATCGGTTATTAGTTATTTCTATTAAGCGGTTATATGGGACCTGGTTTTCATGATTAGCTGCAAAATACTTTATTCTTCTAGTATGTCTCACGTCTATTGTTTTCTCTTTGTATGATGCCCATTTCATTACTGACAAGTTTGGAGTCATGGGAGATTGTTATATGCCTACTTTTTATTAATTGATACTGGGAATTCATTTTGTAATGCATACTCATAGCAAATCTTGGCTGCTTTACTTTTCTCAATCATATCTACAGAATGTGATGGATGTTTACAAGGATATTACAGTTGGTTTTGTATCTTGTCTCTTTTTATGATTTTTTTTGTTGAAAAATCAATAAAAACGACTGAAACAGAAAAAAACTATCTTGGTAATTGTTTATGCACAGCAATCGAATTGTCATCCATTTTAGATCTACTAATAATGTGACTATTTTCCTAGTTTAGCCCTTAATAATATGAAAAATGCACAGACAAAACAGGACTGGGATCAGAATAATGCAATTTAATAAGTAACTGTAGACATGCTCAATTTGCCTGAATGTAAGAGAGGCTGCCAGGATAGAAATGTATTTAACACATGAATCAGGACCTTGTCTCACATGTCAACACCATTATTACCACCACCAGTATCATGCACCAACATGTATCACCAACGTATGCACCTTGTATATATTTTGCATACCACATAACCTTTGGCAGTCTTACCCCCCATTGTCTTACCTTTACTGCTTATATTTTACCTTGATGACAGTTATGAGTCAGAATTTCACGCCAACCTTACTGCTGGCCTCTTGCCCAAGAACAGTTACAGCTGGTACTGTCCCCACTTCATAGCCACTACATGCATCTAATTTTTGTAGGGCATACTGCATGAGCAGAACTGAATTCCATGCAAGAAATATTTCCAGCTGTATAAGGGATACAGCTTGAGGTTATTTAGGAGTGGCAAACAATGGCACTTCAAGTGTTACTGAACTATAATTTCCTTGAAACGTAAATAACATCAACACTAAGGCTCAGGGCCTGGTTTAACTGGTATGCCGAGCTATTACGTTAGGCTGCCAAAGTGTTACCGACATTTCTGGCATGATTAGATATAAACAGACTAAGTAATATTTCTGCATTGTAATCTGTTTAATATTATTATGATCGCTCTGTAATTGACTGTAAGCTGACCTTGCTTTCTTGACAAAAGTTGGCTAGTTAAAGTAAATACATAGATACTTTTGGTTGCAATCGACTTCTTATTACGAGCAGACCGCGTATGACTAATACGCCGTCCAGCTCATCTACGGCAGAAAAGGCCAAAATCTGGAACTTTCTTTAGAAGCATTAAGTAGAGAGATAAAAAGGGAGGAGGAGGAACCTGAGAAGAAAAAGCAGAAAATCTGGTTGTAGGGACGTAATGATCATTGTGTTGTGGCCTCTCCACCCAAACGCAAATCCTTTAGCAGTGACGAACCGTTCAGCTTCATCTAGACAGAATGCAGAATTGTACAGCATTCCTCAGTACAGCACTTCAGAAGCAGACAGGACCAGCGAGTCAGCTTCATTGTCTTCTGAATTTTATATTAACTGCAATTCCACGTTGTCTGCTTTGTATAATGCTGAACATTCCAACGTTAGCCTGTCCCCTTTGTAATCGTGTATGTGTCGTGACATGAAAAACAAGCTTTACATTCAGAGCTCTACCATCTGCTCGCTTACATTTTAACAACAAGCATATGCAGTGTACAAATGAAATTAGAGTCTTATACACTTAGCTCTGGCAATTGTTGGGGCAAGAAAGGGGAAATAGGCAAGAACAGGATGACTTTACAAAAGAACAAGCTTATGCTATGTCAACAGTTATGAGAAAAAGTTTGTGAGTCCTTCAGAATTTTTAAGATTTCTGCAAGAATGACCCAGAAAAATGTGATCTGATCTTCTAAAAATAATAAAAAGAAAAAAATCTAATGAACAACATAAAACATTTGACATTCTTTTTGTTAAACGTGGTAAAAAAAAGTCCATTGAGTTCACCCAGTATTAATACTGTTAAACTGCAATATTTCCCCATCAAAAGAGACCGCTAATTCAGAAAGAGAGAGGCTGGGTTCACACATATGTGGCCACGAGTTTGTGCCTGGGGGTCCAGTGCGTTCCTGTACACTGGTTCAAGTGCGATTCGGGTCGAATTTTAGCCTGAATTCGCACCTTAACCCGGACCCAAAGACACACCAGAGCCTTTTTAAATCCATACTGCAGCTGGCCTGGACATGTGTGAACCGGCTCCATTGAGAAATCCTTCTTTTACTGTCCCCAATCCATCTGCTGATAGAACAGAACTCTAGGAGGCACTCTGCACATGCTCATTTTTTGGGAAGGGTGCATGTGATCAGCACAGGGTCAATCAGACAGAAAGTCATGGGTAATGCAGCCTCATAGGACAGTCAGAGGAGAATGAAAACTCCTCCTACAAGCTATAACCAGCCACTGGTGGAAGTCCCAAGACTGCTATATACTGCTGATGAGAAAAGGTATTTAGCGGTTTATATTTACGAAAACCATTGCATTTCCATGTTCTGTGTACTGTGGGAGACCAGATGTAGTGAATGCAGGGTCCTGGGTTTAGTAACACTTTAAGGCTCATAAGCCTAGAAAGGGTTACAATATTACTTCTACTGCTATCAGTTCATTGTTAGGTTGATAGTCTACATGCAGGAAAAGTGTTGACTTCTTCAGTTTTTCCTATATATTAATATCCTCTAAAGATTAGGGAATGAGCACACCGTACAATACTCAGTTGATACAGGGAGTTCCCGACTTACGAACGCCCGACTTACGAACCACTCCTACTTACGAACAGGGCACTGCGGGGACCCTCTGACGTTTTGCGCGGACCATCCATCGTTCTGCGTATGCGTGGCCAGATGGAGCCCCGGAAAATGTTGGAAATGGCCGCAATTTGCCGCGCATGCGCAGAACGGCATTCGACGGAACATCAGAAGTGTCCGTAATTGTCGTTCTGCGCATGAGCGGCCGACTTACGAACATTTCCGGATTACAAACAGGAGGAAAGTCCCTGGGACCCCCTGTAATGAGCTAAGGATCTGTAGGCTTCTGTTGCAACCCATTTGCATTTACCATTCACCAAAAAACATTGCTATCTCTGTCAAATTTGATAAAGACTATTTAGATGTTCCATGCCACAAATGCAATGTTTTTGCAGAGAGAAAAGACAAAAATGTAAAACTGGGTTAAAAATAACTTTTTGTACCACCACAAAAACCTTCCAACTGTGAAGATGGGAAAGGAGCAATAATGGTGTGAGGGTGCTTTGCCGACTCAGGGGTGGGAAGTTTGCAATTACCAAAGGACCAATAAATTTACCAGGTGATTTTACAATAGAATGTCAGGGTATCTGTCTGTAATCTAAAACTTAAAGTGTTACTAAACCCACAACAGTAAAATCTATCTGTATATGCAGAATAGCATGCTTGTTATACTCGTTTTGGAACTTAAGGGGTTAATCCTCTGTATTGTGTAAAAAGGCTCTTTGATCCTGTATGTACAGATCCTCCTCCTCCTGCAGGGTCTCTCTGGGCAAGGCCAGAAAAGAGACAGTCAGAGTGGTTCCCCTTGCACATGCTCAGTTTGGTCTCTATTGCTGGAGAGAATATTTCCTTGTTGAGCTGAGCTTTTCAGGTCACATGATATTGACATCACACATTTGGGCATGTATACAGATCCTAAATGACAGCCCAGTCCCTCCCTCCTCCTCCATGCCCTGTATCTAAAAAAAACACAGTCGGTGGGACATTACATCTTGATTGATGATCTGCCTCCCATAAAAGCACGAGGACACAGGCTGTAGTGGAAATCTCCTCCCACCTGAACACTCAGGCAAACCCTGCAGTTTATCACGTGACCCTGGTATACGGATCGGCAAAAAAGGTATAGAGTGCAGTATTTTAATGTAAAAAGAAGATTTATAAGCTGTGGGCACTGTGTGGGGCAGATGAACTATTTTCATATTACTGGGTTTAGTAACACTTTAAAAGTAGTTGGGTCATGCAACATGACACTGATCCAAAATAAAGGATTACATCATCTACAGTATGACCCTTTCCAGACTTAAGTCGCACTGAAGTGCTGTGGCATGATCTGAAGTACACCATTGAAGTAACACATTATAAAAATATATGTGAGATAAGACCGTTTTGTATACAGAATTTGAATATAATACCTCCAAATTGCTTTTCAGCAACAGAAAACATTTGGTTGAGATCATTGCTTATAAAATGGATGCCCCTTTTTACTAATTAAATGGGAAATGCACATATTCCATACTTGATCTAAACTATTTAATCCTTTTGTTGAATAGATATATGGCAAATGCTAAATATTGCTTAAAATGTAGATTAATCAAGGATGTCTTTAACTAGGATTATGACTATTTTATGTATAGCTTGTGTTTGTTTTTTAAGAAGCCATACATGCACAAATACTGAATATTTTCTAAAGGTTCAAAATGTTTTATACCAATTTATATACATGTTATGTTGTAGATTACAAAATTACATGAACACGCTGTGGTACATATAGGTGATGTATAGATGATATTTAGCTCCATGGTAAGGGTTAGAGGAAAAAGGTGTAACATTTACTTCATCCCTTGTTCCGGGAGGCTCCCTCCATCCATGCAACCAGCCCCCCGAAACCTAATTTCTAGGATTTCGAAGTTGCTCAGGCCTGCGATTGTAGGCTTTCTAGCTCATTGGTAGCCACGCGCTGCACATAATAACACAAAGGGTCCCTGTGAGGATACCTACATGCAATCTAGATGTACCCTTAAAGGACAGGGGACACCTGGTTGTGAGTTGTCCGTTGTTCCAAGAGCTCATGGAATGTGGACTAGCCAGATGTTTGTCCCTAGTCGCTAGGCTGGTGTGAGCAGGAACCCAAGATAGAGGCATGTGCCATTAAAGTGGGCAGTTAAGAGGTGATGGCTTTGCTGGACTCTGGCAGTCAGGTTACCCTGGTGCACACCAATCTAGTGGATGCCCAGAAATTACAAATCCAGTTGATAGTGGTTGTATGTGTCCATGGGGACACCAAGAACTACCCGGCTGTTGCATTCTCCATTGAAACCACCAGCAGAACCTGAGAACTTGACATAAAAATGGTCAAGAACTGTGTTCTCAGACTTACAGAGAAAGGTTAATAAGGCATCTGAGGGGAATGTACCCACACCAGTGTTCAACCCTTCTCCCATGGGGCATACTTTCCTGAGGCATGCAGTAACAATTACCCACAGTGAACTGGAGAGTTTTCAGCTAAAGGTTTTGGCAGGGAAAGCCAATCCAGAGAATGACTTTCCTGACCTTCCTTTGTCTCAGGATAACTTTGGAACAGCTAAATTAGGAGACCGCATGCCAGGAAGCAGGTAAAGGTCATTAATGGGTTTCCCAAGGGTCGAGAGCTGATGCCAGTTACCCACACTTCCTAAGAAGTGTGAGATACCTGTTGTATAGGGTGGATGAGGTACAGGCAAATGACTTAAGTAACTTGTACCACAGCCCCACAGACACACTGTGGTTGATCTGGCTCACTCTCTTGTTTTGGGGGCACATTTGGGATATGACAAAACCAAAGATCTATTATTGCAAAGGTTTTCCTGGCCTGAGGAACATAAAGATATGAAAATGTATTGTGATTCCTGCCCTGTGTGTCAGATCTTCTCTAAAGGGAAAGCTGAAATGGGTAGAGGCTACTGATGGCAAAGATTGGGATTGCCTGTTGCCCTATGTCATGTTTGCTATACGGGAAATACTGCAAGCATCAACAGGCTTTTCTCCTTTAAAGGTGGTGCACAGACAACATTCGAGAGGTCTCTTGGACAATGCTAAAGAGATTTGGGAGCAGGAGGCAACCACTTTCAAAAGTATGGTGTCACCAACAGACAGGACAGAATAAAAAGTTTATGCCCACATATAACAGGCCCAGCAGACTCAGTCTTGGGTGTATAACCATTATGCCAAAGTCCAAACCCTTATCCCTGAAAATAATTATTTGATCCCCTGCAGATTTTGTAAGTTTGCCCACTTACAAAGAAATGGAGAGTCTATAATTGTTATCATAGGTGTATTTTAAATAATAGAGACAGAGTATAAACAACCCCCCCCCCCCCCCCAAAAAAAAACACATAATACAAATGTTATAAATTGAGTTGCAGTTCAGTGAGTAAAATAAGTATTTGATCCCCTACCAACCAACAATAATTCTGGCTCCCACAGACTGGCTACAGTATGTGTTCATGTGGTACACACATTAGTCCTGTCCAGGGGCAGCCCGTCCATTAAGGGCACACGGGCGCCGCCCCCCCTCTGTCCATCACCAGCATGGATTCCAATGCGGAGGGGCTGTTTTTTTGAAGAACCGATTAGAGCCAGAGGCTCTAATAGGCTTCAATATAGGGTGGGCTCAGGTCGCAGAGAGTGCGCTCTGAGCCCACCCAGGTGTGCTACAACAGCGAATCATATTGGATGCCTAGGAGGAGGAGGGAAGGAGCTGGAAGACGCTATGGAGGAGAGGACTCGGAGCCGAGCCGCTGCACCACACTGCCTGCCACCCACCACGATGGGGGTATGTTCCGGACAGACTGGCAAACAGCTGGGGAGTGGGTGCCACTCGGGGGGATGGGTGGTTGTTTGCCTCCCCCCCAAAAAAAACACCAGCCGCCACTGGTCCTCTCAATTTAAGAAGATGCTCCTACCGACAACTCGTTCTGTCTAAAAAAGACACCTGTTCACAGAATCTCTTTCTTCTATTCAAACCCACCATCATGGGCAAGACCAAAGAGCTGTCAAAGGACGTCAGAGACAAGATTGTAGACATGTACAAGGCTGGAAAGGGCTACAAGACCATCAGCAAGAAGCTTGGTGAGAAGGAGACAACTGTTGGAGCAATTATTTGCAAATGTAAGAAATACAAAATAACCAGCAATCACCCTCAGTCTGGAGCTCCATGTGGGCTTTTGCCTCATGGGATAAGGATGATCATGAGAAAACGAAGGGATCAGCCCAGAACTATGGGATGAGCTTGTGAATGATATCAAGGCAGCTGGGACCACAGTCACCAAACAAACCATTGGTAACACAATATGCCGCCATGGATTGAAATCCTACAGAACCTGCAAGGTCCCACTCCTTAAAAAGGCACATGTACAGGCCTGTCTGAAGTTTGCCAATGAACATCTTAAAGATTCAGAGAAGGATTGGGAGAGAGTGCTCTGGTCAAATGAGGCCAAAATTTATCTCTTTGGCATTAACTCGAACTGCCATCTTTTGAGGAAGAAAAATGCTGACTATGACCCTAAGAACACTATCCTTACAGTCAAGCACAGAGGTGGAAACATTATGCTTTGGGGCCGTTTCTCTGCTAAAGCTACAGGCTGACTACAGGCCAATGGACAGGGCCATGTATTGTAAAAGCTTGGATGAGAACCTTCTTCCCTCAGCCAGAACACTGAAGATGGGTCGTGAATGGGTTTTCCAGCATGACAATTACCCAAAACATACCACCAAGGCAACAAAGGGGTGGCTCAAACAAAAGCACATTAAGGTCATGGAGTGGTCTTGCCAGCCTCCAGACCTTAATTCTATAGAAAATGTATGGAGGGAGCTGAAACTTCGAGTTGCCATGTGATAGGCGAGAAACCTTAAGGATTTAGAGAAGATCTGTAAAGAAGAGTGGACCAAAATCCCTCCTGAGATGTGTGCAAACCTGGTAACTAACTACAAGAAACATCTTACCTCTGTGCTTGCCAACAAGGGTTTTGCTTGGGGATCAATTACTTCTTTTACTTGCTGAACTGCAACTCAATTTATAACATTTTTATCATGTGGTTTTTTTTTCTGGATTTTTGGTTGCTATTCTGACGCTATCCTCAGGGCTCAAGTCCTGCGGGAACGCATGGGAACGGAGTTCCTGTACTTTTTCCACAACAGGAACTCAGTTCCCTTTAGCAGATGTGTCCTGCAAGACTTTGAACTATGCGAGCTGTGTGGCAGGTGCTACACCAGCAGCTGCCGACACAGCACGCAATAGTAAGTGCCGCACACCTGACCATTCAGGCATTGTCAGTAGGGGGCCCCATGACAGCTTCCTCTTCGAACTACCTGTCAATCACAGCTAGCTGACAGGTAGATCAGGTCCCTGCTGCTAAGAGATTGTATTTAGTCAGACCTCCTCCCCGTCGGCCCCTCCTGATTTTCTGTCTCCTCATCCCCCCCCCAGTCTCCTGCATACTTGCGAGTGGATCTTGGGTGGGAGTACCCACACTTTTTGCCCCAGGACTTGACCCCTGGCTATCCTTTAAAATACATCTATGATAAAAATTATAGACCCTTCATTTCTTTGTAAGTGAGCAAACATAAAATCTGCAGGGGATCAAGTAATTATTTTCCCCACTGTATGTCAGTGCTATCATACAGATTAGTACAGCATTATACACAGGTATAATAGATTATTATTTTTTGCATACATCTGTATGGTTTACACATGGTATCCTTATATTTTGAGAGTTTTAAAATCACTGGTGTCAAAAGCATAAAATTTAACTTGTGATGACAGTACTGTTTAAAGAACGTAGATGTCATCACAAAAATTTGGAAAGTAGTAACAGTCTTGTGTCACATGACTCACTTTGCAAATGTGCCATGATCTTCACAATTTCTGGGAAAGGTAACACACCTGTATGCAAGGATGATCTCATATATGAAATATTCTACACCTTTTGTAAAAATATACCCCCGAACTGTAAACCATAAAATATTTGCATTGCTACTTTTTGACTCCTCATTGCTGCTTAAATAACTGATTCAGAATGAACTTGGATGATATAAATTGCATTTGATAAAACAATAATAGTGTCTGTCTTTATTTCAGGCTGCAAAGCAACAAAACGTGATTATTTTAACCACTTGCTGACCGCTGCACGCCGATATACGTCGCCACAATGGCAGTGGTGGGCAAATGGGCATACTTGTACATCCACTTTAATTGGCGGGGCTAGCGGGCATGTGCGTACAGCGTGCCCATGCCCGCGGGAGCGGCAGAATGGGGAAATGCCTATGTAAACAAGGCATTTCCCTGTTCTGCCTTGTGACATGACAGAGATCTCTGCTCCCCGTCATCGGGACCAGTGATCGCTGTCATGTGAGTGGAAGCCCACCCCCCCACAGTTAGAATCACTCCCTAGCACACCCTTAATCCCTTGATCGTCCCCTAGTGTTTAACACCTTCCCTGCCAGTGTCATTTACACAGTAATCAGTGCATTTTTATAGCACTGATCGCTGTATAAATGACAATGGTCCCAAAATAGTGTCAAAAGTGTCTGATGTGTCCTCCATAATGTTGCAGTCACGATAAAAATCGCAGATCGCTGCCATTACTAATAAAAAAAAAAAATTTATAATAAAAATGCCATAAAACTATCCCCTATTTTGTAGACGCTATAACTTTTGCGCAAACCAATCAATATACGCTTATTGCGATTTTTTTTTACCAAAAATATGTAGAAGAATACATATCAGCCTAAACTGAGGAAAAAAATCGTTTTTTTATATATTATAGCAAAAAGTAAAAAATATTGCTTTTTATTTAAAAATTGTTGCTCTTTTTTTGTTTATAGCTCAAAAAATAAAAATCGCAGAGGTGATCAAATACCACCAAAATAAAGCTCTATTTGTGGAAAAAATGGGAGTCAATTTTGTTTGGGTGCAAACATCGCAATTGTCAGTTAAAGCCACGCAGTGTTGAATCGCAAAAAGTGCTCTAGTCAGGAAGGGGGTAAAATCTTCAGGGGCTGAAGCGGTTAAAAGGAGAGATTATTTTCTATACCCACTGTATATGTATATATACACTCACCAGACATTTTTCTAGGTATACCTGTTTAATTGCTAATCAGCCAATCACATGGCAGGAACTCAATGCATTAAGGCATCTAGACGTGGTGAAGATGACTTGCTGAAGTTCAAACTGAGCATCAGAATGGGGAAGAAAGGGGATTTAAGTGACTTTGAACGTGGTATGGTTGTTGGTGCCCGACGGGCTGGGCTGAGTATTTCAAAAACTGCTGATCTACTGAGATTGTCATAACCATCTCTAGGGTTTACAGAGAATGGCCAGAAAAAGAGAAAATATACAGTGAGTGGCAGTTGTGTGGATGAAAATGCCTCGTGGATGAACCACTCGTTATGAACAAGGTATGCAGAATATCATCTCTGAATGCACAACACATTAAACCTTGGAGCAGATGGGCTCCAGCAGCAGAAGACCACACCGGGTTCCACTCCTGTCTACTAAGAACAGGAAACTAAAGCTACAATTCGCACAGGCTCACCAAAATTGAACAATAGAAGATTGGAAAAACTTTGCCTAGTCTGATGAGTCTTGATTTCAGTTGTGACATTCAGATGGTAGGGTTAGAATTTGGCGAAAACAACATGAAAGCATGGATCCATCCTGCCTTGTATCAATGGTTCAGGCTGGTGGTGGGGGGGTGTAATGGTGTGGGGGGTATTTTCTTGGCACACTTTGGGCCCCTTAGTACCAGTTGAGCATTGTTTAAATGCCACAACCTACCTGAGTATTGTTGCTGACCATGTCCATCCCTTTATGACTACAGTGTACCCATCTTCTGGTGGCTACTTCCAGCAGGATAATGTATCATGTCACAAAGCTCAAATCATCTCACCACTGGTTTCTTGAACATGACAATGAGGTCACTGTGCGCCAATGGCCTCCACAGTCACCAGATCTCAATCCAATAGAGCACCTTTGGCATGTGGTGAAATGCGGAGATTCACATCATGGATGTGCAGCCGACAAATCTGCAGGAACTGTGTGATGCCATCATGTCTGGACCCGAGAATGTTTCCAACACCTTGTTGAATCTATGCCATGAAGAATTGAGGCAGTTCTGAAGGCAAAGGGGAGTCCAACCAGGTACTAGCAAGGTCTACCTAAAAAAGTGGCCAGTGAGTGTATATACACTGTGTATATATATATATATATATATATATATATATATATATATATATATACATACACACAGTTAACAAGTAGTAAGTGAGCTTTTAAACAAATAACGGTACTAGTAGATTCAGGCACTGTGGAGCAATGCATCCTCAAAGTTTATGGCAGAAACTAAAGGCATTCAAGTTGTTCTCTCAGCAGCTTAGTTCACCATGCTACCCCTTCCCAGAAGTGACTCAACAGCATTGCAGCCATCTATTTGCTAATGTAAACACACAGCAGGTGCTCTGGGAGGGGGAGCAGAGTGAGCTAAACTGAGAGAACAACTTCAATGCTTCTACTGTGACCTTTGTGAATGATTTGCTCCACAGTACCTACAGCTACAGAGGTCCAAAAAGGGTTTGTTTTCACGCTACTACTAGTAGCATGAAAAGTAACAGTAGTAGTAAAAAGTAGTAGCGTTCTACTAGTTAATACTCATTGGTTCTCTGCTGTGCTCACTATCTCATCCTGCTAACCTCAATGACACTACAGAACTTAGTGTTAGTGTTAGCAGGAGTCACTGAGAGTCACAGGACCCAAGAGATCAATGCTCCTGCTAGTGTTTGTTCCTCCGTAGAATTAAGCTAGGGATTTCAACTTAATAGAGGGTCACTGGGCAATGCAGAAAGCAGAAGTATTAACTGCGCTTAATTTTATTTATAATATCTTGGTTATTATTTTTAGATTATGGCGTACATGAATAGAATTGACAGTGGAACTTTAGACTAAAATTAAGTCTTGCTAGATCACTTTAGGCTGGCCCAGTTTGCATGTATAGCTGTATGTAAAACATTAAACATAAGTATCTATACTGTTAAAAATCCAGTAATAGACTGTCTAACCCTGTTCTGCACATGCTCAGTTTCTCTCTATTTTTAGGCACTGGTGAAATTGTAGAGGTCGATCTGCTGACAGCCTTAAAGTGGAATTAAACCCTCCTATCCTTTGCAGCAAAGAAAGCTGCTTCTGTTTCCCTTGCAACTGCCATGGTGCTGCACATTTGATCAGTTATGACACCAGCCATTTGATGGTTTGACAGTTTGGTGGACACAAGGAGATGTGAAAGTTAGCAGTCCCAGCATTCCAAGAATGTGACTGCTCTCTTACTCTCACTAACTAAACTCTATCTACACACTCATTAGAATCTTATTACCCTATCCTTTACCAAGTATAGGATATATGACCCAATATATCACAATATATGAGTTCCCAGTTTTTTTTTATTTTTTGGCTTTAGCACTTATGGTAATTTATGGCTATTTTATCTTTTGGAATTTCCTTTCTTGGAAATCATCCTTGTTGAGTCCCGGGCCTCCCTAACCACCTCAGCTCCCACAAGTGATACCCCTAGGGGTTCTCTGATTCATGTTGGTACACTCCTACTGCATAGATACATAGAATGTAAGTACTTTTGAGAGTGGTTTGGGATGGGGGGGGGTTCCTCTGTAATTTTACCTCCTATCTATCCAATCTTAATCTCTTTTCCTTGACAGGGTCAGACCATATAGATATTCTTTTTATTACTATACTACAGTATTCATTTATCCAAGTGCATGCTCCTGAAGAGTGGATGAATCCACAAAAAGCATAGAGCTATTATATGCCGTGTTTTTATGCCTAATTATAGGTTTTACCTGACCAAATCATTACTTGTATTATACGATTTGTATTACTAAGTGGAAATTTGTAATTACTGTATGTATAGCTAATGAATGAATTGCATTGGTTATCTATGTCTACTCATGATTACCCTCATGTAACATATTACTGATTTCCAATAAATTTTAATTTTCTACACCTGCGTGCTTCATCTAAAGTCTCAACCCTCAGTCCTCCTGTTTGTTTTTTGAAACTGTTAAATAGATGGGTTTATTTCCACTTTATGATTTACTGGGGTTCAAGGAGCTCTGGACTTCAGCAAAATGGCAGCCTCCAGCAAGAAGAAACAGGAGCAATGCTGAAGGCAATTTACAGCACACACTCATTTTGGTAGCATAATAAATGTGGAATAAATGTTCCTTGCTAAAGAACATTATTTTTATCAAGTTATGAGTAAAGTTCCGCTTTAAATGCACACACATATTACAAAAAGAGTGGGCACCAAACCACAAAAGAAGGTGAGAGGAATGTGTAAGACACAATTTTTTTTTACCAATACCGTACCCTTTTCTCTTTTTTCATATTTATATGGTTTTGAATAAGTTCTTACAGTTTTTAGTTAAGTTCCTTCTAAATCTTTAGATTATAGAGAATGTTTTTTAGGTGACATAAATGACATTCCTTCTTATAATAATAAATTTGAATTAATATACTGTAAGTCACCTCTCTTCAGGTTTATGCAGTTACAGCATCACAGCAAAGAAATGATAATGTTTGAGAACACTAAGTATATTGAGTTATGTAGGGTTTCTTGTTAACAAGATTTTGTGCTTTTTGCTTTATGCAAAATTCCAGAGATGGGATGACAACTGCCTGATATGATGTAGATGTATGTTTGCAGATTCTGCTGGTTGGCTGCTCTTTGGGTGAACAAGCAATCCTAAAGTTACCGTAGATTACAATTCTTCTCCCTTGTGATAAGCAGCATTTCTCTTCTTTTGGAGCATGGAGGTAGAAACATGTTTTGGATCTGTTTTTCTGATAAAGGTACAGGCTGACTTTGCCGCATTGAGGGGCCAATGGACGGGACCATATATTGTAAAATCTTGGATGAGAACCTTCTTCCCTCAGCCAGAACACTGAAGATGGGTCGTGGATGGGTCTTCCAGCATGACAATGACCCAAAACATACCACTAAGGCAAAAAAGGAGTGGCTTAAGAAGCACATTAAGGTCATGGAGTGGCCTAGTCAGTCTCCAGACCTTAATCCTATAGAACATTTATGAAGGGAACTTTTTAAAACTTTAAGTTGCCAAGAAACTTAAGGATTTAGAGTAGATATGTAAAGAAGAGTGGGCAATAATCCCTCCGTGCAAACCTGGTCACCAACTACAAGAAATGGGTTACCTCTGTGCTTGCCAACAAGGGTTTCTCCACCAAGTACTAAGTCATGTTTTGCTTGGGGATCAAATACTGATTTTACTGAACTTTAACCTAAATTTATAGCATATGTTTTTTGTGTCTTTTCAGGATTTTTGGTTGATATTCTGTCAAGGCCGGCCCTACCATGGATCCCGCTGGGTCCAATGGACCCAGGCGGAACTTAAATTGACGCCCAGGATTTTTTTTACAGCAGTTTTGTGTGTCATCCACGGGTGGACTCGGCCAGGGGGCTCCGCTGCCCTGTAAAAAGGACACCCTGCTACCCTCAACACACATACTCATAGTTGTCAGGCATGAGGGTGCTTGCACGCAGTCTAACACAGGTTGTTAAACACCCAAGCACACAGGGGGGTGTGCTGCCGGGGGCAGGGTACCCACAGGAGACAGAGAGCAATGAAAGATCCCTTCCCCACCAGCTCCGCCAGCCGGTGGGGAAGGGGGAAGCCGATGTTCAGGCGCAGCTTGCGAGGCTTGCATTTCTATTGGATGGAACTGAAGGAGAGGGTGTGGCCGGCCTCATGCCCAGCCCGCTTTCTTCTGCTCTGGTGCATGCATGAGGCTAGGCACTGAAGACTGTGGGAGTACTTGGAGAGAGCAACAGAGAGGTAATATAAGTTAGTTCTGTGTGACAGGACACAAAGAGTGTCCATCATTTTTATAGTAGTGGCTGCTGATCTGCTGGATGGCCAATTGTTTCATAGCCTCATGCTCAAAAATCACTATAAAGCCCTAGCTTGCCATTATACTACCCTAGCCTGCCCCAGCCTGTCCATAAACTACCATAACCTGCCCATATACTGCCCTAGCCTGTCCATTTGCTACCCTAGCCTGTCCCTATCCTGCCCTTGCCCGCCCCTTGGAATTGAACATAACGGTACGTCATATAATTTTGCATTGTAGCGCCGACACTTTTCTAAAGTGTGCGCTATAATGCAAATTTAGTTTTTCCAGAACTATAACGGAGTTCTGGGGGTTAATTGTATAGGTCTTTTACTTTGGCATCAGCTGGGCTGTACTGGAGTTCTGCCTGGTCATAGGTGCAGTTATGCACCTGTGACAGGCTGAGAACCAAGCCTGGTTGGACGTGTTAGGTACCAATCTTTCTCAGAGCCAATCAGCGGGCGTAGTCTGGGAAGGGGTATTTAAGATGCTGAAGTCAGGTGTTCAGGGTTCGGCTTGCTCTTCGTCTCCTGGTTCTGGTCCGGACCAACCCCGTAAGGGGTCCCGGACCCAGGAGTGTCTGCCGTACCCGTGAGCATGGTTATCTTGACCAGCCCCAGGGGCCCTCATGGTCTGGGGTGGGGATCTGTCCGTTCCCGAGCCTCGGAACTGGCTAGTTCGAGGCCCAGTAACTGGAGGATTCGGAGGTGTCCCGGTGTGCTCTCGGCATTGGAGAGACACAACAACTCGTACAAGCAACCAGGGGAGGACTCTTCGGAATGGGTGCCAAAAAGCTGGCTGCTCGGTAAGAGCCTGGGAGCTGAAGTTGTATGTACACTAGTGAATCTGCATTTCTTACGGTATCGCCAAGGTGGCTGAAAGATCCAGGTACCGTGGGAAAAGTTCCTAATTTATCTTCAGTTACAACCTAATTCGAGTCACTTGTTGGCTGCTAAATCTACAGTTAGAGGTTTATCCAGCAGTGAAGCGCCCAGTTGCAAGTGGCTACTCTCTGGGCTAAAGTAGCTGTCTAAAGAGACATTCAATTGATGTCAGCAGTTCTGAAGTGCCTGAGTTTTATAAACCGGG
This sequence comes from Lithobates sylvaticus, assembly GCA_028564925.1. Taxonomy (NCBI): domain Eukaryota; kingdom Metazoa; phylum Chordata; class Amphibia; order Anura; family Ranidae; genus Lithobates; species Lithobates sylvaticus. Next base: position 338,051,791 of record CM053028.1, on the reverse strand, counting down.
CCCTCTATTCCCATTTGAGAGACTGTGTTATAGTTGAACGTTACCAGCAAATAAAAATCCTTAAAAGGACTTTTGCGTGTCAGCTTCTGAAGTTACTGGGTACTAACCCTGGGAACCCCTAGACAACGAACGACAAGCTACAAGGAGGAGGTAATTGGTAAGCCCAGCAAATTCATAGCCGCCCCCAGGGGGTTATGGGCGCTACAGCATATAGACAAGGTGCTGTTGCATGTAAATCTGACTTCCTGATAAATGTAATTTTAGTTTTAATTAGTATGATATAAAATAATGGATGTGGGGCCTATTGGTGGGCGTGATTATTTTTTTGGGGGGTGGGGGGGCAGAATTTCCTTCTTGGACCCAGGCAGCACAATGTCTTGGGCCAGCCCTGTATTCTGTCTCTATCATTTAAAATACACCTATGATAAATGCTAAAGATCATTAATTTCTTTGTAGGGGATCTAATAATTATTTTCCCCACTGTATATACATCATCCAGAGAAACTGACAAAAATTAAAATGATGTGTGTTAAGATGCCTACCGGACAGCGATCCACCTTACATTAATCTTTTTGTAATTTGCCTATAAATTGCAATATCAGGTCGAGTTGGTTGCCATGATTGCTATATACAGTATATAACCCGTTTCAGTGGGGAAATATATTGTAAACTATGTGTATCCATAAGTGGGGCCATAGATTATCAAGAAATTTGAGACCTCTGCTAATTTTGTAAAAAGACATTGGCTGGAGCTCAATCAGCACATACATCATTTAAAAACTAGAACAGCTGCACTGTAAGTTATTTGAAAATGTTCCTACGTGGCAAAGCATGCAGAGCTCAACATAGCCACATACGTTAGTTTTTAATCAATTCTTAAATACTATTTAGTGATATTTTTCATCTCAGTGGCATATTATTTAGGGTAGATTTTACCATGGTTATCTGTGAACAATGGCACAAAGCTTGCTGCATCACAATGAAGAGCAAGAGGGATTTAACTGAAAGAAAGCTGACAATGATTATCTGCTTCTAAAATTACCAGTTGCCTGGTTGGTATCCAGCTTCCACACTTTGAGTCAATGACCCAGGAAATGTATGCATCAGGTAAAATCAAAACTTCTAAGGTACATACTTGTTCCCAGTCAGACACTCAGAGAGTACTAAAGTCATTGGAACAGGATGAGTCTGGCAAATGGCATTTTAGCCATAGAAGGCTCCGTAGACCCCCAGCACAGGTCTCTTCTAAAAGGTATGTAAACACTAACAAAAAATGAAAATGAAAGAAATGGGAATACCAGACCACCTCATCTGTCTTCCCGAAAAACCTGTATGCAAGTCAAGAAGCAACAGTTATAACAGGACATGGAGCCACTGACTAGTTCAAATTGAGAAAGGAGTGCGGCAAGGATTGATATTGTCACCCTACTTATTTAACTTATATACAGCGTACATCATGCGAAATGCCAGGATCGACTAATCACAAGCTGGAATTAAGATTGCAGGGAGAAATATCAACTACCTGAGATATGAAGACTAAGGATGGGCCCGGTGCTCGATGCGAACCCACGTTCGCATCGAGCACCGGGCGTTCGCTCGCTCGGCGAGCCCAGAACTATTTTGGCCGCTCGCAACACGTTCGTGTGATGCGAGCGGCCCCGCAATGCATTGCGGCCGGCGCGGCCGACGCAGTGCATTGCTGGCTGATGATTGGCCAAGCATGCACTGTGACCCCGCATGCTTGGCCAATCACAGCCCCGGAAACTCGAAGAGCCATAATTGGCTACAGGCAGGACGCCTGTAGCCAATTACAGCTCAGGGGCTGTAGTACACGCCCCCCCCCCTATAAAACGCCGCCACGCCGTCTGCGCCGGTCACATGCTGTTCCGGCGCAGATTGAGCAGGCTGTTCCTGTGACACTCTGCTGCATTTAGATAGATAGAGAGAGAGATTCACTTGCAGAGATTGAGTTAGATAGATTCAGTTACAAAGATTGATTGACAAAGAGGGGCTTGTAGTGTGCTCGTGGCAGGCAGGCAGAGCTCCTATATTTTGTTACCAGAAGCACCTATAGGACTTGTAGTGTGTTCGTGGCAGGCAGGCAGAGCTCCTATATTTTGTTACCAGAAGCACCTATAGGACTTGTAGTGTGTTAGTGGCAGGCAGGCAGAGCTCCTATATTTTGTTACCAGAAGCACCTATAGGACTTGTAGTGTGTTAGTGACAGGCAGGCAGAGCTCCTATATTTTGTTACCAGAAGCACCTATAGGACTTGTAGTGTGTTAGTGGCAGGCAGGCAGAGCTCCTATATTTTGTTACCAGAAGCACCTATAGGACTTGTAGTGTGTTAGTGACAGGCAGGCAGAGCTCCTATATTTTGTTACCAGAAGCACCTATAGGACTTGTAGTGTGTTAGTGACAGGCAGGCAGAGCTCCTATATTTTGTTACCAGAAGCACCTATAGGACTTGTAGTGTGTTAGTGGCAGGCAGGCAGAGCTCCTATATTTTGTTACCAGAAGCACCTATAGGACTTGTAGTGTGTTAGTGACAGGCAGGCAGAGCTCCTATATTTTGTTACCAGAAGCACCTATAGGACTTGTAGTGTGTTAGTGGCAGGCAGGCAGAGCTCCTATATTTTGTTACCAGAAGCACCTATAGGACTTGTAGTGTGTTAGTGACAGGCAGGCAGAGCTCCTATATTTTGTTACCAGAAGCACCTATAGGACTTGTAGTGTGTTAGTGGCAGGCAGGCAGAGCTCCTATATTTTGTTACCAGAAGCACCTATAGGACTTGTAGTGTGTTCGTGGCAGGCAGGCAGAGCTCCTATATTTTGTTCCCAGAAGCACCTATAGGACTTGAAGTGTGTTAGTCCCATCACACACACAGAGCTATATTTTCTTCCAGAAGCACCTATAGGACTTGAAGTGTGTTAGTCCCATTACACACACAGAGCTATATTTTCTTCCCAGAAGCACCTATAGGACTTGAAGTGTGTTAGTCCCATCACACACACAGAGCTATATTTTCTTCCCAGAAGCACCTATAGGACTTGAAGTGTGTTAGTCCCATTACACACAAAGAGCTATACTTTGTTCCCAGAAGCACCTATAGGACTTGAAGTGTGTTAGTCCCATTACACACACAGAGCTATATTTTCTTCCCAGAAGCACCTATAGGACTTGAAGTGTGTTAGTCCCATCACACACACAGAGCTATATTTTCTTCCCAGAAGCACCTATAGGACTTGAAGTGTGTTAGTCCCATTACACACACAGAGCTATATTTTCTTCCCAGAAGCACCTATAGGACTTGAAGTGTGTTAGTCCCATTACACACACAGAGCTATATTTTCTTCCCAGAAGCACCTATAGGACTTGAAGTGTGTTAGTCCCATTACACACACAGAGCTATATTTTCTTCCCAGAAGCACCTATAGGACTTGAAGTGTGTTAGTCCCATCACACACACAGAGCTATATTTTCTTCCCAGAAGCACCTATAGGACTTGAAGTGTGTTAGTCCCATTACACACACAGAGCTATATTTTCTTCCCAGAAGCACCTATAGGACTTGAAGTGTGTTAGTCCCATTACACACACAGAGCTATATTTTCTTCCCAGAAGCACCTATAGGACTTGAAGTGTGTTAGTCCCATTACACACAAAGAGCTATACTTTGTTCCCAGAAGCACCTATAGGACTTGAAGTGTGTTAGTCCCATTACACACACAGAGCTATATTTTCTTCCCAGAAGCACCTATAGGACTTGAAGTGTGTTAGTCCCATCACACACACAGAGCTATATTTTCTTCCCAGAAGCACCTATAGGACTTGAAGTGTGTTAGTCCCATTACACACACAGAGCTATATTTTCTTCCCAGAAGCACCTATAGGACTTGAAGTGTGTTAGTCCCATTACACACACAGAGCTATATTTTCTTCCCAGAAGCACCTATAGGACTTGAAGTGTGTTAGTCCCATTACACACACAGAGCTATATTTTCTTCCCAGAAGCACCTATAGGACTTGAAGTGTGTTAGTCCCATTACACACACAGAGCTATATTTTCTTCCCAGAAGCACCTATAGGACTTGAAGTGTGTTAGTCCCATCACACACACAGAGCTATATTTTCTTCCCAGAAGCACCTATAGGACTTGAAGTGTGTTAGTCCCATTACACACACAGAGCTATATTTTCTTCCAGAAGCACCTATAGGACTTGAAGTGTGTTAGTCCCATTACACACACAGAGCTATATTTTCTTCCCAGAAGCACCTATAGGACTTGAAGTGTGTTAGTCCCATTACACACACAGAGCTATATTTTCTTCCCAGAAGCACCTATAGGACTTGAAGTGTGTTAGTCCCATCACACACACAGAGCTATATTTTCTTCCCAGAAGCACCTATAGGACTTGAAGTGTGTTAGTCCCATTACACACACAGAGCTATATTTTCTTCCCAGAAGCACCTATAGGACTTGAAGTGTGTTAGTCCCATTACACACACAGAGCTATATTTTCTTCCCAGAAGCACCTATAGGACTTGAAGTGTGTTAGTCCCATTACACACACAGAGCTATATTTTCTTCCCAGAAGCACCTATAGGACTTGAAGTGTGTTAGTCCCATTACACACACAGAGCTATACTTTGTTCCCAGAAGCACCTATAGGACTTGAAGTGTGTTAGTCCCATCACACACACAGAGCTATATTTTCTTCCCAGAAGCACCTATAGGACTTGAAGTGTGTTAGTCCCATTACACACACAGAGCTATATTTTCTTCCCAGAAGCACCTATAGGACTTGAAGTGTGTTAGTCCCATTACACACACAGAGCTATATTTTCTTCCCAGAAGCACCTATAGGACTTGAAGTGTGTTAGTCCCATCACACACACAGAGCTATATTTTCTTCCCAGAAGCACCTATAGGACTTGAAGTGTGTTAGTCCCATTACACACACAGAGCTATATTTTCTTCCCAGAAGCACCTATAGGACTTGAAGTGTGTTAGTCCCATTACACACACAGAGCTATATTTTCTTCCCAGAAGCACCTATAGGACTTGAAGTGTGTTAGTCCCATTACACACACAGAGCTATATTTTCTTCCCAGAAGCACCTATAGGACTTGAAGTGTGTTAGTCCCATCACACACACAGAGCTATATTTTCTTCCCAGAAGCACCTATAGGACTTGAAGTGTGTTAGTCCCATTACACACACAGAGCTATATTTTCTTCCCAGAAGCACCTATAGGACTTGAAGTGTGTTAGTCCCATTACACACACAGAGCTATATTTTCTTCCCAGAAGCACCTATAGGACTTGAAGTGTGTTAGTCCATTACACACACAGAGCTATATTTTCTTCCCAGAAGCACCTATAGGACTTGAAGTGTGTTAGTCCCATTACACACACAGAGCTATACTTTGTTCCCAGAAGCACCTATAGGACTTGAAGTGTGTTAGTCCCATCACACACACAGAGCTATATTTTCTTCCCAGAAGCACCTATAGGACTTGAAGTGTGTTAGTCCCATTACACACACAGAGCTATATTTTCTTCCCAGAAGCACCTATAGGACTTGAAGTGTGTTAGTCCCATTACACACACAGAGCTATATTTTCTTCCCAGAAGCACCTATAGGACTTGAAGTGTGTTAGTCCCATCACACACACAGAGCTATATTTTCTTCCCAGAAGCACCTATAGGACTTGAAGTGTGTTAGTCCCATTACACACACAGAGCTATATTTTCTTCCCAGAAGCACCTATAGGACTTGAAGTGTGTTAGTCCCATTACACACACAGAGCTATATTTTCTTCCCAGAAGCACCTATAGGACTTGAAGTGTGTTAGTCCCATTACACACAAAGAGCTATACTTTGTTCCCAGAAGCACCTATAGGACTTGAAGTGTGTTAGTCCCATTACACACACAGAGCTATATTTTCTTCCCAGAAGCACCTATAGGACTTGTAGTGTGTTCGTGGCAGGCAGGCAGAGCTCCTATATTTTGTTCCCAGAAGCACTTATAGGACTTGAAGTGTGTTAGTCCCATTACACACACAGAGCTATATTTTCTTCCCAGAAGCACCTATAGGACTTGTAGTGTGTTAGTGGCAGGCAGGCAGAGCTCCTATATTTTGTTACCAGAAGCACCTATAGGACTTGTAGTGTGTTCGTGGCAGGCAGGCAGAGCTCCTATATTTTGTTCCCAGAGGCACTTATAGGACTTGAAGTGTGTTAGTCCCATTACACACACAGAGCTATATTTTCTTCCAGAAGCACCTATAGGACTTGTAGTGTGTTCGTGGCAGGCAGGCAGAGCTCCTATATTTTGTTCCAGAAGCACTTATAGGACTTGAAGTGTGTTAGTCCCATTACACACACAGAGCTATATTTTCTTCCCAGAAGCACCTATAGGACTTGAAGTGTGTTAGTCCCATTACACACACAGAGCTATATTTTCTTCCCAGAAGCACCTATAGGACTTGAAGTGTGTTAGTCCCATCACACACACAGAGCTATATTTTCTTCCAGAAGCACCTATAGGACTTGAAGTGTGTTAGTCCCATCACACAGAGCTCCTCTATTTTCTTTGCATAAGCACCCACAGGACTTCTAGTGTGTTAGTGGCATCACACAGAGCTCCTATATATTCTTCTCAGCAGCACCCACAGGACTTCTAGTGTGTTAGTGGCATCACACAGAGCTCCTCTATTTTCTTTGCAGAAGCACCCACAGGACTTCTAGTGTGTTAGTGGCATCACACAGAGCTCCTCTATTTTCTTTGCAGAAGCACCCATAGGACTTCTAGTGTGTTAGTGGCATCACACAGAGCTCCTATATATTCTTCTCAGCAGCACCCACAGGACTTCTAGTGTGTTAGTGGCATCACACAGAGCTCCTCTATTTTCTTTGCAGAAGCACCCACAGGACTTCTAGTGTGTTAGTGGCATCACACAGAGCTCCTCTATTTTCTTTGCAGAAGCACCCATAGGACTTCTAGTGTGTTAGTGGCATCACACAGAGCTCCTATATATTCTTCTCAGCAGCACCCACAGGACTTCTAGTGTGTTAGTGGCATCACACAGAGCTCCTCTATTTTCTTTGCAGAAGCACCCACAGGACTTCTAGTGTGTTAGTGGCATCACACAGAGCTCCTCTATTTTCTTTGCAGAAGCACCCATAGGACTTCTAGTGTGTTAGTGGCATCACACAGAGCTCCTATATATTCTTCTCAGCAGCACCCATAGGACTTCTAGTGTGTTAGTGGCATCACACAGAGCTCCTATATTTTCTTTGCAGAAGCACCCATAGGACTTCTAGTGTGTTAGTGGCATCACACAGAGCTCCTATATTTTCTTCTCAGCAGCACCCACAGGACTTCTAGTGTGTTAGTGGCATCACACAGAGCTCCTATATTTTCTTTGCAGAAGCACCTATAGGACTTCTAGTGTGTTAGTGGCATCACACAGAGCTCCTATATTTTCTTCTCAGCAGCACCCACAGGACTACCGACTACAATGGCTGGAAGACCGCCAAGGGGAGGCAGAGCGTGCAGAGCCAAGAACACAGGGCAGACAGTCTCTGTTTCTAGTGGACGTGGCCGTGGACGTGGACGTGGTCGTGCATCGTCATCAGCACGTGGCCATGGGACACGCGCGTCTTTGTTTTCGGCAGCTGGACATGTGGAGCCGCATCATGCTGAAGGCTTGGTAGAATGGATGACCAAGCCCTCCTCATCCTCCTCATCCTCTCTCACCCAGGCTCAGGGTACTGACAGAGCATCATCAGCCACCCCTTCCCTAGACCCACCATGTCCTCCTGAGGAGTCCCCCGAACTCTTTGAGCACAGTGTTGGGTACATGCTCCAGGAGGATGCCCACGATTCGAAGGCTCGGATGACGATACCCAGCTTGAGGAATCTGGCAGTACAGTTCCACCAGCTGCAGCTTACTGCCAGGTTTGCTCTAGTGGTGAAGAGGGAGGGGATGATGAGGTCACTGACTCCACGTGGGTGCCTCAAGGGAGAGAGGATGAGGAGGAGGACGAGGAGGAGGAGGATGCGGCGTCACATGTCCAACGAGGCAGGATGCCCCCTGGAGGCCAGGTAGAGGCCAGCACAGCAACTGTACAACACCGCAGAGCTCCGCCTGTGCAGGGCGCTGCCTCTGCACGTTATCAGAAAAGTTCTTTGGTGTGGGCCTTTTTTGAGACGAGTGCAGCAGATCGCACCACTGCTATTTGCAATATTTGTCTCAAGCGTATCTCGCGTGGCCAAAACATCAGCCGCTTGGGCACGACAAGCATGACCAGACATATGGCGACCTGCCATGCAGCTCGTTGGCAGGCACACATAAAAGACCCACACCAAAGAACTAAGCGGACCTCTCCTTGCTCCTCCTCAGCTGGGATCTCCATCCCCACTACACCTTCAGTCCTCTCTGAAAGCTGCTCTGAGAGGACTGAAGGTGTAGAATTCGGTGTGTCACAACCAAGTACTTGCAGTACACCGACGTCCGAATGCAGCAGGCAAATTTCCCTGCCCCAGCTGCTGGACCGTAGAAAGAAGTACACTCCCAGCCATCCACATGCCCAGCGGTTGAATGCTAGCCTTGCTAAATTGCTAGCACTTCAACTGCTGCCTTTTCAGTTGGTAGACTCGGCCCCCTTCCGTGAGTTTGTTCAATGTGCGGTTCCTCAGTGGCAGGTTCCCAAACGCCACTTTTTCTCGCGGAAGGCGATTCCGTCTCTCTACCGGCATGTGGAGGGCAATGTCCATGCCTCGCTGGACAGGGCGGTCAGCGGTAAGGTGCATATTACCGCTGACTCATGGTCCAGCAGGCATGGACAGGGACGGTACCTTTCTTTCACGGCCCATTGGGTCACTCTATTGGCAGCTGGGAGGGATGCAGGACAAGGTGCAGTAGTGTTGGAGGTTGTTCCGCCACCACGCCTCCAAAACGCGACTACTGCTACTGGTTGTGACACACCTCTCTCCTCCACCCCCTCCTCTTCTTCTTCCTCCAGTGCTCTGTCCTTGGAACCAGCGGTGCTCCGTAGGCGTACAAGGGGCTACGCAAGTACGCAGGCAAAAAGATGCCATGCCGTGCTTGCGCTGGTGTGTTTGGGGGACAGGAGCCACACTGGGCCAGAGGTTCTGGCAGCTCTGCAGGGGCAGGCCGAGAGGTGGTTGACGCCACGTCAGCTTAAGCCAGGAATGGTCGTTTCTGACAATGGCACCAACCTCCTCTCCGCCCTGCGACAGGGGCAGCTCACCCATGTGCCCTGCATGGCTCACGTCCTCAACCTGGTGGTGCAGCGGTTCTTGGGCAGGTTCCCAGGCTTACAGGATGTCCTGAGGCAGGCCAGGAAAGTCTGTGTGCATTTCCGCCGATCTTATAATGCCAGTGCTCGGCTGACTGAGCTGCAAAAGGAGCTGAACCTGCCCAAGAACCGCCTAATATCTGACATGCCCACCAGGTGGAACTCAACGTTGGCCATGCTGCAGCGACTGCACACGCAGCAGAGGGCCATCAATGAGTACCTTTGCGACTACGGCACCAGGACAGGGTCAGGGGAGCTTGGGTTTTTTTCCCCACGTCAGTGGAGCATGATCAGGGATGCATGCACTGTCCTCTCACCATTTGAGGAGGCCACGAGGATGGTGAGCAGTGACAGTGCATGCATCAGTGACACTGTCCCTCTTGTCCACCTGTTGGAGCATACGCTGCGTGGGATAATGGACAGGGCACTTGAGGCAGAACAGAGGCAGGAAGAGGAGGACTTCCTTGCCTCTCAAGGCCCCCTTTATCCGGACAGTGTTCCTTCTGTCCCACCCATCACACAGGAAGAGGATGAGGAGGAGGAGGAGGAGGAGGAGGAGGAGGATTGTGTGAGCATGGAGGTGGAGCCTGGCACTCAGCATCAGCAGCAGCAGTCTTTTAGGGATGATGTACAGTCCCAACAAGCCAGTGGACTTGTACGTGGCTGGGAGGAGGTGGCTGGCGATCATGTCATCCTCAGTGACCCAGAAGACTCCGGACCGAATGCCTCAGCTAACCTACGCTGCATGGCCTCCCTGATCCTGCAAAGCCTGCGGAAGGATCCTCGTGTTCTTCGGATCAAGGAGAGGGACCATTACTGGCTGGCCACTCTCCTTGATCCGCGGTACAAGGGTAAGGTTGCGGACCTTATCTTGCCGTCGCAGAGGGAGCAGAGGATGAGACATCTCAGGGAGGCCTTGCAGAAAGGTCTGTGCAACGCGTTCCCAGAAACTGGGAGGCTACAAACTCCTGGTCCTGGGCGACGAGTTGCTGAGGCTTCGGTCAGTGGCAGAAGGAGCGGTGGGGAAGGTGGACGTCTGACCGATGCGTTCAGACAATTTTTTAGTCCGCAGCCCCAAGGTATGATCGGTTCCAGCAACCATCGCCAGCGTCTGATATACATGGTGCAGGAATACCTTGGGGCAAGGTCAGACTTGGACACCTTTCCCACCGAAAATCCTCTGGCTTACTGGGTCCTGAGGATGGATCACTGGCCAGAGCTTGCACAGTATGCAATTGAGCTACTGGCCTGTCCTGCCTCCAGCGTTCTTTCCGAACGCACATTCAGTGCTGCTGGAGGATTTGTGACTGATCATAGGGTGCGCCTGTCCACCGCCTCGGTTGATCGACTGACATTCATCAAAATGAATCAGTCTTGGATCACCACCAGCTACCAGGCACCTGAGGCGGATATAACCGAATAATTTTTAATGTCACATCCCTTCAAGACTGCCTATGCTGATGCTGAGTGACTGTCCTCTTATGTTCACTGACTATCCTCTTCCTCCTCCTCAATGATCCATGCCACAGCACCAGTGCCTAAGGCACAATTTTTCAGCCCCTGTTTAACAGGGGCGTGTACTTACAATTTTTAAAAAAATGCTTCGCAACACGTGTGACTGCTGTGCTCCAAGTACAGTCTCTGTGAGGGCCGTGTTGCAGTGTTGTGGCACCAGCACCAGTGCCTAAGGCACAATTTTTCAGCCCCTGTTTAACAGGGGCGTGTACTTACAATTTTTTAAAAAAATGCTTCGCAACACGTGTGACTGCTGTGCTCCAAGTACAGTCTCTGTGAGGGCCGTGTTGCAGTGTTGTGGCACCAGCACCAGTGCCTAAGGCACAATTTTTCAGCCCCTGTTTAACAGGGGCGTGTACTTACAATTTTTTAAAAAAATGCTTCGCAACACGTGTGACTGCTGTGCTCCAAGTACAGTCTCTGTGAGGGCCGTGTTGCAGTGTTGTGGCACCAGCACCAGTGCCTAAGGCACAATTTTTCAGCCCCTGTTTAACAGGGGCGTGTACTTACAATTTTTTAAAAAAATGCTTCGCAACACGTGTGACTGCTGTGCTCCAAGTACAGTCTCTGTGAGGGCCGTGTTGCAGTGTTGTGGCACCAGCACCAGTGCCTAAGGCACAATTTTTCAGCCCCTGTTTAACAGGGGCGTGTACTTACAATTTTTTAAAAAAATGCTTCGCAACACGTGTGACTGCTGTGCTCCAAGTACAGTCTCTGTGAGGGGTTGCAGTGTTGTGGCACCAGCACCAGTGCCTAAGGCACAATTTTTCAGCCCTGTTTAACAGGGGCGGGTAATTACAAATCTTGATCTAATAGTTCACAGCAGGGCCCATTCCTGCGCCCACCAAGAGTAACTATGAGGGCCTACAGTCTTGTGGCAACACCGTCCACCACCACCGCCAAAGGCCCAATTTTTCTGCCCTGTTCATCAGGTGCTTGCAATTACAAATCTTGATCTAATAACTCACAGCAGGGCCCATTCCTGCGCCCACCAAGAGTAACTGTGAGAGCTTACAGTCTTGTGGCAAAACCGTCCACCACCACCACCACCACCACCACCAAAGGCCCAATTTTTCTGCCCTGTTCAACAGGTGCATGCAATTATAAATCTTGATCCAATAACTCACAGCAGGGCCCATTCCTGTGACCACCAGTCTCGTGGCTACACCAACATCTAATAGGGCAAATTTCTGCAGAGTATATACGGCAGGCCCCTACTTTCAAACATCCAACTTACAAACGACTCCTACTTGCAAACGGAAAGAGAAAACAGGAAGTGAGAGGAAATCTACCCTAGGAAGGGAAATTCTATCCTGTTAGATTTATTTTGGGAAAAAAGTATCTCCTCTTTACTGATGCTTTATCACCAATCCTTGTTTCAATTAAAACCCCACTTTTCCAAAAACATTTGTCATTGGGACGGAAAGTGAGGTGACATGTTCTGAACAGATGTGCAAAGACAGCAAATGTTACAGGGGTGATAACCCCTCCCTATGTTCTCCAAAAAGCTTAAAAATAGATTTTTTTGGGATGGAGCTACACTTCATAATGTACCTGTTCAGATTCTACTTAAGATCAAACCTAAAGCCGCAAGTGGTTTTTAAATGGCTTCTTTTTTTCCTTTACAAATGTCATTTTGTGCAAGGACAGTTCTAAACACGGGAAACACATGCCACTTCACAGGCATACTTTGGACACCCCCCAGGTACCATATTTAAAGGAAAATGTCACTTTTTTTTTTTCACTTTATGCATCATTAAAATGACTGCTCCCGAAAAAACGTTAGTTTTTAAAAGTTCTTTTTGCATTGATATATGTCCCCTGGGGCAGGACCCGGGTCCCCAAACCTGTTTTATGACATTAACATGCATATTGGCCGTTGTAATTAGCACTTTTGATTTCGAACGTTCGCGTCCATTATAACGTATAGGGTTCGAAAATTCGCGCGAACTTTCGGTCCGTTCGAAGGTTCTGGTTCGAACCGAACCCGGGGGTGTTCGGCTCATCCCTAATGAAGACGATACCACACTAATGGCAGAAAGTAAAGAAGAACTAAAGAGTCTCTTAATGAAGGTGAAAGAGGAGAGCACAAAAGCTGGCCTGAAATTGAACATTAAGAAAACTAAGATCATGGCAACCGGTCCCATCACTCCTTGGCAAGGAGAAGAAATGGAAACAGTGACAGATTTTATCTTCCTAGGCTTCAACATCATGGCAGATTGGGACTGTAGCCATGAAATTAAGAGATGCTTGCTTCTTGGGAGGACAGAAATGGCAAACCTAGACAACATTATAAAAAGCAGAGACATCACCCTACCGACAAAAGTGCCATATAGTCAAAGCTATGGTACTCCCAGTAGTAACCTATGGCGGTAAATGTTGGATCATAAGAGGGGCAGAACGCCAAAGAATTTATGCTTTTGAACTATGGTGTTGGAGAAGACTCTTGAAAGCCCCTTGGACGGCAAGAAGATCAAACCAGTCAATCTTGAAGGAAATCAACCCTAAATATATACTGGATGGACAGATCCTGAAGCTGAAACTCAAATACTTTGACCACCTAATGCCGAGAGAGGACTCATTGGAAAAGACTCTGATGCTGGGAAACATGGAAGGAAAAAATAGAAGGACGACAGAAAACAAGATGGATAGATAGCATCATCGAAACAATGAACATGAAGTTAAGCAAGCTCCGGGAGGCAGTGGAGGACAGAAAAGCCTGGCGCGCTATGGTCCATGAGGTCACAAAGAGTCAGACACAAGTAAACAACAAAACTCTAACAATAAATGCTTTAATTATTCTCTTTTGGTCTGTTAAATATAATATTGAAATAATTTTGATATATCTGTTCAAAAAGTGAAAAACACTTCTCCTGCCAGAAAGTTTTTGTCAACTGATAACTTCCCTTTTAGACCTGTGAGTCATTATTGAAAGGACTAAATGATTTCAAGACGTTGTGCAACGACACCTGCTGCAACGTTTTTTATTTGATTTTTTTAGCCTTTTGTGTGTTTTTATGGCATGTTTCATTCGAATGGGCCTCCCTCCGCTCCAAAGAAGCTCATGTACCAAATTTTGGCACGGAGCCAGGAGCGACGGGCGATGTGATTTTTGTCACAATTTTGGTGCGTTTTGTTGCACAATTGTGGCAAAATTGTGCCACGTTTGGGGTGCCCTTAGGAAATAAGTGCATCGCAAATGTGTCCCGTGCTTTGGCGCTATTCTGGAATCGTGGGCAGAATCGCATGAATCAGTCCACAAGTCCAGTACGATCAGATGTGAATGTAGCCTTAGATAAAAGGTAGTACTTCAGGGGACAAACAATCCCCCTTCATCAGGGTAAAAACTTCCTATAGGTCTCTAACTATAAAATTTCTGAAACGTGTTCTATATCAAAAGGTAATAGTCGCAATGGATGTGTGCTTGGGAAACATGTACCCCGGGCCCTGCACGAGTTTCCCAAGTACACATCCATTGCGACTATTTACAGAATTGTTTCCAACTATCTTTGAGGATTACAGAATGCCCTCCCCTTGTTATGGAGAAAAAGAGTGAAGGAGGTAGTCATCTCCTAAGGTGACAACATTTTTTTTACATAGATAAATAAGTAAAGTAAAGTGGGTGAGCATTGGCACCCTAGGAAGTGTGCTACTGGCATCATTAACAGGTGAAAATAAATGGAAAAAAAACTTGAACAAAGAAAATGATTGTAGCTACCTCAACTAAGGCATTGTATAGATGGATCAGATTTTTTTTATTCAACCAGTGGATTGAACATAAAGTGACCCCATTTGCCCATCCACACATTAGAGGTAGATGAGGGATTCCTTCCCGCTAAGCTGCTGGCTATAGCCCACAGAGCTTATCAAGGTGTTTGGTGATGACAGGAATACATTAAATTTCACACTAATATGCTCAGTTTTAGACTGTGTCGGCACAGCCACCATGCTCAAATCAGACAGATAACCCTGTTTAGAACTAAATAACATTTTTTTTTTTTTTTTTTTAGATAACATAAGGGATGGTTATAACCCATCAGGGATTTTTTTTTTGCCATTTGTGTCCCACTGGGGAGATTTCCCTTCACTCCCTCTCTCATCGGTCTTTGTGTATATGATAGCAGTGATTGTTCCAACATCACAAGCAGGTTTGCCCCAAGCAGGGTCGGATTTGAAACCTTTGGCCTAACTCTTTTATTAGATTACTGTGGTTTAAAGTTTAGAAAGTAAAGTGTGTCATGGCTCCTTATTGACTGGTGGCCAGGGTGAAAGGTGGGTGTTCCTGAAAGACATGGTTTATCGTGACACCCTTTTTCACATCATTCAACATCAGCTTCCTTTTCAGCTCTTGGTATTTGGTCACATTTCAAGGCCATAAAGAAAGGTGGTGCAGGTTCCGTTCTGATCGATGTCTGAAAAATGAAGTATCTCCAGTCTGACCCACCATAACTTATTACTACTTGCCCAAGGGCAGATGTCTCCCTGTTTTCCAGTTCTCCCTTGGTTATAAGACAGCCCAATTACAAAGGGAAAGGGGTGTTACAGCAAAGCTAAGATAGAAAGTCTACAGTCATTCACAGCCAACATGTCTGCTTATGTGAACAAAGTGGTACATTGTATGTTAGATGTGTGAAAAATATAGTGATGATTGGTTTATTAACAAATGCAACAAAACTCTTTACATATAGTGACCTTTAGCTTAGATAGCAAAGAATGCTGAGACAGAAGCTATTCATAATGGTCTGTATGCTCATTATTGTTAATTTGGAGCACTTTACCTGAGATAATCGACTTGAATGACAGTGGCAAGACAGAACATATTTTTGGCAGGTACAAACATTTGGAAATGTGATGATCTTGTTCAATTTCCTAAGTTTCTCTTTTCCCTCTATGTGCTGAAACATTTCAATATATACCTTAACTACTGCAGCGGTTTATCATTTCAAATCCTTATCTCACAGTTTTCTCATCCTAGTGCTATGAGGGTAGGACTTTACTTTTAAAAAGTGGACCATATGCACAATATCTTTCCCCTGCTGCTTAGAGATGTCCCATGTATAAAATGATGTTCTCCAGCATCCATTTCTATGAGAGATTATGGGGGGTTATGAAAAGCAAAAAAATGCAATAGAGAAAACTGAAAATCCACTGCAAACAGAGACAGAAAGTCATCTCCTAAACCAAGTAAGAATGTTAATTTGGAGCAGTAACTACATTATGTATTTATGATAGATGTGCCTGACACAGTGCACAGTGTTGCTAGGCTGAAGATAAGACTGTGAGTGGCTACTGTATCCTGTACATTTAAGAAATGACAGGTAGCCAGTAGCTCAGGGACATTTACACAGACTGGTGCCATTTAATATCTTAATTAGTGACAAGTGCTCTGAAAAGGAAGCAATGTGTTGCTGTAGATGAACAAGAGAGATAACATTCCGAGGACGGTATTACTGAGTGACTACCCATTAAGTATATTGGGCAAGCAGGTAGTGGTTACAATCAACTATCCCAACATAACCGGTTAGAAAGAAAGGGGAAAATTGATTTTTTAAATTGTTCATAAGGATTCCAACAGACAATGAGATCATGCCGTAAGTTGGTACAAAAATATAGTGAAGTGATTAAGATTTACAAATTGCTAGTAAATATTCACCTTCCAATAACAGTTCTTGCTTAAAAGACTATTCATTTTCACACCTTGTCTGCTCAAAGAAGTCATGATGCAAGCTAAACCTTGACTTTGCAATGTGTCAGATGTGTACCACGAGTGCTAAATGTTCTCACTGCAGGGGCATTTAGAAAGGTTAGCATCAGGTGTACTGACAGATGAAAATGCTACTCCATGGGAGAATAAAAAAGACTCTAGTTATCTATATTAGGCCAATGCTGTAAAGTGCATCAGTGATCGTGATGCAAACCAGACTATTATGCTGGGCTCCAGTCTGCTTTTTGCTAGTGGTTAAACCTAGAATGAATCATAATGTTGGAAAATGCTAAAAAAAGACTAGAAGTACTGGTGCAGCAAAACAATAAAAGCACGTGAATATCATAACTGCCACATATTTGTTTGATGATTTTATAATATAGGCACAACAATGGAACACAACTAGCCAAAAATGTGTTAAACAGTGAACTGAACTTATAGGGTATCTGCTATCAGTAACCTAGGAAGTGCATCATTATCAAACTGACAACTGTGAATTATAAGATGTGTCAGTATACCTTCATACAGTATAACAAATATAATGATTGAGTGTGGAAGGGTAAGAACTTTTTTTTCCCCCTGTACTTTTGGCATAGTTTGCCTTATTTCTTGTCCCGGTGGCAATGCTGTCAGCAGAGCAGGACATAAGAGGAAATTTCATAATAGTAACAAAAAAAAACGTTATTAAGGTTAGGTGGGGGAAAGCTAAAACCTATGGTAGCGGCCTATTGCTGCGTTTTTCCTAATTGGAGATCCCCTCTCACTTCCTACCACAGTGACATTGTTACATGAACAGAAATTAAAGAACAAACTCCCAAGACACAGCAATAAAAAAAATGTCTAACTGTCCTTTAGTCTACCTAATAATTAAACAAAACCAGTTTTGGCTAGAGATAAACTTCAAAGAAAAAGAATTGGTCATCTACAGCAGTAGTACCCCCAACAGGCCATATTTGCAGGTTTCCCTTTATATTGCGCAGGTGCTTTAAAACAGAGTCAATGGCTTGGTATTTTGGACAGGTATTTTATCTAATGCCCCGTACACATGAGCGGAAATTCTGCCAGCAAAAGTCCAATGTGAGCTTTTGGTTGGAAATCCCGACTTTTGCTGGCGGAATTCCTGCCAGCAAAAGATTGAGAGCAGGTTCTCTATTTTTCTGTCGGAAAAAGTTCTGATCGTGTGTACCAATTCCGACGCGCAAAATTCCTACGCATACTTGGAAACAATTTGATGCATGCTCGGAAGCATTGAACTTAATTTTCTCGGCTCGTCGTAGTGTTGTACGTCACCGCGTTCTTGACGGTCGAAAGTTCAGCAAACTTTTGTGTAACAGTGTGTATGCAAGCCAAGCTTGAGCGGAATTCCAAACATAAAAACCATCCAAGATTTTTCCGACGGAAATTTCACTCGTGTGTACGGGGCAGAACAGAAATTCCAAAAACATGCCCTGTTGGGGGTACTTGATTACAAGGTTGAGAACCATTGATATACAGTAATGCCAAGATACCTGATCAGTAAAAATGCACAGCAGCACAGGGTATACACTTTTTTAACCCCAGAGGACTGATTACAACATGCAAAATGCTGCAGCTATACACTAGGTTCTGCTCACTTGTGGAATTATGGCTCAAATAAAATCTAAGTAAATCTGTCTGTGCTTTAGAGGTGTATCCTTTTGTATAAAATATTTAGTTCTACTTTTATGCTTTCTGTCAGTTTCCCCTTCAACTGCCATGGCAACAGAAGTCTTTGGAGGCTCTTGCGGTATTGTATTCAGGATCATGTCATCGGATGAGGGTAATGAGCATAGGTTCAACACTTTTCTTCGAAGAGAATGAAAAGTTAAAATAACATCCCAGTTAATTATTATAGAGTAGGAATGCCTCCAAATAACAATTCTCTTCTGAAAGGTTGTTAGGTGTGAATAGAGGTTTGTCTTCAACACACCAGAGAGCAAAACTCCTGTGGGAAACTACTGATAATGTCTTATTCTGATTAACTGGCTAAACGTATGTGTTTACATTAGTCATCTCTGGCTTGCTGCAAAACTTCCATTTGTAGTATTAGTATTTTCCCCTAAACAAAACTTTAAAGTTCATTTCCAGATTTGGCAAACAAATATCCTCATTAAAAATTATTTAAGGTCTTCCTCTTGTCGGTATTCATTGCTGGAAGGCTTGGCAACTGGACTGGATTTGTGGAGGAATCAATCAGGGGCATAGCCTTAGATCTGCAGGGTTAGCTTCTTATTCCTCGGATTCCCACATCCAAGCTTGTAATTGAATACATTTTTAAACATATCTGTACTTCTGACAATTATGATCTTAGATTACCATAAATGATTAAAACAAAATGGAGAAACAGATGTTTCCTTGTTTATGTAAATGTCACCCCAGATTAATGCAAACTGATATCAGATAAGGCGGCTCAAATTTGTACATTTAGTAATGGAAACTGCGGAGGTGTTGCCAGCTGCAGTCAAACTAGAACTGTCACCTTTCAAATGGAGACTAGATAACAAAATTCAACATCTGATTGTTATGATCAGTAAGTTTTATCCACTTTTTACCTTTATGCTGCGTAATTATTAAGAAAAAAATGGCGTCAGGATGTCCAAAGATTCAACACTATTATGGTTCATTGAGTACATAAATAAACATTATACTCAAAGTAGAACTATTGGTAAAACTTTTTTTTGATAGAGTAAGGAGGGTGAGGGTTATAAACCCTGTCAGATTTTTTTTTGCCATCTGTGTCTCATTGTTGAGATTTTCCTTCACTTCCTGTCCCATAGCCAAACAGGAAGTCAGAAGAAATCCCTGCAAAATAAGGGAATTCTTTGGGGACCCCCAGGTCATCAGAACCAGTGTCCCCATTGGAATAATTCCCCTCTATTACTTTTTTGGGGACAACCCAAACATTTTTTCTATTTACTTTCGCTTTCAATGATAATGGTAAACAGGACAAATAGAGAGAGTAAATCTTCTTAATGGGAGCACAGACAGCAATAAAAGCGAACAGGTGTTCTAATCCCTCTGTACCCTAGCCAAAATTAAAAAGAAAGTTTAGCCTTTAGTTAAACTTTAAAATCCAACTGAAGTCACAGAAATAGACATGCAGGCAGACATTGTACTAACAACCTCCATTTTACTGTTACAACAATTATGCAAGGTGTCTAAATATGCCTGTGAACTTCAATGGGCACCAGATTTCGATACAGCGTATTGAGTAATCAGTACTTAGCAACTGATCTGGCCAGTCCCCCCCTGCAATACAGTGGTCTGTGTGACCACACTTGTGATGAGGGACTATGGCTGTTACTCAGCTATGCCATCACAGAGCAATGGAATAGGTGCACAAAAGGCAACATAGGGGTACATTAAGGCATTTCTAAGCAGAAATTGCTCACAAATAAAATATGGGGATACATCCAAACCCTTTTTCCTTAAATTACATATTTCACCCCATGCTACTCATCTTCTCTATCCCCTTTCAGCCACTGCAGAT
The DNA here is from genome assembly GCA_028564925.1 of Lithobates sylvaticus. Taxonomy (NCBI): domain Eukaryota; kingdom Metazoa; phylum Chordata; class Amphibia; order Anura; family Ranidae; genus Lithobates; species Lithobates sylvaticus. Next base: position 338,031,733 of record CM053028.1, on the reverse strand, counting down.
CCAAAAATGTAGCGCTAATACATGTGCAAAAGTGTATATGTGTCACAACACTCGAAAAAACAATATATGAACAATAACAAATGATGATGCTAGGAAATGACTCCAGTAAAACCAAAATAATGTAAATCAAGTCCATAAAGTGATAACATCAAAGAGTAGGTCCTGATGTTATCACTTTATGGACTTGATTTACATTATTTTGGTTTTACTGGAGTCATTTCCTAGCATCATCATTTGTTATTGTTCATATATTGTTTTTTCGAGTGTTGTGACACATATACACTTTTGCACATGTATTAGCGCTACATTTTTGGATCTGCACGTATTTTGACTTTGTTTGTTTTGTTTGTTGGCAGCTCTTGCATGGTTTACACTGATTAGCGCGGTTTTTTTCCCCAATATATCCTTTCAGCCACTAACTATCTACATGCACTTGCTCCAGCAATGCCTGAACATCATGGACCTGATGGTGACAGCAGTAGACCATGACTACACAGTATGTGTCTGCACATTTGCCTGCGGACTCCCCCAAGGATGAATTGTGACATGGTAACAACACAAGAGCAAATTTGTGAGACAGTTGTTGCCCTATAACAGGAAGTGCCTGAACAATGACATTCATGACAGGATCACCAGGATTATTCTGCTGCAGCTTCAAAGAGAGTGATAACTTTTGAATGGCATTAACACATTAAAGCTTATATGGGGATTTAGAGATTGGATTGAGATCTACTGGAAAGTAAATCTGAGAGAAAAATGAGGGCTGCAAATGCTGAGCATCTTCTGAAAATGCTAATAACCCTGGCCGTGGTGACGCTTTGGCTACTTTTAGAGTCAATGAATCAGAACAAGGATTCAGATCAGGAAAGTATCTACATACTTGTTCTAGGTCAGGGACTCAGAGTATTAAAGCCAAAAGGATGAGCATAGCAGCCAGGAAACTAGCATTTTGAAAACATCAACAACTGCATTTACCAATTTCTTTTTATGTTTACATTAAATAGATTTGCAGTTACCATTACAAGATGACACCAGACCCAGCAAAATCTTCTACACTTAATGTTTTGTTTTTAGCAGCTAGCCTAGTAAAATGTCTATAAAAACTAGGTGTTCCTATTTAATTCATTTTTATCATAGTAATCATTCTTGCCTGCACGTATGACGTGTAGTGTAGGACTGGCCAGAAGAGGGATTACTTTGACACAGTTGGTCAGCTTAAACATGTATTGCAATAAATGTGAACTAAATATCCCTATTTTTTTCATTGCATAGCTTGCTGGAACGGGTGTATAGCAGTGTGCAGAGGGTCCATCCAGAAATTGTAGTGTTAATGTGTGGTCACACCCCTTTAGCACCGGATAGCAGCTAGCCTAGTAAATGTCTAAAAAACGCAGTGTTCCTATTTAATTTTACTTATCTTCGAAGTAATCATTCTTGCCTGCAAGTAAAATAATAATAGGGCCTAAAGGACAATCTAAGGTAATGTATGTGCACCCTGACAAGTAAACATCTTGTGTTTGATCAAGGATTTCTCCAATCAGTTGGCTTATATTGTGATATGTCCACAATCACATACCTCCAAGAGCGTCCCATTGTCACCTGTGATTGATTGCAAATGACTGTTGTGTGAATGACCCTTTATTGCTGTGATCGGTTACAGATGAATGTGGTAATCATTCAATGATCCTAATACAAGTTAGGATCAGTACTTCGAACAATTATATTTCAGTTATAGATTCTGCCTATAACTATAGGTGACTTGACCCCCCTCCACCTATAACTATAGTAGCATTGACCGACTGCCATAATTCATTACTTTGTTCCCATCCATCTTGGAGTCTGGGGTTTGTTTGCTGCAGCACCTCATGTTGCATTCTCCAAAATATAAAACAAATACTCCAACGGGGAGCATGAGGGCCCCTCCGAAGGCCCACAAGAGGTGTGTAAACCCAGAAACAGAAGGTAAGAGATCTCACCAACAGAGCCAGGAGAATATAAAATGTCAGATGGTGCACCAAAACCTTACTAAACTCTGCCACTTTCTCCACTCCACTGGCTTAAAACTGTCTAAGGCCCCTTTCACAATGGGGCGTTTTTCAGGCGGTACAGCGCTAAAAATAGCGCCTGTATACCGCCTGAAAAAATCCGGCCCCATTCACTCCAGTGTGAAAGCCGGCGGGCTTTCACACTGGAGCGGTGAGCTAGCAGGACGGTAGAAAAAGTCCTGCTAGCAGCATCTTTGGAGCTACGGCAGAATAGACCGCTCCTATACCGCTCCTTCCCATTGATTTGAATGGGAAACTGCGGTAATACCGCGGCAATACCGCGGCAATACCGCCGCAAAGTGCCATTACGGCAGCGCTCGGCGGGGGTTTTTAACCCTTTTTCAAACATACATATTCGCCAGCACACCATGGATCGAGAAAACTTCGTCCAAAAAGGGTTTTTAATGAAAAAAATTACATCACAAAAATATAAGGTGCAACGTTTCGGAGCCGCGCAGGACCCCTTCGTCAGGCATGTGATGATAGGAATATCAATCTGACAATTTAACCCTTTTTCAGCCGCTCGCGGGGGGTAAAACCGCACCGCGAGCGGCCGAATACCGCTGCTAAAACGACGGTAAAGCAGCGCTAAATATAGCGCTGCTTTACCGTCACCGCGGCTCCCCGCCCCAGTGTGAAAGGGGCCTAACTCTCTAACGGAATCCCACAACATTCCAAGTAATGATGTTTATTAGCAAATAGAATATTACACTACCTGCCTTTTGAAAAATACGGGCAATCCCCCAAGCCTCTCCACAATAAAGAACATTTGCTTTAAAGATCCTAATTCACCACATAAGAGATCTGCTATTTATCCTTAAATGCTTGCTTCCAGCTTCCCAGTGCTCCCCAAGTATGCCCTTGAGTGGGAATTAGAACAGGCATTATCAAAAGAATATTGGTAGGACATTTAGTCCAACACAACCAAAGGTCCTTTTCATTTGATAGCATGTGAGATGAATTATAAAGTCCTTATGAGGTGGTGCCTGGTTTTAGTCCACATTGCTACTGTAAATAACATCCAGGATATTGCCCTTTCTGTTTGTGACACTGCAATGCTGAAGGAACCTTTAAATACATACTTTATGGTGGGACTGCCCAAAAGTAAGACATTTTGGTCACAAACACATCAGTTGGTCTACAAAACATTGGGCAGGTCTACCTGTAAGGATCCTGTAAAGGAGTTGCTTAAAAAATAAAAATAAAAAAATAAATAAAAAAAGGGCTTTACCAAAACTTGAAATACATACTTTATGGTGGGTCTGCCCAAAAGTAAGACATTTTGGTCACAAACACATCAGTTTGTCTGCAAAACATTGGGCAGGTCTACCTGTAAGGATGCTGTAAAGGAGTTGCTTAAAAAATAAAAATAAATAAATAAAAAAAGGGCTTTACTAAACTTTTTTTATTTATTTTTTATTTTTTTTTAAAGAGAAATGCTGTACTGTCTATGTCCCTGTTGAATTTCCCCTCACTTCCTGTCTGCTGAAACTTGTCACCGAGGCAGGAAGTGAGGGAAAACCGAAGTCCTAGATAGCAGTAATACTAGACAAGGCTTTAATCCTTCCCACCAATTTTTTTAACCAGACATATTTCAACTGCCTGCTCCTACCAAGCCGATAACTTAAATTGTGCATGTAGTTTATGCCTAATGCAGCACATCTTGCAGCTGTCCAGTATTTCAGATCAAATAGAAAATCACAACAGGGAATTACTCATTCCAGCCATGAAATTCTTAGCAAAGAGTGCTAACTGAGACAGTGAATTAGTAACAGATTAATGTCACAGATCCTGTTTTTTAGGTTAAGGGGGAAAAAAAAAAAAAATCACATAAATTACAGACCTATTATAAACAGCAGCCAAATGTTCCTGTGAGAAATTCCACTGATGACTGGAGAACGGTCTTCCAAATATGTAAAAAAGCAGGATGTATGTTCTCCAAAACTCATCCAATGATAACCCACATCATTGAGCCACTGAACACCCGCAACGCACTGCTCCTGTATGGTCAGACAAGAGAAAGACAACCACAGCCCCAACGTCTAGCTTAGTTTCCACTTCTGTAATACGGTGTACAGACAGTAGTAAGAACATTATTAATACAGTCCAACTGCATGAAACTGAAGATAAAATTAATGTTTTTTTACTTTAAAAAATAACTGACTGTGAAGTCCCTTATTATGAACTTTATTTGGAAGAATAAGAAACATAGAATCGCACTTCATACTTTAAAGCAGGATAAAAAACAGGGAGGCTTAGCTGTTCCTGACATAGTTAATTATTATTATGCAATTGTTTTATCTAGAATCCCAGAGTGGGGCAAAGAACGTAGTGAAAAAAGATGGGTGAAATTAGAAAAAACTCTTAGCAAAACACAACTTGGTAACGCTATTTGGAATCCACCAACATTTAGGTCACTGGGAGAGAGCACACATATGACACTAAATACACTGAAAGTATGGGATACGATTTATAAGCACTTAAACGGGAAATACAATTCACCACTAATAGCACTTAAAAATAATGATTATTTTGAGCCAGGGAAGAAAATAGTGGGTGGGGGTTGGGTTATAAAAGAATGTGCACAACTGAAGGATATACTACACAACGGAAAAATCTTAACATTTAAAGAACTACAAAATAAGGGGGAAATTCTTAAGATAGATGAATGGCGGTATCTGCAACTGTCCCACTTTGTCAAAAGCCTCCCCCAGCCGATCAGGTCAGGAGACGATCTGACTCGGTTGGAGCGGATTTGTACTGCTTCTAAGACGAAAGGGATGATCTCTAAGATCTATAAATTATTACTGGAGGTGGACGGATTTGCGATCCCGCCATTCATACAAAATTGGAAGAGGGAATTGGGCACGCAGGTAGATACACTCACATTAGGAAAAATTCTAAAACGAACCCATAGGTCAGCAATAGATGTCAGAACTGCAGAAATGAACTACAAATGCATATCAATGTGGTATATTACCACAGCCAAAATAAGTAAGTACCAACAAGGAGTCTCCGCAGAATGCTGGAGAGGCTGTAAAGAAAAGGGGACCATGGCTCACCTCTGGTGGGAGTGCCATAAAATTAAAATCTATTGGACAAAAATAATAAATTATATTAAGGAAATTACTGAAAAAGATCTTGAAAACGATCCGTGGGTAATTTTGTTGCACGGCACCAGAGGAGAGGTTAAGCAATATGAAAGGACTTTAGTTCCACACCTCCTAAATGCTGCCAAACGATTGATTTCAAGAAACTGGCGTGACCCTGAAAGCCCATCCATATGGGAGTGGATAGATGCGGTCGAGAACATCCATATCATGGAGTGCCTTAGAACTAGTGTAGAGGAGGGAAATGGGGAAATAGGAGAAAAATGGGATAGTTGGAAAAAATTTAAAAAGACTTGGAGTTATGCTGAGGTCGTCAGGTTACAGTTCTTAGCTTCAAGTGCGAAGTAGTGGACTGTAAACTATTGTGAGTAATTAAAGGCAAACGGACGTAGCGATGAGGAGTGGGGGGGGAGGTGGGGTAGGGTGAAATGAATATAAGTTGAGATAAGATGGAGGATTCCGGTCTCCGTGAGCAATAAATAAGTTGTAAATAATGATGAATATGCCACAATGATGTGACGACAAGAAAGGACAGAGATGAACAGTAAAAGTTGAACTGACATGGCAAAAAAAAAAAATAAAAAAAAAATAACTGACTGCTTTACACTATTATATGCTTTCCCTTGGCAGACAATATTTTGATGTAATTTTTATATTATTGAAGAATCAAGCCACATACACCTATGTGATTAATTGCTATGGATTTACAAACAACTGTATACGTAATTTTTAAAAAAGTGACAAAAAAAATAAAATAAATGGAAATTCAAGAAGGTCTTCCTTATCTGCCGATTTCTGAACGTACATGAGGAAAGACAGCAAATGTCCCAGTGTGTAGGTTCTGGTCATTCTTCCATGTGCTCTGTAAAATACTGGCAACAGTAGACGGGAAGAAGACAATATGTTCACGTGTATAATCCCAACACATATTTTCAAGGAAAACTAAAAATGATTTCAGGTGGTGACCAGGGGGCTGGATTAGGCAGTTTCTGACTGGTATGGTTTACAGATCAGGATCGTGGGAACTAGCCTTCAAAGGCCAGTCTCCACAACTTGATGCGGCATCAAGATTCAAAATGGGACTAATGTATTCCTTGTGACAATGTTCTGAATTGATTTATCGCCTCTGCAAAATGCACAGCTCTTGTACATACAGCGGTTATAGAAAAAAATCACCCCTCTTTAAAATAATCTAATTTTGTTGCTTTGCAGCCTGAAATGAAGACAGACACAGCTTTTGTCTTATCCGGCTGTATTTACTAGTGCATCCAATTGTAGCCTCATCTGACCACCTTAAACGCACCTTGAAGATTCTGAGACCACATGAAGGTGTTATGGTCAGATGAGACTAAAATTTAATTATTTGGCCTCAACATCAAACGATATGTCTGGTGGAAATCCAATATAGTTCACCATCCAAATAACGCCATTCCTACAGTAAAGCATGGAGGTGGTAATATTCTGGTATGGGGGTGTTTCTCTGCAGCAGGGACTGGAGCACTTATCAGGAAAGAAGGAGAAATGGATGGGGCAAAATTCCATGAAATAATTAAGAAAAATCTGCTGCCCTCTGCCAGAAAGATGTCAATGGGAAGAAGGTTTACCTTCCGACATGACAATGACCCAGAGACAGTAAAAATGACCACACAGTGGTTGGAGGAAGAAAAATATGAATTTCCTTGCACTGCTTAGTCAGAGCCCAGACTTGAACCCCATTGAAAATCTGTGGAATGACTTGAAGACTGCAGTCCACAAACGGTCACTATCAAATTTAACTGAACTGCAAAGAAGAGTGGGCAAATATTGCAAAATTAGTAGACACATATCCCAACAGACTAAAGGCTGAAATGAAAGCAAAATGAGATTTAACACAATACAAACATAAGAGGGGTGATCCTTTTTCCAACTCAGTGATTCTGATTTATTTTTTTGACATGTTAGTGTTATATCTTTTACTTGGATGTTATAAATTGCACTAGTAAATACAGCTGGATAAACAAAAACTGTGTCTGTCTTAATTTCAGGCTGCAAGCAACAAAATGTGATTTTAAAAGGGGGTGATTCTTTTCTATACCCACCGTACCAGTGCAGTGGCAATGTGTGCAGCGCCCATGTATGCACCTTTGATGTGGAGTCACTGATTGTCAGCTAGTCTTTCAAAGCATGCTTAAAGTATTAATAAGGTTTTTTTTTAACTTTGGATAGAGCAGAGAGGGCTTAGAACACCTGTCAGGTTTTTTTTATTGCTGTCTAATTCCTGTTAGAGAGATTCAACCTCTCTATTTGTCCTGGTGATCACTATCACACAGAGTGAAAGAAGATCCCAGATTTTGAATTGTCACCAGAACAGGAATAGAGGAGAAATCCTCCAATGGGGACACTAGTTCTGGTGACAACCAGGGATTTTCTCCCACTCCTGTGCTTATGAGACAGCAAATTAAGAAAAATCTCCCCAATTGCATACAGGGTTTATACCATTCCTTTATTTTATAAAAATAAGAAAAAAATATTGGCTTTAGTTTTAAAGTGTATGTTACTTTAAATATTTATTTTTTACTATGTGTGTTTTAGAAATCAGTGTGTCTATTATTTTCATATACTTCTTCCATCTGAAGTACCTGGTAGATCCTGACAGTCACTTTTCTTTATTATTCTAAACTGACCACACGAAGCACAGGAGGTTATCTGTGTTGACATAGTCAGTTTTCATCCTCTGGCTTGCCATTCAGAGGTACAGGACATTGTGCAGACACACAGCATGCCTGTATTGGGGAGTTTGTTCAGCCACCAACTCTGCATCCCCGAACAATCACAGCCAGCATTTGGCACACATCTCCTTCCAATCACAGCCTGCCTCTTGCTTACGTCCCACTCAGGCACAGCCTGCATTTTGTCTCAGGCTAAACAGACTATGGAATACAGGCACAGTGTGTGTCTGCACAGTATCCTGCAACGCCACCCCCCAATATTAGGAAGAAAGGATGCATGGTTTCATGATAAAAATGTTTAACCTTGTAAAAAGGTAAGAAAGATCATTTCTGAAACTAAGCAAAAGCAGTTTTGGCAGCAGCTGTATTAAAAAGTGCCTATAATATTGTATGTTCACAACTACTTTAAGCATGCTCTGATTGGTTTGGAGTGGGAGAGGGACAAGTATCTTAATACAGGTAAGGGTCAGGAGTGTCAAAGTGGACAGTATTATTGTAGCATGACCTCAGCATTGCGAGAGATAAAACAGGTTAGTTGGAATACTGCAAAAACAAGCAACAGAGGGCGCACCAACACATTACCTTTGGTATAGCTTTAAAAAAAAAAAAAGATGTATATTCGTAAACAACATCAGCAATAAGGTACATCAAAGTCAACAAAGTACTTGAAGTGACCTGGTCCCCTAGACAAGTCCCAAGCGTGAGAAGACCTTCCAAGTGGCTGATGCCTTTCGAGGGGAGATCCTCTTCCTCATGGGGGTTTGTCCTAAAATGGAACAATCTTTTTTTAAGTGGTAGTTCATTCGGACATGGATGCACAAATCTGGGGCAGGTTGTCACGCTAGACAACTCAAAATGATGCTTCAGAATAGAGTCTAAATGAAAATCATTGAAGTCCTTAAAGGAAAGAACCCCATCAACACATTTGGTGGTATGTTCATTAAGGTGGTTGGCCGAATGACCAAAATCACTCCTCCACATTTTTGGAGGAATCCCTTGAGTGCACAGGCAAATTCCAATCCTCATAAAAGACTGTTTTGCAAAGATTTTTGAGGACGAAGCTCTGTATAACCCAATGCCTGATTCCCTAATAGCAGGGTACAACACACTACATAATTCAGAAGATCAAAAACTTCTTGTAAAGCCGAGTCATATTTGGATTTGTTGAAAAACAGGCTCCTCTGGAGAGGGCTGTAAGGTCTCTGAATCAGAGTCAGAGATTGCAATAGGAATCTCAGGCACACTAGGTTGTGGAAGCACTGTAGTAGGCTCCATAGTAGAAGACAGAGTAAGTTCAGAACCCTTGTTTGTAAGGTTTTTGCAATAACCACAGACCAGTTAGAAATCTGATGTGGATATTAAAGGTCTTGATAGTGTTTTTGAGTACTTAGGCTCACTAGGCAGAGCTGTCGAAAATTCCAGAGGACATCCATATAGTATTAGGGGTCCTAGGATCCTGGTTACGGGCCTTGGTGTCCTCTAGTGTTATAGGGGTTTGCCGTTCGAGTTGGGTGCCGGGCTGTAGAACCAGACCCATACATATATCTATTCAGTGATGAAGGCAGAAGGGTAGAACTAAACAACAATCAAGCTTATTTACAAAATGCACCATCAAGAGCAACAAGGATACTTATAAGAATGAGATCTGTGGTCAAATCTGATGTTATTTCAAGTTACCTTGTTAAATAAGCATTTTAGTTTTGTATATGATTGGGCACCATAAGAGTCAACAATCACCTTTGTTTTCGTGGACAACCCAGTTCACGGCATGAAAACTGGAAAACAGGGTGTACCGGTCACTTTATTAGGTACACCTTGCTAGTACTGGGTTGGACCCCCTTTTGCCTTCAGAACTGCCTTAATTCTTTGTGGCATAGATTCAACAAGGTGTTGGAAACATTCCCCAGAGATTTTGGTCCATATTGACATGATGGCATTACACAGTTGCTGCAGATTTGTCGGCTGCACATTCATGATGCAAATCTCCCATTTTACTACATCCCAAAGGTACTCTATTGGATTGAGATCTGGTGACTGTGGAGGCCATTGGAGTACAGTGATCTCATTGTCATGTTCAAGAAACCAGTGGTGAGATGATTTGATCTTTGTGACATGGTGCATTATGCTGCTGGAAGTAGCCATCAGAAGATGGGTACACTGTAGTCATAAAGGGATGGACATGGTCAGCAACAATACTCAGGTAGGCCGTGGCATTTAAACAATGCTTAATTGGTACTAAGGGACCCAAAGTGTGCCAAGAAAATATCCCCCACACCATTATACCACCAGCCTGAACCATTGATACAAAGCAGGATGGATCCATGCTTTCATGAGGTTCACGCCAAATCCTGAACCTACCATTTAAAATCAAGACTCATCAGACCAGGCAACGTTTTTTTAATCTTCTATTGTCCAATTTTGGTGAGCGTGTGTGAATTGTAGCCTTAGTTTCCTGTTCTTAGCTGACAGGAGTGGCACCTGGTGTGTTCTTCTGCTGCTGTAGCCCATCTGCTTCAAGGTTCGATGTATTGTGTGTTCAGAGATGATATTCTGCATACCTTGGTTGTAACGGGCGTTTGAGTTATCGTTGCCATTCTATCATCTCCAACCAGTCTGCCCATTCTCCTCGGACATCAACAAGGCATTTTGTTCATACAACTGCCACCCACTGGATATTTTCTCTTTTTTCTGACCAATTTCTGTAAACTCTAATGGTTTTGTGTGAAAGGTCCAGTAGATCAGCAGTTTTTGAAATACTCAGACCAGCCTGTCTGGCACCAACAACCATGCCACGTTCAAAGCCACTTAAAGCCCCTTTGTTCCCCATCCTGATGCTTGGTTTGAACCACGTCTAGATGCCTAAATGCACGAGTTGCTGATAAACAATTTGTGTTACCAAGAAATTAAACAGGTGTACCAAATAAAGTGACTTTTCAAAAGCATAGGAAGCTTTACACTCGAAAGAGAGATTGCCAGACCAGTACAAAAAAAAGTAGTTTGGATAAATCTTTATACAAGATGGTTAAAATCAGTGTTACGTTAACGTAGGTTGCATATGCCATCTGATCTTTAAACTTTTGTTTTGTCCATGCTGTCATTTTCTAATAAGATGCTGATTGATCAAATTTTATAGCTGTTTGAATCTCACATATGATGAGTTGGCTCTGTCTCCACAAACATCTGTATTGCTTAAAAAATGAAAGGAAGAGGGAAATGAGACATAGTTCTATTTCATAGGCATGAAACCCCAACATGAACAACTGACTAAATAAAAAGACCAAGTTGAGTAAAACACTGCACTCCTTCACAATGCTGAATTGTGTACTATGATGGGACTTGGATGTCTTTGAAAATACCTACAGCCACCAGGAATGGGTTTGTGAAATCATATGCTCACTAAGTGTAAGGAATAAAGCCTGCAATTCATTATAATTGCTCAGAGCTTATCAGTAAGCCTGAAATATTTTGATTTATATCTAGATCAGTATAGCACAAAATAATATGGTAACAAGCCAAAAACCACAGAAGTGAACAGACCTATAAGTGAAAGCCAATAACTCCCTGTTGGAGGGTGCAGCTGTAATGTTATAGCTGAAATTGTGAGATGCCTTCAGGTTATCATGATGTAGAACTCAAAATGATAGTGTTCACTGATTATATCTGGAAACCTGCATGCATGAATTACCGTAGTTCACCTGCTTACTTTACAGTTGTGCCTGAAAAGCAGTCATGCACACACATTTTATATATATATATATATATATATATATATATATATATATATATATATATATATATATACACATACACATACACATACACACATATACACACACACACATCATATATATTATACACATACACATATACACACACACACACACACACACTCACAAAAGTGAGTACACCCCTCACATTTTTGTAAATATTTTATTATATCTTTTCATGTGACAACACTGAAGAAATTACACTTTGCTACAATGTAAAGTAGTGAGTGTACAGCTTGTATAACAGTGTAAATTTGCTGTCCCCTCAAAATAACTCACACAGCCATTAATGTCTAAACCATGGCACCAAAAGTGAGTACACCCCTAAGAGAAACTGTCCAAATTGGGCCCAATTAGCCATTTTCTCTCCCCGGTGTCATGTGACTCGTTAGTGTTACAAGGTCTCAGGTGTGAATGGGGAGCAGGTGTGTTAAATTTATGGTTATCACTCTCACTCTCTCATATTGGTCACTGGAAATTCAACATGGCAAAGAACTTGCTGAGGATCTGAAAAAAAGAATCGTTGCTCTACATAAAGATGGCCTAGGCTTTAAGATTGCCCAGACCCTGAAACTGAGCTGCAGCATGGTGGCCAAGACCATACAGCGGTTTAACAGGACAGGTTCCACTCAGAACAGGCCTCGCCATGGTGGACCAAAGAAGTTGAGTGCATGTACTCAGCATCATATCCAGAGGTTGTGTATGGGAAATAGATGTATGAGTGCTGCCAGCATTGCTGCAGAGGTTGAAGGGGTGGGCTGGGGGGGTCTGCCTGTCAGTGCTCAGATCATATGCCGCACACTGCATCAAATTGGTCTGCAGGGCTGTCGTCCTAGAAGGAAGTCTCTTCTAAAGATGATGCACAAGAAAGCCCACAAACAGTCTGCTGAAGACAAGCAGACTAAGGACATGGATTACTGGTACCATGTCCTGTGGTCTGATGAGACCAAGATAAACGTATTTGGTTCAGCTGGTGTCAAGCCTGTGTGATAGCAACCAGGTGGGGAGTACAAAGACAAGTTTGTCTTGCCTACAGTCAAGCATGGTGGTGGGAGTGTCATGGTCTGGGGCTCAATGAGTGCTGCAGACACTGGGGGGCTACAGTTCATTGAGGAAACCATGAATACCAACATGTACTGTGACATACTGAAGCAGAGCATGATCTCCTCCTTTCGGAGACTGGGCCGCAGGGCAGTATTCCAACATGATAACCACCTCAAACACACCTCTAAGATGACCACTGCCTTGCTTAAGAAGTTGAGGGTAAAGGTGACGGACTGGCCCAGCAGGTCTCCAGACCTAAACTCTATTAAGCATCCGTGGGGAATCTTCAAAACAGAAGGTGGAGGAGCGCAAGGTCTCTAACATCCACCAGCTCCGTGATGTCATCATGGAGGAGTGGAAGAGGACTCCCAGTGGCAACCTGTGAAGCTCTGGTGAACGCTATTCCCAAGAGGGTTAAGGCAGTGCTGGAAAATAATAATGGCCACACAAATATTGACACTTTGGACATTTTCACTAAGGGGGTGTACTTACTTTTGCTGCCAGTGGTTTAGACATTAATGGCTGTGTTATTTTGAGGGGACAGAAAATTGACACTGCTATACAAGCTGTACACTCACTACTTTACATTGTAGCAAAAACCTTAGTTAGACTTACCGGTAACGGTATTTCTACGAGTCTTTCAGGACAGCACTTGGAGAGAGCGTAGCTCCACCCACTTCCCAGGAAACACTGCAGTAAATTCCTTTAAAGTCTGGACACTTCCACCATGGCCTCAGTTGTTACCGAGTACCTCCGGCCATGCTGAAAATACATAAGCAGAACATAGCAACCATAATCGTTAACATCTTATAACATTTTATAGCATTTCTTAACCCAAGGGAGGGTCATTGGCGCTGTCCTGAAAGACTCGTAGAAATACCGTTACCGGTAAGTCTAACTAAGGTTTTCTCACCTCGTCTTTCAGGACAGCACTTGGAGATGACAAAAGAGTACTTACTCTTAGGGTGGGACCACCGCTTGCAGGACCTTCCTGCCAAACGACTGCTCTGCCGCTGAGAGCAGGTCCATCCTATAATGGCGAGCGAAGGTTGAGTAGCTCGTCCATGTGGCCGCTTTGCAGATTCGCTCTGGTGAGGCCCCAGCTCTTTCCGCCCAGGATGTAGCTAGAGCCCGAGTTGAATGGGCTACTACCCCTACGGGAGGATCCCTTTCCATAGCTCTATAAGCTTCGTGGATAGCCATCCGAAGCCACCTACCTATCGTGCTCTTAGAAGCACCATACCCTTTGCGAGACCCTGCAAACAACAGAAAAAGAGAATTGGACTTTCTGAATTCCTTAGATATTTTGAGGTAGTGTAAAACGCACCTCCTCACGTCCAGACTATGGAAATCTCTTTCTCTCGAGTTTTTTGGGTCTGGGCAAAACGTCGGCAGGATAATCTCCTGAGCCCTATGAAAACCTGAGACTACCTTCGGTAGGAACCCTGGGTCTGTTCTCAACACCACCCGATCCGGGAAGACAGTTAAGAAGGGCTCAGTGATGGACAGCGCCTGAAGCTCACTGACCCTTCTGGCTGAAGTAACTGCAATCAGCAGTGCTAACTTCAAGGACCAAAATTTGATTGAGGTCTCCTCCGGTGGCTCAAAGGGCCTTTTAGTCAGACCCTGCAAGACCACCGAAAGATCCCACTTGGGAAAACACTTCAATGGCACCGGCCTGAGCCTAGCCAATGACCTGAAGAACCTAATAACCCAAGGGTCTAGAGATAGCCTTCTCTCTAAAAAAACTGATAACGCAGCTACCTGAACCTTCAGGGTACTTGCTGCCAACCCCTTTTCAACTCCGTCCTGTAGAAATTCCAGAACGGAAAAATTCTCCCTAGGAGAACAATTTTTTGAGGCACACCAGGAATTAAAACACTTCCAGGTTTTAAAATAAATAGCCCTTGTGACCTTCTTCCTACTATTCAGAAGGGTACAAATTAAATTCTTGGACAAACCCTTATCTTTCAGGATTTGCTCCTCAGTAGCCAGGCTGCTAGGTTGAGCTGACCCGCGTTGGGATGTAGAAGGGGACCCTGGGACAACAGATCCGCTCTGATCGGTAAGACCCAATGGGGTTCTACCGCCAACTTCAGTAGGCCCGAAAACCAGGGCCTCTTGGGCCAATATGGGGCCACTAAAACCAAGGTGGTCCTCTCCTCTTGGAGCTTCTTGAGCACCAAGGGGATTAGCTGTATAGGGGGAAACGCATAACACAAGCGGAAGTCCCAGCGCTGAGCCAGAGCGTCCAGACCCTCCGCTTGGTCCTGTCTGTTCAGGGAGAAAAAGACTGGAACTCTTGCATTTGCTTCTGACGCAAAGAGATCTATCTGGGGCACTCCCCATCTGTCCGAAATCTGTTCGAAGACCTCCTGGTTCAGAGACCATTCGGACTCCCAAACCCTCTTCCTGCTCAGGAAGTCTGCTACCTGGTTTAGGGTGCCCTTTAGATGGACCGCTGTCAGGGACGCTAGATTGTCCTCTGCCCAGTAAAGGATCTGACGGGCCAGGTCTAGAAGATGCCTGCTCCTTGTGCCTCCCTGTCTCGATATATACGCCACAGCTGTGGCGTTGTCTGACAGAATCTGGATGTGTCGGCCTCCGATCGACTGCCTGAAGGCCCCCAGACCCAGAAGGATGGCTCTCAGCTCCCTCCAGTTCGAGGATCTCCTGGATTCCTCCACTGACCAGGAGCCCTGGGCCAGCTGCCCCTCGAGATGCGCACCCCATCCCCAAGAGCTCGCATCTGTCGTGAGGACTTTGGCTGCGGGGAAAACCCATAATAGCCCCTTGCACAGATTTGCCTGACCCCTCCACCACCATAACTTCCTCTTTACTGATGATGGAATCCTTATCTGCTTGTCCAGAGACTCCCCATAGGACCAGCTCTGCAAGATTGCTTGCTGGAGGTCCCTGGAATGGAGACGTGCCCACTGGACAGCCGGGATGGAAGCTGTGAGAAGCCCTAGGGTGGACATGGCCGCACGCACAGAGACTGACAGATTTGTCTGCATCCTCTGTACCGCTGCCTGTACCTTCCTGATCTTCTCCTCCGGAAGAAAGATCTTTTCCTGTACGGAGTCGATCGTATAGCCTAGGAACACTATCACTTGTGAAGGGACCAGGTTTGACTTTTCCTGGTTCAGGATCCAACCTAGGCTCTCTAAATGGCATTGAGCCCTCACTAGATCCCTGCGCAGAGACTCCTCTGAGCTGGCGAATAGGAGAAGGTCGTCGAGGTACGGTATCACCGCTATCCCTTCCAACCTGAGTGGTGCTAACGCCTCTGCCATGACCTTTGTAAAGATCCGTGGTGAGGCAGAGAGCCCGAACGGGAGAGCTCGAAACTGAAAATGAGACATCACCCCTCCTGCCCTGATAGCCAGACGCAGGTACCTCTGCGACTCGGGTTTGATGGGAACGTGAAGATACGCGTCCCTCAAATCTATTGAGGCTAGAAAGCACCCTGTGGGTAGGAGTTTCCTCACCGAGTAAATCGTGTCCATACGGAATCTCTTGTACCGTATGGACAGATTTAGGACTTTTAAATTCAAGATCAGCCTGAATTTCCCCGACGGCTTCCTCACCAGGAAAACGTGAGAATAAAACCCTAGCCCTTCCTCCCTTTGAGGAACTGGGATAATCACTCTCTGCCGCAGGAACTCCTGCAAAAGAGAGGACATTGCCACCGACTTCTCCAGGTCTCTTGGAAGCTGTGTGACATAGAACCGGGAAGGTGGCCTCTCTGAAAACTCCAGTGCGTACCCCTCCGAAATTACTTTGAGGACGAACGCACTGGGAGTCGCCCTCTCCCACTGCGGAAGAAAGGATTGAAGCCTTCCTCCCACAGCCTGGGGACCGTCACTGGGTCTTGGCGGGTTGACTGGGGGAACGAAACAACACCCCAGACTTCCCCCTGCCCCTCTGAGACCTCCACGGTCTCCTCTGTCCTGCTTCCTTGGAATCCCGGGCCTGGAAAAAAGGACGAAAATTCTTCTTGGGGTGAGGCGCCACTTTCTTTTTAACTGGAAAGGCCTTCTTCTTGTCCGCCGTCCTATCAAGAACGGCGTCAAGACCCGGGCCAAACACCAGATCCCCCTCAAAGGGTAGGCCACATAACTTGGACTTAGAGGCTGAATCCCCAGTCCAAGTCTTGACCCAAAGAGCCCTCCTAGCCGAGTTAATCAGGGCTGAGGACCTCGCAGAGATCTTAATGGACTCTGCTGATGCATCCACCATGTACCCTACTGCCCTCTGTAGGACTGGTAAGGTCTCCAGCAGGTCCTTACGAGCGGTACCTGCCTCAATATGACCCCTCAGCTGTTCTAGCCAGTGCTCCAGATTCCTGGCCACAACTGTCGATGCCATTGCTGGCTTGAGGTTAATAAGGGTGGAATCCCAAGCCTTTTTGAGCAATGAATCCGCCCTCTTGTCCATGGCGTCCTTCAAGACCCCCATGTCCTCGAAAGCCAGGTCCGTATTACGTGACACTTGGGAAAAAGCCGCATCCAGCTTGGGCCTCTTGTTCCACACCTGAGAGTTGTCCTCGTCAAACGGAAATCTCCTTTTTAGAGACCTGGAGAAAAAAGGGGCCCTCTCTGGGTCCTTCCACTCCCTTTTAATAGCGTCTGTTAGGACCTGATGTACCGGGAACATGCGATGTTTGACTTCATCCATGCCCCGATACATCCTGTCATGCAAAGATAGATCAGCCCTATCTTCCTTAATACTCAGGGTGGTGTGTATCGTTTTAAGGAGATCGTCTACCTCCTCCAACGATAGTTTATAGCGAGATGAGGAAACCTCTCTGTCCTCGTCTTCCTCTTCTGACCCTGACGGCTCTTCCCTCTCCTCTTCCTCAGAATCACTAACCTCCCTTCTTGTTGCAGAGGAGGTGTGAGTACTGGGGGAGGAACTCGCTGCTTCTACTACTGGGCGCCTGTCCAGATAGGAGCGGAAGGATGAGAAGGTTTCTTCCAGCTCCTTCCGGAAGGAGAAGAGCAACTCACCAGGCTGAACAGAAGGTTCCCTGGTAGCCGCTTCCTCCCTAACCAACTCTGCTATGCAACCCTTGCATAGCGGTTTAGCCCATGCCTCCCTAAGGGTGGTCTTACATGCCGCACACCGCTTTTTAGGGGGAGGGATAGTATGTTTGGACTTTTCTTTAGCTTTCTGAAAAACACCAAAACACCACAAAAACACTTTTTAAAAACCAAAAACAGCATTCTTAGTGCACAAGATTTCCTCGCTAGAAAACCTTAAACAAATGCATATCAAACAGACAATGGCACACAGACAAACCCCAAAACCATTGCTGCACAGAAAAAACATACATCTGCAAAACAAAAGTCAAATTTCTGCAGTGTATGGCAGGCTCCCCTTCCTCCCTATGGAGGGGGAAGGGAAGGGACACACAAAATATCCAAGGTATTTAGTTAGAGACTCGCCGTCCCTCTTACCTGGATATGGCCTGTGTCTGTGGCTCCTGCTCCTGCCACCGCTGCTGGTTCCGGTTCGCTCATCCTGACTGCAGCCGCCCAGAAGCTTTTGAAAAGTGCCCTTTTTATTTTGAATCTCCCGGTCCTTTCGCCGCTGCGAGGACCGGAAGCTGACACAGGCCGAGGCCGCCTCCCCCTCCTGCGTTCCTGCGGCCGGAACCGGAAGCCGCTACGCGCCGCCGGAAGTCCCGCCCCGTCCAGCAGTGACGTCGCCCGCCACTCGGCGCTGCCGGCGCCATATTTGAAAATCAAAACTCCCACTGGAGAAATGGCTGCAGCCTGCTGGAGCGGAGACCTCCGGCGGCCTCTACCCTCGCCGGGCCCGAGAAGGAGAAAACACCGGAATACCCCCCACACGTCAGGGGGGGTATTGGGCTTTAAGGCCTGAAAGAAAAAAATGCCTATACAGGTATGCAGCCATCTCCCTCCACCTGGAGAGAGCGCAGCAACCCCTGGTTCCCCTGCAGCGCTTCCACCATGGCCGGAGGAAACACTACAACTGAGGCCATGGTGGAAGTGTCCAGACTTTAAAGGAATTTACTGCAGTGTTTCCTGGGAAGTGGGTGGAGCTACGCTCTCTCCAAGTGCTGTCCTGAAAGACGAGGTGAGAAATGTCATTTCTTCAGTGTTGTCACATGAAAAGATATAATAAAATATTTATAAAGAAATGTGAGGGGTGTACTCACTTTTGTGAGATACTGTAAATATATACACAAATGCACACCCCTATACACCTTTACAGTGGCCCATGTGCTGCATAACCACTGCAAAAATTCAACCGTCAGATGCACCACCGCTGTTTCCTCCAACAGGCTTGGATATTCTGAAATGACTTACGAGCCAGTGGAATTAAACTAGAGGGGGAGAAAATATTCTACACGTCTGGAAGGGTAGAATACCTGCAGCTCCTGGGAGACAGAGATGCAGTGACTTTTTTATACACAGGCCACTGGAAAGTTAAAGTGATTGTAAAGTGTTATTTAAAAAACATGTTATACTTACCTGCTCTATTGCAGTGGATTTGCACAGAGCAGCCCAGATTCTCCTCTTCTCGGGTCCCTCTTCTGTCCTCCTGGCCCTTCCCTTCTATTGAGTGCCCCCACAGCAAGCAGCTTGTTATGGGAGCACCCGTGCCGAGCCGCAGCTCCGTGTGTCCATTCAGACACGGAAATGCCATTAGGCTCCACCCCTCATTGGCTAACTGACTGATTGACAGCTGTGGGAGCCAATGGTGCTGTGTCTCAGCCAATCAGAAGGGGGGAGTCTGGGAGGCCCGAGGAACTCGTGGACATCGCTGGACAGAGATGGGACTCAGTCAAGTATTAGGGGGGCTGCTGCACACTGAAGGTTTTTTTTTTTTAATCTTAATGCATAGAATGTATTAAGATAAAAAAAAAAAAACTTCTGCCTTTACAACTCCTTTAATTCTATTAATACTTTTTACAGGTGACAGATTTTGTAAAAGTGATCCAGTGGAGACAGAGTCATTTTAAATGTTTATCCATTGTGTCCATTTTTACAGGTAGTTTTTAAGGATTAAAGCTAGCATAAAGTTAAAGAATGAGTTTAAAAACTACCAGTGAACTCTGTTTAGTCGCTCTATTTTGATCTGTTAAATCTACTATTGAAATGATATCTGTTGAAGTGCAAAAACACACCCATTGACCCTTGCAGAAATCCAGTTCTGTGCCCTCTGCAGTGTTCTCTCAAGTGTGTTACAACTACAGAACACTGCCCCACTGTTATGGGGATGAGAAGTGGAAGTGTACTGTAGTCCTAACATACTTCCTGTCCTAGGGAGACAACACTATAGCTATAATAACTCAAAGTGTTACTTGCAAGAGTACTGTGTAAATATCAAGGAAAAGTTTGCTCCGTAAAAAAAAAACTCTGATCAAGTAAGAGAGATAGGGGAAAGGTAAAAACCCAATTGATATCTCACATATTTTTTTTTTTATGGCCCTGCATGTTATTTTTAATGCCTTAAATAAAATACCTTTTCTGTTAGTGAGGTTGCTGCATCCGGCCTTCAAACTCCAGTGCTCCATGCTGACGCAGCGGAAAAACAGCCACACCCCATCAACACAAGTGCTGAAAAGGGGAGGGTGTGTGTTTGACCCCAATCATTTCCTGAGTGTGGCTTACTGGGGGTTGAAGTATTATTGGACAGCACAACTGCTGGTAACAGGAAAGTGATGCATTGCTATGAAACCAGTTAGCACACGGTCTGCCTCTATAAAAGGGTAGCCTTACAGCAGCCAAATTGTCAATGTGCGTTGAGCTGATAGCGCCAACATTTCTATGTAGGGAGAGATGCTGCTTTTCATTTGGCATTGGATCATGTCCCTCATGGCAATGCCTGGCTTCCCAGGCCTTTTGTTTGGAAATTTTCCTATTCACAAAACTGTTCTTAAAGCTATGCAAGCAGATTTGCCAATTTCTAGTCCTAATGGAGAACTTAAGATAATGCAAGCATGTTCCAGCAACTAGGCAATAATTTGCTTTTGTATAAATATATCTCCATCACATAAGAAATAACAGCAGTCAATGGAAAATTAATTTTCTACTGTTATTGACCAGCACCAATAATTTTAGCTCAGTCTTACCTTGCATTAGAGCAGGGGTCTCAAACGGGCGGCCCTCCGGCTGTTGCGAAACTACAAGTCCCATGAGGCATTGCAAGGATGACGGTTACAAGCATGACTCCCACAGGCAGAGGCATGATGGGACTTGTAATTTTGCAACAGCTGGAGGGCCACCAGTTTGAGACCCCTGCATTAGAGAGTATACAAGGTAGGCAAGAGCTAACAAACCAGCCAGTGGTATAGATTGTCTGCAGCAAAACTTGATTCCTGACTCTGCTTGACATCAGGTTTGATGGTCAGTTATCTAAAAGTGCTGTTTATGTATATGCTTGACAAACAGCATTGCAATCCATTACTACCAGGCAGCAGTCATATTACAATGATCGGACCACTGATATTTTTTTTTTTTTTCACGTTACAACCAAAACCAAATGTATTTTATTGGGATTTTATGTAATAGACCAACACAGACTGGCACATAATTGTGAAGTGGAAGGAAAATGACAAACGGTCCCCAAAATTCTCCACAAATAAAATATGTGAAAAGCGCAACGCGCATCCGTATCCAGCCTCCTTTACTCCGATACCCCTAACTAAAATCTAGTGGAACCAATTGCCTTCAGAAGTCACCTAATTAGTAAAGAGTCCACCGGAGTGCAATTTAATCCCAGTATAAATACAGCTGTTCTGTGAAGCCCTCAGGAGGTTTGTTAAAGAACCTCAGGGCTCTTTCACACAGGGTGGATCAGTGCAGATCCGCCCCGTGGATAGCCGCTTGCTCAGCGGGGATCGCCGGAGCGATCTCCGCTGAGCAGAAGATGACAGGTCCGTCTCTGCACTCCGTGCAGGGACGGACCTGTCAGATCGCCGCTCTCCCCTATGGGAGATCGGGTGACGACGGACTGTAGAGTCCGTCGTCACCCGATCCGCTCTGCAGAAGGATGAAAAAATGAGGTTTTCCTCCGTCTGCAGAAACGGAGCAGAGCGGGCACGGACGAGAGCGGGTGTCAGCGGATGCTCATCCGCTGACACCCGCTATCCCATAGGGATACCTGTATGTCCGTTTTTCATCCGAAAACGGAAGGATGAAAAACGAATATACGGTCCGTCCGTGTGAAAGAGCCCTTAGTGAACAAATGGCATCATGAAGGCCGAGGAACACACCAGACAGGTCAGGGATAAAGTTGTGGAGAAATTTAAAGCAGGGTTAGGTTATAAAAATAATATCCCAAGCTTTGAACTTCTTACGGAGCACTGTTCAATCCATCATCCGAAAATGGAAAGAGTATGCGGACCACTGATATTTTTAAACACCCAATTATAGTAAAGTCACAAAAGAAAGTAAAGGGAAAATGACAGTTGAACTGCTGCTTTAAAGACAAGACACACAAACAGATTTGACTAGTCCGATCATGAACATTTCCCTATATGTGTAGAGTGAAGATTGGGTTGATACAGTTTTAATGGTTAGAGTTGGGGAAGCGTCTCACACTTTTAGCTGTAGGCAATTCATGTTGATTTGACTGATCACATACGAAACGTGACTTTTTCTGGTCAAGATAAGAAACAAACAACATTTTACCAAATGGTTATATTTTAGGATGTGGCAAAACTCAAAATTTCTTTAAATTGTAGACCATGGAACATGAAGATTCGGCACAGGGTGGTCAGTCCAGTGTATTGATGCAGAATAATGTAGCTACAATTAACAGCGCCTCTATTCATTCTATGAATACTCAAGAGCATAGCATTACTGCTGTGACAAAAATGTGCAGAACTACGCTACACTAGGCACATATCCTGCCATTACTATCACTATTGCCAGTGAAGGGTTCCTTGACCTTGACTAAGGCAGTAAATTAAAGAGGGATGTGTTCTACACCACAGAACATTCTAAATGTCCATCGAGAGAAGAACATAAGTGTCCTGCCAGGCTGAAGTCAAGCAAACAAGTCTGTCTCCACACACTGCTGGAATCAGACTCAGCAGTATTTTTTGGAGTAACATATCAAAGGGATTGGAATTCGAAGAAACATCAAAAAGAGGATTTGGTTCAGTAATTACAAGTGGCTACTGTAGAAACAACAAATAAAGATGCCGTGGCTGTGTGACACTTGTTGGAGCTCTGCACTGAATCTCTGTGTGAGGTCAGTGTGACCTTGGCCCATGAAGTGTCTGAACCGGAACCGAGGATTCTAAGCTTGGTAGAGCAGGAATAAACAGCATGTCAGTGCATAGATTACTATCAAACACTGGGAAAGATAAGTGTTGTGACAAGCCTAACACACAATTTTTAATGAGAGATTATATATTGGATAGTGAGTGGGAGTATAATGTCAAAACTGAGCAGGGAGGATGCAATTACCTTGGCAGATGCAGAAAATGTAATTGACATTTCTACGTGTTATATACTGCATGTTGCTGGTGTGATCTTAGAATTAACAGGCTGCATATAATCAATTCCTTGAACACCTCCATTCTGTCATCTGTGATCAACTGATTTCTATACACGACAATGCTTCTGCTGTATTCCCTGTTCTCAGGGACTGTAGTACAGTATCTTTGTCTGGGACACAGATAACGGGAAGATATGAGCACAGCGTAATCCAGTACAAAATGTTCCAAAATTAGTAATTCACATAAAATAGTCATATTGTTCTACCTTCTCATTCTCCCATGTTCAAAAGTTAGCTTCACCTTACCTGTACTTATTCAGCATAGACAGGCAATGCAATGTTCCAAAGCACCATCAGATCAGTTTAGAATGGCTGAAGCAGTAATTAATTACAGCTAAGTCTTCAGCCCCGTACACATTGGCAGAAAGTGTATGTTGGTCTGTCCGACGGCGTGCATGCAGGAAAACCAGCAGCCGACCGACTCCCGATCAGATCTCTTTGCCAATGGCCGTTCTCCTGTCAGAACACAACAGCTCAGCGGGGGAGATCACTGGACTAACCTCGCATAGTTACTACAGCGGCTCCCATGGGGTTGCACAAAATAAAAATAAAAAAACAGGCTTTAAGCTGGCCATAGATGGTTGGAACCTTGGGCGGTTCAGCAGGAACTGGACAAGACTCAAACCTTCTATGGGCAGGCTGAATTGCTAGCGGTTGTTATAGCCTCTAGCAATAATCACCATGTTCTCTCGGCAGTGACAACCTCCCCCACAATTGCTACACAGGTGGGTGCCCCCCCCCCCAATCAACAGTGACTGTGTTGAGAGTTTCAGAAAAAAAAAAAAAAAAAAAAAATCGCTCCATCTATGGCTGGCCTTAAACTATAATTCTATTTAGCTACAAACTGCCCAGCCTGCGTACATCCTGCAGTTCATTTATCAACTTGGGCTGCATAAGCGTTTCCTTTATCCTCTCCTTAAGCCAGCCATAGACGACTGGAATGTCAGCCGGTTTAGCAGGAACCAGCCAAGATTCGCATGGGCAGGCTGAATGTACCAAATGGTGAACGATCAACTTGGGTGCCACCAGTCTGTGGGATTTTACATGCAATTACTGCTAGTGGCTCTTATAGGTCACTAGCAATAATCATTGTGTTCTCCCGGCTGGGACAGCCTTCTACAGAAAATCTTAAAAATGAATCTAGGGAAGACAGAAAACTTCAGTAAAGCAAGTGTATTAACAAGTCTGGATGACCAACACTAGAATTTACATGGCTAATGTACAGAGTACACTGCTTAAAGATTTCAGGTGGATAGCCCTACAAGTTGAGTCATGCGAATATCAAGCAAAATGCAAAACAGGGGGATATTATCTCCCATTGTGTGACTAGGTTGGTATTAAAAATACCTATAAAAATTTAGATCAGTAGAACGTATTTACCACTAAAATACAGATGTGTGCAAGTTCCACCCAAGGAACCAATTCCCACCTCTGACGGCCCTTTCAAAGTTTTCTGGCACCCTTAAACTGTTATATTAATTTTCCCATTTTTCAGTCTGTAATATACTAAAGAGGCAAGGGTTCATAATTGAAAATGGAAAAGGAGATCAAGTTTGTGCAAACCTATATGGCATATGTGATAAAATCAAATACTGATACATGCACAAAATATCGACATTCAAGTCCATATAGTGAATCATAAAAATGAAAATAAAAAATTCAGACTTCCAATTCAGTATTGATTCATAAGGGGGGACGGCTAACCGGATAAGGTGGATCCCCAATTACAGAGATCAGAAATGCTCAGCAACCTGGACATTCCTTCCAAGATACCTCCAGGTCCGATGTGACACACACTTGGTAATGGATAAAATCAACCATGGGTGTTCCTCTCAATGCGTTTCCCGGAACAGTATGCCTCCGACACAGCAGATAGCTGTTGCATGCAATGTTTCCACACAGCAAGACAATCTTCCTATTTGTCTCCCAAAATCAATTTTGTTTACCAGGTAAAAGAACAAGCTTCAATGGTGTAATAGTTCAGTTAAAAGCATGTATTGCAGCCGGCCCACACATCCTAACACAAAATCCTGACCCTGAAAATCCTCTGTTGTACCTGGGGTGGATACCTCGCAGACCGGGCAATACCTGGGAACATGTCACCGCCGAAAAGAAACACCGAAGCGGCCGCTAAGCTGGCACAATACCGCCATAATGACACAGACCCCCCTGGGCAAGATGGCGCTGCAGCACACGGAGAGGAGGCCGCACAAGGCGCCCACAGCTGACACAGCCAGACTCCTTGATGCTATTACAGCGTGCCAGGAAGCGGTTACCTCATGCCAGACCAGCCTCACAGCGGGGATTGAAGAGGTAAAGATTGATATTTCCCTGGTCAGACAGGACTTTCAGAAGCTTAGGGAGAGAGTCACTGAAGCTGAGGCCCGCTTGAGTACTGTGGAGGATTCCCTTCCCCCATTAGATATCATCAGACGCCATGCAGCTGCAGGTTAATCAGATATTGCAGAAGCAGGATGACATTGAGAACAGGTTGCGCAAATGCAACCTACGCTTCATTGGCCTGCCTGAGGGAGCAGAGGGGAAAGACCCCCCAACATTTCTTGAGACACTTCTGGCAGAGAATCTCTCCCCCACGTTTGTTGTGGAGCGAGCTCATAGAATGTCAGGTAAACCGCCACCACCTGGGGCACCGCCACGCACATTCATAGCCAAGTTCCTAAACTTCAGGAGACAGAGATGCTATCCTCCGTCTTAGCAGAGAAAAAGGCAATATAACGTTTGGCAACAAAACCATTGCAATCTTTCCAGATTTCTCAGCTGAAGTACAGAGGAAACGGAAAAACTTAATGGAAGTGAAACGTCGCCTGCGGATCAAACACGTAAAGTATGCCATGTTTCCTGCCCGACTGCGTGTGGAGGGAGAGGAAAGGGCACACTTCTTTGAAGACCCTGAAGCTGCTCTATAGTGGTTGGAACGCCAGGAAGCTCACAGATAAGTTTTCATGATTTTCCCTGATCCACCACACCTGCCTCTAAATATTGCCTCCACAGCCCTACTTTGTGACCCACCAGTGCCCCTGTACTTGCCATCTTATCCATATGGCCGCATGTCATCTCTTGGTAGGCCACGATTGGTGGGCACATATACGCATGACTACCAAACAGCCCCTGACCCCTTTCAATATATTGCCATACGGAACTGGTAACTCTCCCTTGTTGTGCAAGGAATACCACGTCGCATAGGGGTATCACTCATGCACCCCCTACTGGTCACAATGCTTGTCTCCTGGATAGAGATCTGTTTGCACTATTGGTACAGGGTGCAGCAACTGATTGGATACTGACATTGCTCTCTGAATCAGTCTGTTGCCCTGACCACTGAGGCTCTCATCCCATGACAGACTCATTGTGCAGGCCCGTCTACCTTATTCACCTCACACCAAGACGCACTTTGATGCATTTATTCTAGGCGTTGAATAGCACCATAGTCGCCCTACTCTGCTACACATCAACCAGGCACATCGAAGACTGGACCAACCTATCAAGGGTTATATCTCCTGGAAATAACTTTTCTGAACTACCCTTGCCAGCGGAGGGAAACCTCCTCACCAACAGGCTCACATAGTATAGTGAGCATAGTCCTACATTGTAACACCCAGCACAGCGAAGTTTCGCCCCGTGCATCTAATGTACAGCCTGGGAGGGGACTAGGAAGCTGGAAGATGTTACTGGTTACCACACATGTGTTTCTTTTGCTATACTCTTCCGGGTTCTTTCCTTTACAGGTTGGACATCAGTTCTGCCCTGCTGGCAGTTTTGGGTTAATGCCCACACCAGTTGGGGTCAGTGCAGGGAGGGGAGGGGGGATAACTGGTTTATAAGGTTTGAAAATGTTATAGTGTTTATAGTGCATACATTTATAAATGCGGTACCTTGTCTATACTACACCAATGCAGGGACGCGCCCTCACCTGGGGATGTCTATTAGGGGAATCCGAATCCTGGAGCTGTAATACTTGTCTTGTACCACCCATGGCCACATTGAAATTCCTCACCTGGAATATACGGGGAATGAGAGACCCCATTAAGTGATCTGCTGTCTTTGGCCAATTAAAAAAACTAAAGGCAGATGTGATAGCCCTTGTGGAAACTCATGCAGAAGGCCAAATACTTAGAGCTTTCCAAAAACCCTGGATAGGATGGGCTTACCATTCTGTCCATACAACGCACTCTAGAGGGGTTTTCTTACTGATAGATTTGTGTTCTTAAAAGCCAAACTGCATGGGGATATGGTTCTTATGCTATCATTTTATGTACCACCACCATTCCAATTTGCTGTACTAATGGAGGGTTTTAATTTTATGGCCCGTCACCCAGCTGTACCAGCAGTCTGGCTGGGAGATTTTAATACTGTAATGGATAGAACACTTGATAGAATGCCTGGGCCTTTACAATCCCCACAGCAAGACCAACTGACGAGATTTGCTAGACTCATTAGGGACTTTAACTTAATAGACACGTGGAGAGCCCAACACCCTACAAGACTGGCATTCTCCTGTTTCTCAGAATCACACCACACCATGTCCCGGATAGACTTCATACTTCTCTCCAGGCTTGTGGAGGTAGGATTTACACCTAGATCCCTATCGGATCATTGCTCTTACTGGGCTGTACTATCTCTCTCCCCCATACGCGTCCCCCCTTGACTTGTCGCCTTAACCCCTTTTGGTTGACTATTGGGAACGCTTCTTCGAGACCAATGAGGGCTCAGCCACGAAACAAATAGTATGGGAAGCATTTAAGCCTCATGCCAGAATGACTCTGACAAATCAAAAAAAATTAAAACGCACCTCCACGACGGGTATAGACGCAGCAACTAATACGCAGATAGCAGAAAGAGCTCCTTAGTAACCCTTCAGCGGATAAGGCGGCCACCCTAAAACAATACTCCAGAACACTAGACCAACTGCTATATGAAAAATCTAAGCATAAACTTTTTTTTCTCCAACAGATCATTCGAGCATGGGGAAAGGGCAGGAAAAAAAAAAAAAGCGCATGTATTGCAAAGACTTCCATGATACACTAACATCCACAAGCGATAAAACAAATTTTGAAACAGCCACAGCTCAGGCCAGCCGGCTGATGCGTGGTGACGTCAAAGACTAGTGCTCCACCCAACGCATTTCCCCATACAAGGCTTCAACTGGGAACAGAGACTGCGTCAACTGACCAGTCTCCGTTCCCAGTTGAAGCCTTGTACGGGGAAACGCGTTGGGTGGAGCACTAGTCTCTGACATCACCATGCATCAGCCGGCTGGCCTGAGCCGCGGCTGTTTCAAAATTCTGTGGAATTGACAGAGTGGAAGAACACTGGAGAGGTTCCAATCTAAAGAGGTCAATTTCTCAGAACGAAACACAATGTATTCATAGATTGTGCACTTTAAGTCCCCAAGGTATTAATATTGATTTAGATTTAAATTGTTTTCTTTCCAATTGGTAAATTAGTTTCCATATTCATCATTTCAGGTATATTTATTTTATTTTTCACAATTTTTTGTTTTGTTTTTTCCATTTTTCTTTTTATTTAATTCTATATTTTTTATTTTTTTATTTTTTATTTTTATTTTCATTTTATTTTTAATTTCACATTATTTATTTTCACCTTTTATTTGTTCATTTATTTTTCCCAATTTTTTCTAATATTCCTGATATGATTTTTGGAAAATTACACAGTATTCAAGTTCACTATCCGATGATCATGTTTTTACAATTTTAAATATAGTTTTATACATATTTTTATACATATCTTGATATATGTTTATATCTGTTTTAATTATTTGTTAAGCGCAAGGACGATTGTCTGTTTTTTGTCAAAATAATTTTTTTTTAAATCGCAAACCCATATGATAATGCAGGACATTAAGGGATTCTATACTCTGATCATATATGGCGCTTTGGCTCCACCTTTGTAGGAGGAGCTAGTCGTTCTCAATTAGTATAAAGTATGCATTTTCCTTGGCCGGAAGTGATGTCTTTTGATGACGCCCTGGAGGGGCGAAACGCGTTGACGTAATTTCCGGCCGAGGATCTAACCACTGACGCCATTTCCTGCCTCCGTGGAGCGCACGCTAATCCAGCGGCGATCGCGGAAGTGATCTCTGAAAGTTTGCCTTTTTACTGCATCCAGTAAGTAGCGCCTAGCGCACAATTCAAAAACAGCTCTACAGTACTTCACTATATATCGTTTTCTTCTCTTACCGGTGGAAAAAATTTATAAGAACATCCCTGTGACCCAGTGTGTGTCCATCACTTCTTGGACCCCCTCAGTCACCAACAGCTTACTAGCCTGCTTATACAGCTCTGCTTGCCTGTCTGCCTGCTTACTTCCAGCTTCGCATGTTTGTCAGTTTGGCGAGTTCATTCCAAGGAAGAGCTTTTTTGTTTGCACATTTGGACACTAATGAGACACTATTTATTGTACTTTTTAAGTTTGTGAATTTTGCATATGTCACTTATGCTGGACACATATTTGCTGAATATTTATATGTTGGTCACCCCTATGTTGAGCACCTTTCTGTTGGACACTTATGATGCTAGTTATTTTTTGTGGTCACTGACATGGGTTCTTCATTTTTTTGCTAGCGCTGTCTCCATTGGTTTAGTATTTTCTGAAAGTTTTAGCACTTTTTATGCACAGCAGCTGCAAATTATTATTTTTTTTATTCATTTTTTACGTTTATTTTCACATTTAATATTTTCTTTGTTTATATGTTTCAAAATTAGTTTTATCGCTTGTGGATGTTAGTGCATCATGGAAGTCTTTGCAATAAATGCTTTTAACAGAAATACCACACCATGAAGCTTGTTCTTCTTTTACCTGGTAAACAAGATTGATTTTGGGAGAGAAATAGGAAGATTGTCTATTGCTATGTGGAAACATAGCATGCAACAGCTAACTGCCGTGTCGGGAGGCATACTGTGCTGGGAAGAGCATTGAGAGGAACACCCCTGGTTGATTTGATCCATTACCAAGTGTGTGTCACATCGGTCCTGGGAGGTATTTTGGAAGGAATATCCAGGTTGCTGAGCCTTTCTGATCTCTGTAATTGGGGATCCACCTTATCCAATAAGCCCCCCCTTATGAATCAATACTGAATTGGAAGCCTGAATTTACATTGTGAAAATAAAACCCAATCCCTCCCTATCAGTACATGTGTGATTCTTTCACCAAAGATGCTATGGATTATGTTGGCCATACAAAATGTATATTGTTTAGCCCATGAGCTGAACAAGAGAAAAATTAAATCTAATTTTCCCATCCATGCTAAACAGTGCAGATGGAGGAATAGTCACTGCCGGCTATTGTATTCAGGCAGCACATGTGGCTGCCTGAATACCCAAATAGTGACAACATCTGATAGGATTCAGGCGCTGTTCAGCTGATAAGTTTCCACCCAGCTCAGTCGACTTTGTCAAGCTGGGTATCGCTGACAAGACCACCCAGGACTCACATTTCCTGCTGAAATTAGTCACTATTCTAGCCGTCTATGGCCAGCTTTTCTATGGTTCTATAATTTCAATGGTTCTTTGATAACACTTGCAGTTCATCAATTCGGCTTGTTGTCTGTAATGTTTGTTCTGTAAAAATGCAATCTCTAGTTCTTAATCTAATACATGGAACATTTCAAACAGGCTAGAATAGCAGAGTTAAAATAATACAGTGAATCATTTATTCCCAACTCAGAAACTGCCGCTGAAAGTAAAGCCTCCAGATCTCTTGCATAATATACGGATTCACCATTCTATTCATTTTCTCACTGCCCTTTGTACAAACATGACAGTGTGAAGTGTTTGTCAAGTCTCCCAGTCTTAGTCATACACCTTTGATGGGTGTACAAGCCTGTGCAGTGAGCCTAATAGCTGGAAACCATATACGGATATGTGAAACTGTTCTCTCCTTAACTGCTGGCCATTCAGGGGCAAACGCAACCCAAGGGGTCACCAGCAATATTATTTTTCCCACTATGCTGCATGTGATGGGATAAGTGGTGATTTTTTTTGCAGATTCTAAGAGAGCAAAGTTAAGCCCCATCATATGCATGTTACTATGGAAGCTCCCGTACAGTTAGGTTGTGGTGGATCGAATGTAGGATTGGGTGTGCCAACCAATGTGAGTACCGGCCAGGGATGGAGCTTGTCTCAACTCTAAAGGTCTACGTGTAACAAAGGATGCATCCCATGGGCCCCACATCAAAGTAAACCCGTTGTATTAACGTGTGTGGCATTCTAAGCCTGGGCTCCTGTTAGGGCGGAGACTGACACACACTTTACTACAGCGTTTTTGCTTTGATGTGTGGCCCATGGAATACATCTTTTGTTACACACAGGTTGTGGTGGAGGTATAGTAATGCTCTGATAAAAAGCTGACCCAATCACAATCCAGATCTTTCATAACCTCCAAGGACTGCCTGGCAATATGCAAACAGCATGGATACACACAGGACAAAAAAGTGAGATTTTACCATGACATTCCAAAAATAAAACCAAAACTTTTTCTATTTGAAAGATTTTACATTTCGTGTTTGCCTTTATTGCCCTCCTTATTTGCAGCAATTGTGCTTTAGAAATGACAGGTAAGCCAATATGTGCTATCAAACAGTGATTAGGCAATAAAAAGCTGAAAACCTTTATGGGATGACCATATAAAAAGACAAAAAAACAAAAAACAAACCACAGTTTTCCTTAAATAATTTAATTGAAAAAAGGTATTTCTTAAAAAAAAATTATAAAATGTAAAGTTATGATGAAATTTCCACTCTAAACACACCCCCTTATCACTGAAAGTGTGAGTAAACTCACAAAATAAAGAGCATAAAATGGTTGCAGGGGGGAGAGGTAACAAGGGAAAACAGAAGCAGGAAAATGGATAAACAGAAGCAGCAGTTAAATATAGGATGGGGAGGACTCAGTGGATTTTGATTAAGGGGAGATACCATCTGAGATGAGAAAAGAAAAATGGGTAGCGGGATTGTGAAACAGAATATAAAAAAAAAAAAAAAAAAAAGATATAAAAAGCAGAAGTGACTAATCTGTAGGTCTCCACCTCATTATCTTTAAGAAATGCTTCTGGCCTTTTTAAAGAACACCTTGTGGCTGGAAGTCGTATTTCTAAGTGGACTAGATCCCAAAATTGGGCTTATGTATGTAAGCTGTATGTTTCCACCTCATATTTTTTTTATAGGAAATACTTCTGACCCTTTAAGAAGGCCTTGTAGCAGAGCAGTGCCTACTTCCAATTGGAATAGATCAACAATGAGCCTATGCCCAACTTTCATAGAGCCACATAGAAAGGGCCTTCTACAGCTAGGCTTCTGTAAGTGGAGAGAGGGCACTGAATACTCTGCATGCAGATATAAACTAAAAAGAAAGGGACAATTGGGAATTATGAATGTATTCTGGTGATACATAAGAGAATAAAACAAATAGCTAGCTCTGCAACCCTGCACCTTTATTATTGGCCTAGAGGTTTTTTGTACTAGGTGGAAGACACTTAAAATATATTGCCTTTCTTGTACTCTCAATGTATCCCTCTACTTAACTTTACTTTGCTTATAATCACATACACTCCATAATCTTGTCATTTACACTACTAATTTTTACACACACATTATCATTCACACAGAAATCCATTCATACTGGTGCACCTATGGTGGAGAAGCAGAGGCGTATCGTAAATCTTTACTGCTCATAGCAGTAGATCGAAATGAAGTGCAAGTATCCAGCAAGCAGAGGGCTGAGAGTTCTTTTGTGCAAAGGAACTGTGACTCCACTCAAAATCCCACCACGATCCAGGATTACTTTTGTGCACCTTTGAGCTGCCGTAGAGCTCTATCTAGTCCATATTGTTTCTTCAATATGAAGAATTTGGTCCCGCTGTGTTGTAACTTCACACCTGGACTGGAAGAGTTTGGCTCATTTGCAGCCTCATGTCTTGGACACTATGGAGAAGCTTCTTTTGATGGCCAGCCAGTGTCACCCCGATTCGGAGCAAGTCTCTGAAATTAATTTACACATCTATTAAAAAACGGAACATAAAACATTTTTATCTTTTCTGCTATTCCAAAATAACTGAGCTACATCTACTTACTCAGCTGTCATTTGTGCCACTAGGTGAAAAGAGGTGAACCCAGCACTCAGAAAGTTCTCTTGATACTGGCCCATCTTGATCGCCTCCAACCAGTCACCCACAGTAGGAAACGTTGTATAGTCAGGCACAGTACGGTCTAAAAGCTGCTGGGACATACTGGAATAAATAGAGCAAAATAAAACAGTTAGGAAAAAAAAAAAAAAAGAACACACACCACAAATGGTGTTAAACTGCATTGTCAAATATGTGTTAAGCATAATGAGCAAGGAAGAAATATAAACATCAGTGATGTACTGAAAAGAAAATTCCAGTGCAAAACCAAGAATTCAAGATGTGCTTGGCCGCCAAAACCTAAATTGAGGTAGATATATATATATATATATATATATATATATATAGCCCTCAAAAATTACACTCGCACACTCGCATTTTGCGAGTGATTTTTGAGGGCTGGCGAGGAGAAGAGAGGAGAGCTGCCACTGGTAGATCACAGCAGGGAACATTCAGACTTTTGTTTCATAAGCTGTGTGTGTTCCCCCGCCGTGCGCCGTCACATAAGCTCCTCCCCTTTTCCGGGACTTTGATAGACAGATCACCCGTCCAATCCTAGGACGGGTGACATTTATCAAACTTCCCCGGACAAGGGGAGGGGCTTATGTGACGGCGCGCCGCGGGGGAACACTCACAGCTTATGAAACAAAAGTCTGAATGTTCCCTGCTGTGATCTACCAGTGGCAGCTCTCCTCTCCTCCACAGGTAGGCAGCACATGGGGGACACTGGCTGCACATGGGGGGGAGGACACTGGCTGCAAATGGGGGGGGGGGGACACTGGCTGCAAATGGGGGGGGGACACTGGCTGCAAATGGGGGGGGGACACTGGCTGCAAATGGGGGGGGGGACACTGGCTGCAAATGGGGGGGGGGACTGGGGGGGGGGACACTGGCTGCAAATGGGGGGGGGGGGGAGGGGACACTGGCTGCAAATGGGGGGGGGGACACTGGCTGCAAATGGGGGGGGGGGGACACTGGCTGCAAATGGGGGGGACACTGGCTGCAAATGGGGGGGACACTGGCTGCAAATGGGGGGGGGACACTGGCTGCAAATGGGGGGGGGGACACTGTCTGCAAATGGGGGGGGACACTGTCTGCAAATGGGGGGACACTGTCTGCAAATGGGGGGGGACACTGTCTGCAAAGGGGGGGGGACACTGTCTGCAAAGGGGGGGGGGACACTGTCTGCAAAGGGGGGGACACTGGCTGCAAAAGGGGGGGGACACTGGCTGCACATGGGGGGGGACACTGGCTGCACATGGGGGGGGCACTGGCTGCACATGGGGGGGGGGGCACTGGCTGCACATGGGGGGGACACTGGCTGCAAATGGGGGGGGGACACTGGCTGCAAATGGGGGGGCACTGGCTGCACATGGGGGGACACTGGCTGCACATGGGGGGGGGGCACTGGCTGCACATGGGGGGGGGGGACACTGGCTGCTCATGGGGGGGGACACTGGCTGCTCATGGGGGGGACACTGGCTGCTCATGGGGGGGGGACACTGGCTGCTCATGGGGGGGGACACTGGCTGCACATGGGGGGGGACACTGGCTGCACATGGGGGGGGACACTGGCTGCACATGGGGGGGGGACACTGGCTGCACATGGGGGGGGACACTGGCTGCACATGGGGGGGGACACACTGGCTGCACATGGGGGGACACAGGCTGCACATGGGGGGGGGACACAGGCTGCACATGGGGGGGACACAGGCTGCACATGGAGGGGGGACACAGGCTGCACATGGAGGGGGGACACAGGCTGCACATGGGGGGGGGGCACAGGCTGCACATGGGGGGGGGGACACAGGCTGCATATGGGGGGGGACACAGGCTGCACATGGGGGGGGGACACAGGCTGCACATGGGGGGGGGACACAGGCTGCACATGGGGGGGACACAGGCTGCATTAACATTAAGGTTGTTAATATTTTTATAACTTAATTGCATAAAACATTAAAGGTGTCATTTAATGAGATAATTTATGAGGGCGGGTTTAGGGGTGGGGCAGGGTAGGGGTTGGGCGGGGCAACTGGTGGCGAGTAACCCTTAAGGCCTGGCTAGTAGCTCAGGACTTGAAATTTTGAGCCCTGTATATATATATATATATATATATATATATTTTTTTTTTTTATTATTATACACACACGTTTGTTTTATTATAATAAATTATATTCTACTTTAATATAATGAATATTCATTTATTTCGGCCATTATTGGCACTGTTTGAAGCGGTGTTAAAAATCCTGCTTGTTACATTTTTGGTGCATATTTGGTCAGCACCTCCCAATTGAAAACACAGCAAGAACGGATCAAAAATACACCAGCGTAATGTTTCGCATGCATTTTTTGAGTCACATGACCTATGAAAAAACACACCCTAAGCACAGTAAAATTGTGGCAAAATCGCAGATGTTTTCGGCAGCCATCATCGGCACCTTTTTTGCTTTTGGCACAATGCTGAAAACCCTTTTTTCGGCAGCCGAATTTTCGGTGCATCACTAATATATACACAGAAAGCTGCATAAAAGTACAGGGCAGGAATTAAACCATAGACAAGAATTAAAGCACATAAAGAACATTAACCCATTTGAATTCAAACATTTATTAAATGACTAGAGGTCCGCTACCTCCATTGAATACTAACCCTGCTTGAGCTGTGCTGGTCACTTTCAAACTAGCGGCATTGCGTATTAACTTGTCCAAAGAACTAACAATCTGTGAGAACTTAGGCCTCAGGTTGCGATCACGGAGCCAGCAGTCAAGCATGAGCTGGTGCAGGGCAGACGGGCAATCCATAGGAGGCGGCAAGCGATAGTCTTGTTCCACTGCATTAATTACCTGCAAATAGAGAATGTGTTGAAATGGAATCCTCAGTCAACACGCATCTTAACAGGTTTTTGCGATTCAATCTAAAGATTTTACCAAAAACAAAAAAGCACTTACATCTTGATTTGACATGTCCCAGTAAGGTCTTTCACCATACGACATCACTTCCCACATAACAATACCATAGCTCCAGACATCACTAGCAGATGTGAACTTTCTGTATGAGATTGCTTCTGGAGCAGTCCAGCGAATTGGAATCTTCCCTCCCTGTTTAGAAAATAACAAGCTTTATACTTTGACGCGCAATGCCCCCAAATGCCACAAATGTAACTAGAACCAAAGTTATTCTTCTAAACCAAAACTATATTAAAATTCAGGAATATGAATAGGTCTTCTTCAGCTGGATATTAATGTGCTGCTCTTATTTGGAGCATTAACGCGCTTTCTTGCACATCTTTACTGAGAACCTTAGGGGAAGATTTACCAAAGCTGGTGCACACAGAATCTAGTGCAGCTGTGCATAGTAACCAATCGGGCTTCTAATTTCAGCTTGTTCAATTAAGCTTTGACAATAAAACCTAGAAGAGAAGAGGATTGGTTACTATGCACAGCTGCACCAGCTTTAGTAAATCTCACCCTTCGAGTCTTCACTGCTCCAACAAAGTGCACAGTTACTTGTGTGCCTCAAGCACAATAGCTGGAATGTGACATTCCTAGGTTCCAAACAATAGCAATCACAGTACCTGAGCAATGTAGACCTGTGGACTAATTTAGTGAAATTTTAAAGCCAGCCCATACATAGATCAAAATGCAGCCAGTTCACCAGAGACTGGCTACATTTTGATCTAGGGATGGGCGCCTTGGTTGTACAGAAGTCAATCGATTAACTTCTGAACAACCACCTCTGGAGGGTTTTTTTTCCCCTCGAAAGATCAGTGCTTAACACTGATCATTGTGTCGGAATACAAAATCACAGTGGAAGCGATTTCCCTATCCACCTCAAAATGTGTGGATGGGGAAAATCTGTACTTTTTTGTTCAACCCACTGGTTGAATGAAAAAATAAATAAATAAAAAAAATAGTATGTATTGAATTGAAGATGGGGAAAAAAAAAATATTAATAAACGGTGTTCACATACTGAAGAAGCCAGCACTCAAAGTTGAAACATTGATTTGCATGCCCTTATTTGTATACAGTCAAATATGATGCCTAAATTTATACGCAATTTATTTTTATTTTCTTAAAATACTGCATCCCCAAGCATCACAAAGGCTCCAAGCTGCTAAATGTTACCAAACTTTTGGCACCCTGTATGTTTAAGTAGAAAAGTAATTATTAATATATCAAACTGGAGGTCCAGAAAATTTACTCTAGAGCCCAATTTGGGCCCTTGACCCCAAAAAGGTTCCACACTTATGGATTTGAAAAAAAACTGCAGAAGAGGTTTTTGATTACCTGCATGTAATGCGTGAAAATTAGGTACATTTTATGTGAAATCCATCGTTCTATTATGCTTTCACATAAAACTATGGTTCACCTAAAAGGACTACTTCTACTCATTCAAGAAAGCGAAATTAAAAAAAATTTCACATGCTCTTTTCTACATTTCCACAATCTTTTTACTTTTTTTTTTTTTTATAAAGAAAGCTTTAACATTTATGAAGCAATGTTAATGTAGGTTTAAGTTTTTTTTTTAACCCTTTTTAAAACATTTCTATAAAAAAAGTAAACATTTAATACAAGGAACATTCACAAGCCAGGATTCAGTGTTTTTATAAAGAGAGCACAGCAGATACTCTAATGACCCTACTGAACAGAAAGAAAAGTGAGTCATCACTCCTTCAACTTATTCAAGTGTTCATGTAAATTTTATCATTAGCTATTGAGCTTTGCAAACAAGCTTTAAGCAACAAGGCAGTTAGAATTAGCCAGGTAAACATCTAAAATATACTTAACGTTTCAAATGATGACAGGAAATGTACAATTTTCAAATGCAAGATTATTTTTACCAGACTAAAAATAATTTCATATATATGTAAATAAAAATATACATACAAGATATAGTCTAATTAACAATAGTGTCTTACCAGAGAGCTGGTATACGTGGGGTCAGATCGGCTGTTTTCCAAAAACCTGGATAGACCAAAGTCAGACACTTTACAGACGAGATTGCTGTTCACCAGGATATTACGGGCAGCAAGATCACGGTGAACATAGTTCATCTCAGATAGATACTTCATTCCTGATGCAATGCCACGCAGTATGCCCACTAGCTGGATAACTGTAAACTGCCCGTCATTCATCTGATGAAAGAGAAAGATTTAAGGCTTAAACACTCCAGAGTAAACCAACCTTACATTGAAGATTGATAAAGCACAATGCATAAACCTTTAGCAAGAGCGCTGACAAAGATTTTTAGTGTTTATAAGAAAAGAAACAAAAAGCACCAATATGCATACAATAGAGGTTACAGATTCACAAAGCAGACACAGGAGAAACATGTGTAACAAATCTAAAGGTTTATCAAAGGAAAAGTTCTTAACCGCTTCCCGATCAGTCGCCGCAGTTGTACTGCAGCAGGTTGGCTCCCCTGCGCGAGCCGTCATTGCTGTACGTTGGCTCTTTAAGCCACTTTAGCAGGCGTGCGCGCCTTCGTGTCCCCGGAAACTATAAGCGATGACCGCCGGGCACCCGTGATCGCTCGTGACAGAGCGAGAACTGGGATCTGTGTGTGTAAACACACAAATCCCAGTTCTCTCAGGGGAGAGGAGACAGATCGTGGGTTCCTACTATGTAGGAACACCAATCGGTCTCCTCCCCTAGTCAGAACACACAGAGAACAAAGTTAACCCCTTTATCGTCCCCTAGTGTTAACCCCTTATCTGCCAATGACACATACAGTAATCAGTGGCTATTTTTAGATCTGATCGCTGTATAAATGTCACTGGTCCCAAAAGCGTCAAAATTGTCCGATCTGTCCGCTGCAATGTCGCAGTCACAAAAAAAAAAGCCATAAATCTTTCCCCTATTTTTTAGACACGGACTTTTGTGCAAACCAATCAATATACGCTTATTGCAATCGCGAAAAAAAATGTAATAAAAAAAAAACAAAAAACAAAAAACACTGTGTACCCAGCTTAAAGAGGTTGTAAACTCCACAGAAAAAAAAACCTGCAAGACAAAGGCATAATGAGCTAGTATGCATCGAATACTAGCAGATTATGAAATACTTACTGTAGAACAAAGCCCTCCAGTGGCGTCCGCACACCGCTGAAACGGCTGACATCTTCCTCTGCGTTTCTTCCGGGTTCACAGGCTCAGGCGCTGCGAGTGGCCAGAGCCGGTCATGGCACAGGGCTCTAAAGAAACAGCACAGGCGGACGTTCCTTCAACTGGAGGTTCGCCAATTGCATATCCCTGTCCTAAACCATACAAGTTTAGGAGATATTTAAAGTATCTCTAGGCAAGCCTTATTATAGGCTTACATATGGGTACAAAAAAAAAAAAAAAAAAAAACAGGGGAGTTTACTTCCTCTTTAAAGTGATTGTAAAGTTTTTTTTTTTTTTTTTTAAAACAAAACATATCATACTTGCCTCCACTGTGCAGTCAGCTTTGCACAGAGTGGCCCCGGTTCTAGATTTATGGGGTCCGCCGGTGGCTTAACACCCTAGGAGAAGCGCTCTCCCGATGAGTTTCTCTTGCGGGCACACTCCCGAGTTCAGCATTTGCATCCATAGACAGGAATGCCGGACTCGGGGGGCATTAAGGTGAAAAAAACGCAAGGGTTTACAACCCCTTTAAGAACTAAAGCCCAGAAAACCAGTAAATAGAATTTTCAGAAATAAGTGCGCAAAGGCGTCCCCTGTATTGGATCTAGATTTACTAGGTTTAGGCCTACTTCAAAAAAGGGTTTGTTCACCCAAAATGAGTACTTTATGTGGAGTCTAGAAGGTTGAGGCTGCTTCTGGGTTTGAATTTACCTTGGGGACTCCCAGTCACAGTCCTCCCTACTTAGTCTCAAAAAATAGATGTCCCACTCTTCCTGAGGCATTCTCCATAATAAAAAATACATTAAAAAAAAAATTGAATGGCAAGATGACCCTATAAGCAAGTTTTCTCACTCAGCCTTTGCATACCTGGTAGCTCACAACACACCTCGCCATCACAATAAATTATTTGGTTATTTTGCTTTCCAGCCCCTAACGAAAAAAACTCAACCATCAGTTTTAAAATGGACTAAACCCTTCAAAGGAAAAGCATTTGTTAAATAGAGTTTATATTGATTTTTTAGGACTGGCTCCAAAACACACAACAGTGTGGATTGCATTAACCAAAGCTGTGATAGTATGTTTTTAGTTCACAAATCAGATTTTTTCTGATAACTAAACTGCACATAAAACAACTATTTACTATTGTGAAAACTTCAAGTCTACAGGTTAAACCTCCACTCACCCAATAAAAAATGTGAGCAGAGTTTAATGTGTAGAGTTAAACTCGAATCACTGTTTAACCAGAAGATTCCAGAATGACTGGGCAGACTTAGACCTGTTCAATGTGTGCTTTGTTAAAAAAAAAAAAAAAAAAAAAATACATATTCTATCTTTCTTAAAAGAAAATGGTGCTAATGGCAAAACAAACACGTTCTTTGTTCAAATGTACTCCTTAAAAAAACTCAAACCCTTCACATATCAAAGCTGCCTTCACAAACTGCACAACAATCTATATTAAACCCCACACAACTTATTGACTCCCACCCACCTACCGATCTGAATTTTAGACAAACTACCTTATACCTGAACTTACCCTTAAAAAGGAGTCAAGGGCTCCATTCTCCATAAACTCTGTTAAGATCATCACCGGACGACTCCTGGTCACAACTCCCTCTAGCCGTATGATGTTTGGATGATCAAACTGCCCCATAATGCTCGCTTCCCCCAGAAAGTCACGTCTTTGCTGTTCAGTATAGCCTGCTTTCAGAGTCTTGATTGCCACCAGCTGCTCCCTGCGTCCTGCCTGTTTAAGTCGTCCACGGCAAACCTCCCCAAACTCACCTAGAGAAGAGGAGATAAGAAATCAATCTGCCCATTCTTTTCTGCTTGGTTAACAGATCACGTTCCATTTAATATATTCACGATAACCTTATGTCTGCACTATGCACTTCTCAATCCCCTACTGTATCATTAAGTGAAAGACGAGAAGCATCTGACTTTAATGGAAAGACAGTCAAAGTGTTTATGAGACAAACCTGCACCAATCACTTCTTCAATCTTCACACACGAAATGTCAATTTCTTTAGCAAAATCTCGCACAGCTTCATTAGGATCCTCATAAGTGAATGGATCAATGTACAGCTTCATGCCAGGAACCACTGTGAGAACAAGAAGCATCATGTACTTTACTAAATGGTGCCAATGAAACCTAACAATTCTAGGGCATCATTTCAAAGTGGTTATAAACTGTACAATGGACACTAAAAGTGTGAGATGGCCTGATCTTCATTATCCAAGCAGTGAGAACTTTACCTGCCTACAAATAGTGTTATACAATAAAAACAAAAATATATATATAAACCAATGACTGGGAAGTGTTCATCACCTGGAACCATTAGTATACCCTGCAATCATCTATATTAACCAATCAGATGAAATCTTAATTTCCTGGATGCTTTAAACCGATGATGACTAAACTATGATGCTCTATGCACTACTAAAGCTGACCATATACATTAAAGGAGACTACGGTTACCACTTTCTACTTTCCAGAGGTTTTTTTTAAGAAGTCTGTGGGTATCAGGTAAGCCCCCCCCCCCCCCCCCCCCCCCAAAAAAAAAAAAAAAACTTCTGGAAAGTAGAAAATGTAAACCATAGCCTTCTCATTTGAAAAAAAAACTAATCCGGAGAGACTTAAATTGCCTAAGGTTAAGAACATTTTTGCAGACAATTATAAAGCTGTGAATGCAAGGCCAGCAAATATAAACAGCAAACTGGATTGGAAGAGTTACAAATAACTGAAAACGTATGGTAAAAGTGCAGTAATGGAGATAAAAACTTTGCCCATCAATATGGAACAAAATATGCAAGCACTGGCTATGCAATATGGCTACTTATTAAAAATAGGAAATAATGTTACAATAACTCATAAGTATTAAATTAGTAAAGCAGTATTGCTAATTTCTCATAAAGGTAACCATCTA
This sequence comes from Lithobates sylvaticus, assembly GCA_028564925.1. Taxonomy (NCBI): domain Eukaryota; kingdom Metazoa; phylum Chordata; class Amphibia; order Anura; family Ranidae; genus Lithobates; species Lithobates sylvaticus. The sequence goes on along the minus strand of CM053028.1, from coordinate 337,989,335 downwards.
ATTGGGCATTTTCCAGTTGCTCTTTTTTTCTGGTAATTTCTGGACATTTTTTAAATTCTATTTGTAAATGTAACTTAAAATTAGAGCAGGGACCAGCAGACAGAAATGGACGCTTTCAGGAAGTAGTCAGCTCACACTAAAGTTACATGGGTCATAATATAGGAAAAACAAAATCTCCTTAGAAAGCTGGGAAACACGCAAGTGCTTATTCTCCTGTATTACTGCAAGGTTTTCATTTAAAAAGTGAAGTCTTGCGACAGGGTCTCTAAATATCTTCGATAAATCACAGACCTAAATCAATGGCCATCTACAGTTTATAGGTATATTAAGAGAAAGAATACACTGTTGGACCCATTGAAACAGCAGCAAACAACACCATATTTAATATATTACTACGTCTATATAGGTGTTTGCACACTAATGTATGCAAAGGGTTTGTAAGTCCATTAATATCACTACTTAAATGTGATAGAAATATCCTATAATCAATGTTGAGTGTGGTGTAAATCAATAATGTAATAAACTATGAGGCTTATAAAAAGGGAAAGCATGAACCATCAAAAGCCACAAAAATGGCAACTGTTTCGCAGACGGTTACTAAAAATAGCCTAGACAGCATTTAGAGAACAAAACTCAACTATACATACACCCTCACCAAGCACTTCAATAAAACGTCTTTTATGACCAGGAGATGAGGCACATGATTTGTACCCATTAATCAAGACAAGAGAGTTGGCATAATTTACACCCCCTCAAACAGCAGGCCACGCAAAACACAAAAGGTGTGTCACTAACAGCAAGGGGAGCCATCCAGCATTTAATAGGAAGGGGGAGTAATGGTATTTATGGGCCACACAGTGTAAGAAACCATGCCATTTCAAATAGGCAAATTACTGGTGGAGCAGTGGGGGTAACTATAGACCAAAGTGTGCAGCACAAAGCTATTGTCATTCAAAACCACTAATCAGTGTAATGAGGACAGGGCTGTAATTTGTAACTAATAAACACAAACCCAACAACCAGTTGAAGGACCACCAAGACATATACAACTGAACGCTACATTCCCAGACCTAAAATTTTAGGATCCATGGGCAAAACCTTTTCAAACTAAAAGCAGACTTGAACTTTCAGCTGGATACATTCCTGCTACAGCAAAACAAAAAAGTGTGCAAAAGCATAAGCTCATTCACACTAGCGGTTCCCTCTTTTTAGAGGACATTTGACAAGTAGTGGGGAGACAATCCCTGCTGTTTGTTCTAACCCCTAGGGGAGCATAATCTGCCTCAGCTGTCTTTGCAGCTTAAGAGGGATCTGTTGTGGGGGGAAAGCACTGGTCTCTCTGCAGAGGTTTATCAAATCCTAGACCGTAGCAAGACAGTGAAAATATAGGTGACTAGTTCTCTTCATCAGGCATGGCCAGTTATACAAGGGATATAGGACGCCACAGCAAAGGTAGAGTATTCTCGGAAGCTTGCATTGCAAAAATATATTTAGGTTAGCCAACAAAAAGTATTTTTTTAAAAAAGGTTTCAGGTTTTGTACCACCATCTTTATCCTGGTTTACTACTCATTGTGTCACTGGCCAGAGCACGCAGCCAGCCAATCGGCAACGGACCAGAGCGCGCAGCCAGCACCAGACCAAACTAGCTACAACATACCAGAACAAGCATCAGCAAATACTGATGAGGTCAAATATTCAGCCAGTGAAGTGCTGGTACACGTCACCCAAATCAGCACTACAAGTAGTATAAGAAGGACAAGGATGCCAAACCTGAAGGCTGCATCAACAGTCATCAATGTAGCGCCTACATTTCTATCCTGACAGGTTCCCTTTGAAAAGGCAGAGCAGTCTGGTGTTTGTAGATGGGTCATATTTATCCTTTGCCATTTTTTTTTTTTAACTGACAAATACATTAATTGATGATAAAGAAAGTCAAAATATGGGAAAAAGCTAAAACCATAAAGAGAATCCAAAGGCAGACTCCAATTTCTTAGCTCTGAGAAATACAAATAAATAAATAGTGTTTACAAGTGCCAATTAGTTGTGAACACCACGGGACATTAATTACAAATTGCTAAGCAAATGCAGAGTGAGAAGCAACATAATGTGCAGCCACCCAGAACAAGTAGAGCAAGACAGCTTTAACTACCAGAAAAAGGTCACTGTATTTTAGAACCATAAGAGCAACAGAAGAACAAACAGGGAGAATGTGCAAAACTACAGAATTATGAAAAGGCATTCAAGAGTACATCTAATTACAGATAAAAAAAGAGCCAACAAAAGCAGAACATGCCTGAAACATAAAAAGAAGCAGAGCAAGAGGTATAGCTAAATGGACATCAATTCATTATTCTTTCAATAAACCACACTCACTGTATTGTTGCAGTTTTTCTGTATATTCAGATTCTGGGTCATTCCTATGCTTCCTGCTGTAGAAAGAATAAGAAAAAATAAATGTTCAATCTTGTCCAAACTCAAAAATACAGGATTACAAAATATCAAATCCTCCACATGAAGCTTCTTTTACAAACAATCCTATCCATCCCCACCAACTTTAATCCCCCAGCACACCACTCACCTGAAACACACAATTACAATAACGACAACTGCAATTATAAAAATCAGCCCAGCGGTCACAGAGCCAACAACCATCGGGACCTTCTCCTGAAGACTGCTCCGATCCCCTGTGCGGGAAATAGGGAAGGAAAAAAGGAGGAAGGGAGTGAGGGATCAGTGGGCTCAGGAAAAACAAGGACATGAGGAATCACAGGGGTAGAGGGTGTGGATCCTGCAGGCAAAGGGGACACAGACAGTGTGGACTGATAAGAGGAGACAGCAATTAGCAGACGAATGGGGAAGGTGAGACATTGGAGCCAATATATCAGAACTGGAGCCAAGGAAAACCATAAAACTCAAGCGAATGCAGACTAGATTCCAACTATTTTCTAATATTTTCCCCACAAAAGAGAAAACGTTTGTGCTTCACTGATTGCCAAGGCAAAACCACTGCTTTCCTTTGCTCCAGGTTATAATTGTGCCCCACTGTATGCCAAGAAGGGCTTAAAGCAACAGATCTGCTGTGTGAGGCCTAGGAACATGGAACAGAAAAAAAAAAAAAAAGGCAAGTACAAGTTTCAATTGCGCAGGTGAATAAAAGATAACTACTTATAAGAACGGAGCAGGTAAGACAAAAAGCGTTGAAGCGTGTTTAATACATGGACTCAACACCCATTGGTCAATTTAACCAGCGGGACAGGCACACATCCAAGGTAGGAATAGTGAACAATAAAAGGTTATTCATAAAAACTGAAGCAAAAGTAAAATAAAAAAATGTTATTGCCAATTTACCAATCTTGTTTTCCCATGCTTAAGCCTGCACTAGGAAAATCAAATATGGAATCAAGCCATTAGGGGCAACACTTCCACTTCTATAGCTTTCAGTTTTCATAAACTAACCATGGTGGCTTAGGTTAGAAAAAAAAAAAAAATAAACAAAAAAACGAAGAAGTAGCCCTCTTTTAGGGATTTTAGTAAGGTTAATTAGGATTCAGAAAAAGTAAGCTGTAAATAGATGATTGATTTACTAAGGAAGATCACGCACCATCTTCTGCTAAAGTCGCAAACTCCGTTGGCTCGCTGTATGCCCCATATCCAGCCACTGTACGAGCTCGAACTTGAACTACATACACGGTGTCTGGAAACAAGCCCTCCATACGAACACCTGTGCGCTGGCTCGTCACTGTGTTTCCTGCACCACTATGACCCTGCACAAAACGGAACAGTAGGGATTACAACATTGTAACAGAAAAGACAGGCACAATATAGAATCTTTATAATAGTAGAATAATGCAGATACGAAGGGGAAATACAACAAGGATGCATTTGCAAAGAGTGACATATAATTAAATTAAACCATTTAATTTCACAATCCCACACTTAAACAACAATGGTATTATTAACAAAACCGGTGTGCTATATAATTGAACATTAAAAACAAATGAAAATCGTGAGAACTTTACTGTAAAGTCCTTTAGCCCTGGTTGTAAACCTCAGACATGAAACACGAACAAAGCAAATCCCTCTATCGTATATACTTAATAGCAACAGATTGCCGCACTTTAAGTGACACGTTAAAACTCATAAAAGTCCAATAAAATAGAGTGAAAATTTGAAAAAATAAATAAAAATGCAATACAATATAATATTAGGTATAGCAGTCCCAATTGTCTGAAGTAATCCACCACTGTGCTGTTAAAACGTCACCTCAAATTAAGGACTCTTACCAGATCCTTTGGACCCCATTAGAGAGTCAAATGATTTCATCCAAAAGGGATCTATATGCAAGCCATTACTGGAGATCCTGTGATCTCTCAATCCCCAGTGTAACTCAGATAATATCCCCAGGTTCACAGATGATTCTTTATTTCCAACAGCACAGTGGTGGATTACTTTAGGCAATTTGGACTGATATACATATTGTATTACATTTTTTCTTCTTTCAAATTTTCACTATATCTGTTGATGCACGTTTATGAGTGTCACTTAAAGAGCAGAAATCTGTTGCTATTTTTTTTTATATAGTCTGTTTATTGCCAGCAGCTATTGCCAAATCTGCCAGCATGATTATCACTTTGTTTAATTATCATATGTACGGGTCTTAAATAGGAGCACCGAGAGTCACTTTGTCTGCTTCGTTCCTCTGCTATCAGAGTGAATCACCTCTGACAAGTTTTCCTGACACCAAAAGAAAAATGGTGACAGGGGAGGGAGCTCCAACTGATTGACAGCTTCAGCTTTGTTCCTGCGTGCAAGGGGGGGGGGGGGTCTCTTCGCTCCATTCAGCTCTCAGTGTTCACCTCCCTAAGCTCTGCTCTGTGTGACTTCAGCTCTCCACCTCCTTTTTTTCTGAACTCTTAAACAACCTTTAGAATTCAGGACTTTGAACGGTTGTAGAGAAGAGAAGCTAGACAGGTACAACTTATGTAGGATTGGTTTCATCTCTGTATCTGTAATTTCACTGGGTATATGGAAGGGTTTACAACCACTTTAATAAAATGCCATGTGTTACCAGCATACTGAAATACTTACTTTGGCGTAATATTTTATCTCGTAATCCAAAATGATTCCGTTGGGGCTCTCAGGTGGAGCCCAGGACAAAGTTAGAGAACCCGCTGAACGGTCATGAGACTGTACTATAGGAACCGCTGAAGGGGCTGAAGAAAATGAAAAAAAAAAAAAATAAATTCAACAAACATTAAGTCACTGTAGATACATCATCACCCTGCCAAAGGACTGTTTAAATTAAATACTACCAACACCTTATTTTTACTTTTGCTTATTTTCCAGTTCTAACTCACCTGCCTGGTTGGTTGTTATATTTACAGTGTAGTAACTCGGAGGCTGGGGGCTCTTGTTAGACACCCCATTTACAGCCTGGATTTCAAAGCTGTACTTGGTATGTGCCTGAAGATGACTGACTGAGACAAGTCTCTGGATGACCCCAAGCTGACGAGGCCAAAACTGCACATTATCATCACAGCGGCTGCACATCCGATCCAAGCACTTTTTACAGATGACATTATACGAAATATCTTCACGGCCACCTAAAACAGCAGGTTCTCCCCATTCAAGGACAACAGATGTCTCATTCACATTGGAAATCACATGTCGTGGGGCTGAAGGAACAGCTGGGGAAAAAAAAAAGGCTGTGTCAAAATCACTGTGGTTACAGTGCTAGTTTGCCGGTTTCAATTATATACTTTCAATTACATTTTTCCTAACATTTCAGGTACATTTAACTCCTATGCCCTGAGCCCTCAAGCTTTTCTGCTATTCTTGTCCATAAGAGGTGAACACACACACACACACACACACACACACACACACTATCTACATTATACACGTGCAGCAGCACAAAACATTATTCAACTGAATGTCAAGTACTCAACCGGAAATATACCACTTATTGTGCCATTTGTTAAGAGCAGTTAACAGAAATTTAATAGAGAAATTTGGACAATCAGACAGAATTGATGAGTCTATTAGACCAGTTTAGGAGCCAGATGTCCTTTTTAGTTAACAGCAGAGGCTCCAAAACATTAGGCCCTCTGCTGTCATTTATTAGGTGCACTGGCTATCCAGTTTCTGAGGTTTGACCAGCCCTAAAATGTAAGAATTATTAAAATATACTAAAATAACACTCATATGTAAACCAATAAAGAGATCACATGAAAGCATGCATTTTAAGCCACATGCTAACAGCCAAAAATTACAATATTTTGAATGGAAATGTCAAACTAGTAATTGCAGAGAGACCTAAAAAGCCTTGTGATTTTTAGGTTTGATTTCTAATCATGCTGCATAATTTATCATTTGTGGTTTGAATACATCTATGAAAGGTCTAGGTCAGGCCAAATAACCAAATCGCTGCATATAAAATCCCTCTGCCCATTGTGAGGTTTAGAAGAACTGTGCCTGGATACAAAAGCAGTCTGTTTGCAAAGTCAATACTAATATGTATAAAAATCAGATTTTCTTCTTCCTTTGAGTCAGGGAAAATGATTGCCCTTCGAAATAATGGATCATGTAAAAATCAATATTCATGGCACACAGGCTCCTTTTAAAGAGATAGAAAGTGCGAAAATATGTAATTAACTAACTAGTTTTATCATGCAGGAAACATTACAAGTAAGAAGAAAATTAGACATGTTTCATCTGAGGTTTGAGGGAGCATTATGGACAGGCATGATCATATTTAACTTGAATGCTTTAAAGTGTATGTAAACGCCAACAATACATTTTTGTCTTATTTGCTCCTTTTTGTCTGTTAAATATACTATTGTAAAGGTTTTCTGTTCAAGTGCAAAAAGAAAAACGGCTTTCCATCCTGCCAAAAATCTTTTAGGCTGATTTACACAGCACTTTACATAGATTGCACATTCAAATCAGTCCCTGCCCCCAAGGAGCTTGCAATCGAACAGCCTTTCCTCACATAGATATACAACACATACATACTATACAATTCAGACAGCACATACAAGGTAGATAGAGCTTTGGATTACACAGTGCAGATACTAAGCATTTGCACGAGTACTTGTACTAATGCTCTGATACCTAAAACCGATACCTTTGCAGTGCGATTTGAGCCCATCCAAAATGAATGGACTCAAAATGCACTGCAAAGAATCGAATGTAATTTGAACAGGAATGCAGTGCAATTCCTGTGCGAATCACACGTGATTTCCTGCACTGCAACAAAAGGGAGGGAGGGGGAAAAGAGATGGCAAGCGTGTAGCAAAGTTTATTCAATAAAAAAGTTAAAATTAAACAGTATTGTACTCCCAGACATCACTGATGACTGCTGTAATACAAGCTCAGTGTGCTGCCCCCTGTTCAAAGTTCAGTCTCCACTAGAACGGGTGGAGAAAGTGCTATGAAACAGAAGCAGGAAACCAGGCAAACCACAGGGAGATGCAGTGGGAGACTCAATCTGTAAAAGGAGCTGTCAGATGGCCAGGATGCTGTGGCCAATCAGAACGCATTTCAGAGGCCAAACCACACCTCCACCAGCCTTCTGGACATTGACAGCTCCTTTTACAAATTGGGTCTCCCCCGTGGCATGCTTGGATTCCTGCTTTGGCTTCACAGAAGTTCTACAGCGGTTCAAGTGGGGACTCAACTTTGGACAGAGGGTTCCACACTGAACTTATTTTATGCCTGTCACCAGCAATCTCTGAGTGCAATACTGAACCATTTTATTGAATAAACATCGCTATGCTATTGGCGGCTTGGTGCCTCTCTCTCCTCTCTTGCAGTGCAGGAAACAGCATGCGATTTGGACTAGAATCCCACCGCTTTTCTGTTAAAAGAATCTCATGCGATTTGCAGTACAGTTTGAGCCCATTCATTTTCTATGGTACTTGAGCACAAGTATCGGTACTCATACTCGCTAGTTAAAAAAACAACGGTGCATCCCTAAATTTAAACCAATGATGCTTATTGTTGCAAGGATACTGTGCTGCATGTTGTTATCAGTTAGCAGTGTTCCCTGCTATTTCTGTGGACGACGACAACACACCTGCCTTTATTATGGAGAAGAGAGGGAGCTATATAGACATAGATAGTCTTAGCATATGCCCTTGTCTCCCCTGTCCTAGGGCAACAATGCTGCTCAGCACAATAATCACCCCAGGACAGGAAGTAGGTTAATGTCAGGATTACAAGGTGAAAAAGTGCAACAAAGGAAAAACGAATGCAGCCTTCAGATTTAAAGGACCGGAAAGCTAAAATAAGATTTTTTTGGTTTTGGGTTTAGATAGCCTTTAAGTACACCTATTAAGGCATATGGGAGATACCCCATCAGCCTGCGTCTGAATATGCTAGTTTTCTGGCTTCAACATTTTTAAATCATAGACTAAGACCAATCTTGCATCAAACGTGTTCCAGGCCTGAGACTCGAGGTACTGACGGCAAACCATCAGTGTGGCAGTCAGCCAATTAGCATTCTCAGAAGGGTCACCAACAACAGCCTTCACTTTCTCCCATGACAGGTTTCCTTTAGAGTATTATAAGCTTACGGTGGCATCTGTCAATGTGGATTCTAAAATGGATGGTCTGACAACTGACATACTGAAGTGTTTAATAACTAAAAATCAATCAACTCTTGCTTTTCCAAGGTAAGTCTCTCAAAAGCCCAATGCGTTCTTATTCATTTTTTAAAATAATATTTCAAAAGTATGTCAATCCTTTAAAGCCTTGTTTTTGTGTATAGTCTGTAAATCTATTTATGTATTCAAAAGTATAATGTAATTTGGCAATGCTGACATCTGCCATATTGATTTGTGTAAAGTGTGATTGTTTAGGAAAAAAGATCGTTTGGTGTTGGCTTGTGAAGCATTGCTGATTAGTGCCAGTTATATTAGACATGCTGCACAAGAATGTCAAGTCTGTCTACCGGAACTGATGTGGAGCTGTATGCATCATAAAATGTAGTATTTGTGACACTAGGGTTTTAATCCTAAGGAAAGATGAATTTAGGGCTCGTTTACACTTGTGAGGCCCTCTGCAAAGCATTCAGAGGCGGATTACTTTTCAAAGAGCGTTTGACAGGTGGTATGGAGGAGTTATGTCTCCTCACTGCCTGTTTCAACCCCTAAAAATCTGTTTCCTTAGAATCTACCATTGCATTGCATTTTTGCTGCTATGTAATAAAAAGCATCGCACCCATGGCATGTGCCCACTCTCATCCCCCATCTTTGCAGTTTAAGGGGCAGAGGTTGGGGGTGAGAAAAACAATGCTCAACCACACATTTTTACTGCCCCCCCCCCCCCCCCCCCCCCCAATCACAAGCCTAAACAAGGCCCAAGAGTGATGCATGTAGTATTTAACCAAACCACACTTTAAATCCATTTGATATACTAATCATTCACACCACAGCTTTATGTCCTTACATGTGCATGGCGTTTCAGGTGTGTCTCCGTCAGCTCTATAGAATCCAGCAACACAGACGCAGACATTTGTTGCAGAAGAACTTGCTCGGCTGTGAGAAGGACAAGGAAGACAGGGCCCATCTCCTTGCTTGGACTTGTATGTACTTCGGCTGCAGGCTGGCAAACAGAATTTAGAGGTCAACAAATAGCAGCATGAAACAAAAACCTCACATGCGACTGAAGCATGTTATCCCACAAATCTACAACAATTCTATATCTTGGCATGTAGTGGGGACAACACCCCTTTCAGAGAAGCCTTAGTAATAAAAAATAAGCATCATACATTAAATTACCTTGGCACTGTGTATTCTTTGCAGCCGCCTCATAACCAGGTGCACATGTGCAGACACCTACAGGTACCATCCATTCCCCATCACCATTGCAATATAGCTTGAGTGGGACAGAAACCTCCAGGGCATTAGGCACACAAGCTCCAGGGGCAATCACCAGTGAGGTGGGCTCCGCTCCAGTCAAGGTCTCTGGAAAACTTGCAAATCCAGCTACTGTTCGTGGACACTTCTTGTAGAAAACACGTACTGAGATTAAAGAAACACAAGCCCCCAAATCCTGAAATGCCAAATAAAAGCCAGCACGGGACAGCGGGCCAAAACTTCGAACTTTGGTGTTTACACGAGCTGAGTCACGACTTGAGAAACTCTCATCGGGTGCAATGGTATCCACTTTAACATATGGATTCTCCATCCATGAGGGACTTTCAACTGATGCCGAATCAGTGTCAGATTCATAGTAAAATAAATTAAAAGTTTCTTTGCAGGATCCTGGAATGTTTGGAAGGCTATTACAGTCTCGTACAGTAAACTTCAACTCCACATAGACACGCTGTACATCCTTCCTTGGGATAAACTGCGTCCGAAGCCAATTGTTTTGACTTGTCATCTGCACATTACACACCTGATAAGTCCGTATCGGGTTTGATGCATCGTCATATCCACTCACTTCTTCCCACTACATAGAGAAAAATAAACTCGTTACTTTTTGTGTAAAAGCACTATATATTTGGTATGAAAATAAGCACATGGGGTTACCATGTAATTTGTTTGCACTCGTCTAAACTGCTCTAGCCTCACCAAAATAATTTCCAAGTAGAATGAATAATGTGCATAATTTAGAATAACACCAAAAGTTTGATCAAAATATGTTCATGGTTAACTTGACAGCTTGGGACTGCATGAACTTAAAACTAAAATGTTCTTGAAGTGACTAACTTGACGATGGGCTGTGTTTGATAGTTATGAGACAACAAGATTAATATTGGGAGAAAACATGGTTTGGATACCTAGAAAGATATTACTGTACTTACTCCTGATTCTGGATGTACAACCCAAGCCAGCTCAGATGTTGCCCATCGCGTGTCCAGCAGAGTCTCTACACAAATAAAAAAAAAAACACATACTGTTAGAAAAATCAACATATCCAAAAAAAATAAATAATAGATAATAATAATAATATAATAATAATAATTATAATAATAATAATTATTAAAGACTACAGAATGCGGGTTAGTTCTGGTTGATTTCAGTTAGTCAGTTGATTTAAGTTAGGCTAAGGCTAGGTTCACATTACTGCATTTGCATTTTCAAAAGTTCCCACTGAAGTCTATAGAGCCAAAAACGCACCAAAAAGGAGTGTGTGAACCTTTCTCTGAGAGACACAAAAGTGCATTGAATGTGTGAAAATGTGCCCCAAAGACAATGGGATTCCTCTTGTCATGCATTGCCAGGCGACAAATCTCACAGGTGTTAACAGGGACTAAACCTCAACTGCTACTTGGGTGAGGGTTTGTATAGTAGGGAGTAAAATGTAATAGCGTTTTGCTCAGATACTTTGACATTATTTGGCTTTCCTCTGTTTCAAATTGCTTCCATGGTGCTTTCGTATTTATAATAACTTATAGGGGAAAGAAAAGCAGCTCAGAGACCACAGACCTGCAGAAACTAATAAGAGTGACTAGGAGCTTACATAGGGATGCCCTTCTGGAAGGAGAATGGTGGGTGCAGGGGAGAGAAGCAATGGATGCACGTGCATCTGTGGGGGGGGGGGGGTAGAAATTACCCCATTGCTGTGCTTTGCATGTACAAACCATAGGTTCACTTTAAAGCACCCTTCAGCTCTAGCCTGTTCTAGCTTATTTAAAGCTACAGCTAGCACACCCATCATCAAGACTGGTATTCAACATTCCCAAACTAAAAAATGAAGGCTGCTTTAAAAGCTTTAAGAAAGCTGCTAAGCCAGGATTAACCAATGCCAGTATGTTTAGGGCCCTTTTTTGTTCTACAAATCCTTTACTGTGCAGATGTCCCACCACATAAGCCATGCACAGCTTTTAGTCCCAAAATGAATATTGTATGTAAGGAAAGTTGTACAATAAAATAGTGTGTGTGTGTGTGTGTGTGTGTGTGTGTGTGTGTGTGTGTGTGTATATACATATACATACATACATACATACATACCACACACACACACAACCCCCCCCAGATTTAGTAAATGAGTAATGTTAAGGCATACACAACTATTTGTGGCAACATGTGGAATTTCTTTATTATTATAAAAACCCTCAGTAAAAGATACACTTTCCAGTTCATTAACAAACTTCTTGTTTAAAGAAGACTCCACACTTCATCTGATACTCAAAGTGCACGGGCGCGGCTTTTAAATTCTATTTTTCTAGGACAGATCAGGTGGGGGTTAAACATCTGTCACCTGGACAGGAAGTGAGAGGAAATCTCCCCAATGGAGGCACACATGGCAATAAAAAACCCTGATGAGGGTGTTAACTATTCCCCACTCTGCTAAGAATTTTTATTGGCATCTTGGTTCCTGTTGGGGAGATCTCCCCAGTTACCTAATGTGTCTGAGGTCCATCAAATAGTCCGGAAGATGCCAATCTTTCACAGATTACAAAAAAGTGATGCTCTATACAGTATGGGTTAACCAAGCTTGGTCCCAGACCACATCCAGGCGGTCTTTTGCTTAACAGCTACATATGAAAAATATAAGAATAGGGAACTAATTTGAGATACATTTTTCTAGTACACACACACACACACACACACACACACACACACACCAAAAAGCCAAGAAGGAAAAGCAATGCTTTATGGCTTCATGCAGCCCTAACACATGCAAAGCCTCTTTAACCAGTTAGCAACCGGCCCATAGCCGAAAAACGGCTACAGGGCGGTTGCTTAACTCTGGGAGGCCGTTAATTAACGGCCTCACAGAATTCTGCTCTTGCGCGCCCCCTGGTGCGCGCACTCGAGAGCATCCATGATCGCCGGGTCCAGAGGACCCGGCGGATCATGGATCACGGTAAACGGCCGCTCATCGCGGCCGTTTACCACGTGATCGCTCCGTCAAATGACGGAGTGATCACATGTAAGCAAACCGGCGTCATTTGATGACGCCGGTTCCTCTCTCCTCCTCTCTCTGTACCGATCGGTACAGTATGAGAGGAGAGGGGGAGGGATCGGTGGCAGCAGTGCTGTGGGCGGGATCTGTAGTGCCCACAGCCTGCTCTGCCACCACCGATCCATCCATCCATGCTCAGCCATCCCTCCATACCCTGCAATACCCAGCAATAGCCTGCAGTGTATTGCAGGGTATGGAGGGATGGCTGAGCATGGATGGATTCTCTGCCATCCCCCCCAATACTGTGCCATACCCCCCTATACTGTGCCATACCCCCCTATACTGTGCCATACCCCCCGCAATACTCTGCCATACCCCCCCGCAATACTCTGCCATACCCCCCGCAATACTCTGCCATACCCCCGCAATACTCTGCCATACCCCCGCAATACTCTGCCATACCCCCGCAATACTCTGCCATACCCCCGCAATACTCTGCCATACCCCCGCAATACTCTGCCATACCCCCGCAATACTCTGCCATACCCCCGCAATACTCTGCCATACCCCCGCAATACTCTGCCATACCCCCGCAATACTCTGCCATACCCCCCGCAATACTCTGCCATACCCCCGCAATACTCTGCCATACCCCCGCAATACTCTGCCATACCCCCGCAATACTCTGCCAGACCCCCGCAATACTCTGCCATACCCCCGCAATACTCTGCCATACCCCCGCAATACTCTGCCATACCCCCGCAATACTCTGCCATACCCCCGCAATACTCTGCCATACCCCCGCAATACTCTGCCATACCCCCGCAATACTCTGCCATACCCCCGCAATACTCTGCCATACCCCCGCAATACTCTGCCATACCCCCGCAATACTCTGCCATACCCCCGCAATACTCTGCCATACCCCCGCAATACTCTGCCATACCCCGCAATACTCTGCCATACCCCGCAATACTCTGCCATACCCCGCAATACTCTGCCATACCCCGCCATACTCTGCCATACCCCGCCATACTCTGCCATACCCCGCCATACTCTGCCATACCCCGCCATACTCTGCCATACCCTGCGATGCTCTGCCATACCCTGCGATGCTCTGCCATACCCTGCGATGCTCTGCCATACCCTGCGATACCCTGCCATACCCTGCAATACCCTGCCATACCCTGCAATACCCTGCGATACTCTGCGATGCTCTGCGATACCCTGCGATACTCTACCATACCCGGCGATACTCTGCAATACTCTACCATACCCTGCGATACTCTGCAATACCCGGCGATACTCTGCAATACTCTACCATACCCTGCGATACTCTGCAATACCCGGCGATACTCTGCAATACTCTGCCATACCCTGCAATACCCAACAATACCCTGCGATACTCGCTACGATCAAAGCCAGGATCGTTTTTTTTTTTTTTTATTTCAGGCTTTCCAGCCTAGAGGTGAGATGTGGGGTCTTATTGACCCCATATCTCACTGTAAAGAGGACCTGTAATGCCATATTCCTATTACAAGGGATGTTTACATTCCTTGTAATAGGAATAAAAGTGATCAAAAAAAATTTTTGGGGGAAAAAAAGGGTCAAACTAAAATAAATAAAGTAAAATGAACAATAAAATATATATATATTTTTTTTTAAAAGCGTCCCTGTCCCCGTGTGCTCGCACGCAGAAGCGAACGCATACGTAAGTCCCGCCCACATATGAAAACGGTGTTCAAACCACACATGTGAGGTATCGCTGCGAACGTTAGAGCGAGAACAATAATTTTGGTCCTAGACCTCCTCTGTAACTCAAAACATGTAACCAGTAAACAAAATTAAAGCCTATGGGGATTTTTAAGTAGCGAAGTTTGGCGCCATTTCACGAGTGTGTGCAATTTTGAAGCGTGACATGTTGGGTATCTATTTACTCGGCGTAACTTCATCTTTCACATTATGCAAAAACATTGGGCTAAATTTACAGTTTTGTTTTTTGTAAAGCACAAAACATTTTTTTTCCAAATAAAACACGTTCGAAAAATTGCTGCGCAAGTACCGTGCTAGATAAAAAGTTGCAACGACCGCCATTGTATTCTCTAGGGTCTTTGCTAAAAAAACATATATACTGTTTTGGGGTTCTATGTAATTTTCTAGCAAATAAATGATGATTTTTACATGTAGGAGAGAAATGTCAGAATTGTCCTGGGTGCTCCAGAACACCTGATGGTGCTCCCTGCATGTTGGGCCTCTGTATGTGGCCACGCTGTGTAAAAGTCTCACACATGTGGTATCGCCGTACTCTGGAGTAATAGCAGAATGTGTTTTTGGGGTGTAATTTGTGGTATGCATATGCTGTGTGTGAGAAATAACCTGCTAATATGACAATTTTGTGAAAAAAAAAAAAAAATTAAAAAAAATCTTGATATTGCAAAGAATTGTGGGAAAAAATGACAACTTCAAAAAACTCACCATGCCTCTTTCCAAATACCTTGGAATGTCTTCTTTCCAAAAAGGGGTCATTTGGGGGTATTTGTACTTTTATGGCTTGTTAGGGTCTCAAGAAATTAGATAGGCCGTCAGTACTTCAGGTGTGATCAATTTTCAGATATTGGCACCATAGCTTGTGGACTCTATAACTTTCACAAAGACCAAATAATATACCCCAATTTGTACTTATTTTTACCAAAGATATGTAGCAGTATAAAATTTTGGCCAAAATTTATCAAGAAAAATTACAAATTTGCTAAATTTTATAACAAAAACGAAGAAAAATTCATTTTTTTTTACAGAATTTTCAGTCATTTTTCTTTTATAGCACAAAAAATAAAAAACCCAGAGGTGATTAAATACCACCAAAAGAAAGCTCTATTTGTGTGAAAAAAAGGACAAAAAATTCATATGGGTACAGTGTTGTATGACTGAGTAATTGTCATTCAAAGTGTGAGAGCACCGAAAGCTGAAAATTGGTCTGGTTATTAAGGGTGTTTAAGTGCCCAGTGGTCAAGTGGTTAAAGTCCACAAAAGGGTCAGTATACCTAGAAACAAAGAAACTCTTGGTGAATTCTGGTGCCTAAGCATCAAAGCTCCCCTAAGAAGGTTTTATTTTTTTGGAAATGTCTCTACCAGGGTTACTACTTGCCCTGCAACTGATAGTCTTGATAAGGAAGTGTTAAGCCTTCTACACGCAATGAAAATATCGGACAATGATCCTCTTTTTTGCATGCTAGTAGTCTCATATCGAAAACCAACAGGTTACTAAAGTCCCGAAAATTCTCATAATACAACTTCGGAAGCGATGTAATGTGTTGTATTGTAAAAGCATTCTTTCGTTTCCAAGCATGCATGGTCTTGGTCTTCCGATTTTTTTTTTTTTATACAAATACTGTACAGATTAAAAAAACAAAAATAGTTCATTCTGGCATCGTATGAGAATATTTTTGGGTTTGTCCCTTCGGATAATTTCACATGAACTATCATGATTGTCTCTTGAAAGCTGTGTACGAACAATCGCTTCAAAGCGCAGCGTTTCATCCCATTTTCAGATCATGTGTACTAGGAATTACTCTTTCTGCATTCTTCATAATGTAACATAATATATGGATACAAAAATCCAGAAACAAATTTTATTTGTCCCTTAATGGCCATGGCAGGTGGATAATGGGGACGTGGCTGCACCTGCACTACACCAGAGTACTCGAGAGAGCAAAAATAGTTGAGATGTAACCCACTATAGCCGATTTACTAGGGACCTACTAAAGGACTAAAGATTGTCCACAGCAAAATGAATGTTCACTGAGCTTAGGAAAGAACGTGAAGCTGCTTTCACTTTGAATAACTAAATTATGTGCAAGGGAAAAAGAAATGATAAAACACACGTCAGGATTTTTGTTTGCATTTGACTGCATGTAACTGGATGAGTGAAATGAATACAGCTTCGAGATATTTTGTAAGCTCAGTGAACATATACTTTGCCAAGTCCAATATTCACTGTTGCTAAATAAACTGCCTCTACACCTTTGGTAGACCAACCCGTCTCTACCAAACACTAGCTTATTACCTGTTGGGTGCTCTGACCTGTCTGTGAGTCACATCAGTTTCCTCATAAAATGAGACAATAGGACTAATGCAGTGAGTTCACACTAGAAAGGCCTCCCACACAGACAGCTTGGGAAAGTCAGCAATCCAGGTGCTGGAATATTTCTTCGGTAAAAAATATATATTAAAAAAAAAAAAGCACGGAGGATTGATCACACAGTGCTACTAGAGAAAGTCCATCAGCAAAACAAATGTCTCACATCAGTCTTCCCGAAAACCCTTCCTCCATATATTATGAGCAGCTAGAGCCACCATAACATTATGAATTTATGATTTTCAGGTTAATATTCTTCTTAGAATGCAAGCCAGAGCATTATGCCAGAAGGGAAAATAAAACCACTTCACTCGCTGGAGTTACTCAGAGACATATTCTATAAAAATAAAGCGTGGAGGTGATGCCCATAGCAACCTTACTGTTTTGATCTTGTGAAAAAAATAAAATAAAAGCGGTCAAGTTTGTGCCAATGATATAGTCAGCACTTCCCCAGTAAATTTATAAAACCACGACCCAGAATATTACTTGATCTATATGAATCAGCCACGCAGTTTGGTTTTAAGTATTTATGAGAATTTCTAAAGAATTTAAATATTTGGAGGATTTGTTTTCTCTCAAATGCAATGCGGGTAAACTCTAAATCAAAACAAGTTAACAATTACTGCATAATGAGGTAGACTTTCTAAAGAGGGATTAATGGTTCATTTACACATGTGCACTTTCCAGCTGCTTTCCATGAATTTAAAAAAGAATGGTAATCAGATGAAATCCACAAATGCTAATCTATGGCACCACTTCCATGTCTGAGAGCGCAATATATATATATTTTTTTTGTCTCAAGTGGTTATGCTTTCCTCAGACTGATTATCAAAAACACACCTAAAAAACAGGAATGCAGCAAAATTTAACAGGAAACAACAAATCTCTAATATGCGCAAAGAAAAGGTATTGTTGGTGGAAACCAATCAGAATTCCCCCTTTACTGTCCTGGTGAACGTGAGAAAAAAAAAACGACGGCAAGCATTTGACTGCTAGACACAACAGTACTCTTCTTTTCGGTCAGTCGCCATAACACTTTGGGGATTATTTACGAAAGACAAATGCACTTTGCACTGAAAGTGCAGTCGCAATCTATGGGGTACATCTGAAATGAGGGGAAGCTCTGCTGATTTTATCATCCAATCATTTGCAAGCTAAAATGCATTTTTTTCCTTGCATGTCCCCCTCGGATCTACAGCGACTGCACTTCCAAGTGCACTTGCAGTGCACAGTGGATTTTCCTTTACTAAATAACCCCCTAAATGTGTTTGTTTCTGAACTTCTTTTCTCTACTATGCAAGTCAGTGCAAAAGCAACCTGAGCAGTTCAATTAACCCCAGAAAAATCTTGAAGCAACTCATAAGCACCTGAAAGTATATTGCATTTAGCCTGCTTTTGGCTTTGGTGCTCATGTACGTAAACACTATGGGTCAGGGTGGATATAAATCAAATGATTTTATAAAAAAAAAAAAAAAGAAATTTTGCAGCCAAAATTTGGGGACTCTGGACCCAAAGGGTACCAAAATGACATTGCTGCAGATGGACACAGTTGACCGACTTTGGGGCCCCGTATCTCTGGGCGACTTGGTGCTAGGAACCTCAATTTGGTGCGCAAACCCAGTGGAACTAGCACTACAACAAATCCAAAGATGGGGTTCCTAGCTCCAAGTAGCCCCCCCCGAGATACAGGGCCCCAACATCGGTTCGGAAAATGTCAAGCACTTTTCTGCAGCAGAGAATGACAGCACCAAGTGGCCCTGATATACGGGGGATAAAAAAAAAATAAAAAAAAAAAAAAAATCAGGTCGGAAAATGTCATCCTCTGCTGCCGAAAAGTGCTTGACTCGAGTATAAGGGGGGGGGGGGTTGCATTTTCAGCACACAAAAAAAAAAAAAAAAAGTGCTGAAAAACTTGGCTTATACGGTAATTCATTTCAATGGCCGGAATAAATATTATTTATCTGTGCAATCTACCAAGTACTTGTGCTGTGATCTGGAAGTCTAAACATTTTGGTGGGGGTTTGCCGAGACCTAACATTTCAAGGGCTCCCATGTGGTAAAATAAGTTGAGAAAGGTTTCACTGTACAAAAAAGGAACAGCAGCAAATGGGTGGCTCATCCCTTTGTTAACTCTTGTCCTTCTGGCCTTTCCTCTGCCAGCACATGAGCACTGCAGTACAACCCAAATGGCTTCTGTACATGGTTCTCAAGAGGGTGGAATCAAGACAGATGATTTCTATATGCACACAAAATGTATATATAAATAAAAAAAAAAAATACTCATCGAATGTAGGGGGTAGACAACCAATTTGTCCATTTTACATCTGGCTAGAGTTTATCCATTTTCCTTTATCGCTGTAGAGTTCCCTTATAAGGTTGTTTACTGTCAAGTTGAATTAATTACCAGCTTCAGCAGATGGCGTATTCACTATAACAAATGGCACAGGCAGCGTGCAGCATTTGGGTGCCACAAATAGGACCGACTGCTGAGAGACGACTATCTGATCTCTATTTACTAGTCAGTGAAAAATACAAAATGTAATGAACTGTGTCCAAGGATTTGCCAGGGAGCTATAATTTGATCCAATCAGGAAACTTGTAAGTTAGCTTCCAGGGTTTCGCATTTTACAAAGTCACCACATCCATCATGTAGAATACAGAAGAGAAACTCAGTCTACTTTTTTTACAAAAAACAGATATGTTACATGCAGAATACCAAATTCAGAAATGGTAAATCAAGATCCAAGAATAGACAACCCAAAACATCAATAGCTGACAGACAATCTGTGCCAAAAACTTCAGAATCTAAGCCATAACAAAAAAAAAAAAAAAAAAAAAAAAAAAAAAAAAAAAAAAAAAAGCACAAAAACCCCAAATTGGGTTATTTAACAAAAGTAGGTAGTCCAAACTGCAGAGACTGCCTATACATAGTGCATTAGGCAACCAGACTGGTTATGATCAAACAAGGAAGACTTTAAACCTTTTTTTTTTTTTTTGCAAATTCACATTAGACGCTTACGGATTAAACCTGAAAATGTTAAATAAAAAAAAATATGTTGGTTTATTCTTCCTTTGTAGAAGTAGAACTGTGGGAATTAATTTGCTTATACACAAAATTCTGTGTGCAGAGGGGAAGCGATTATTTGCATTTATATGCCATTCTGCACATTCCAGGCAAGCTTCTCAGTATTATCCATAGACAGCACCGCACCCGCTTATACGGACTCTGTCCTTTAATGAAAAGAGTTTTCTGAGATCTTAAACATTGTTTGCATCCCATGCAAGGTCTTGCATGACTGGGCCAAAAAGATGTTTCAATGCATAGGATTCAAATGATCACAGTTGGGGACCTCTATTAAAAAGGAAAAAAAAAAATAAATAAATGTACTGTGTGGCAGAATTTGTCAATGATCTACTGTTCTCTGCCGATTCAGATAAGTTGGAGCCAAGCTGTACTGCCTATGAGGAGTGACGTGGAGATTGCCCCAGTGTGTGCATTCAGACATCCCAAGGGTTTGATCAGTTGGGAACAAAAACAACCAGGTCTCAATTGTATGGCCTGCAGAACTAAAAATGTTAAACATTAAAATTTGTCCTGCAGTCATTTTAGGAGACATACCCAAAATGTCACCAAAATGTCAAATACTAGTCATATCTCTCTAATTTTAGAGTTCTGTGGAATGACTGACTGATTGCAGGTATGCAATAAGTCAGTCATTCCACAGAAATCTAAAATGACTGCCATGAAGGTGTCACGTCTACAAACTTCACTGCTGTACAGACACCCTATTCCGATGAGCTGAACATCACATTCCACAACTTCAATTGACATTTGTGTTAGCTTTGACTCAAAGCTGATGTATATGAAACAAGGTTAAAAAAATAAAAAAAATAAAAAAGCGCTACTTTTTGGCACCGATTTGATATGGAATGACCCATCCAGTAAGCACAGCATGTTTAATGAAAACGGAAAACTGCTTTTCCTCCCTGGCGACTTGCTCTTTATGAAAATTAAGCAAGGAAAGTTAACCTTTAGCCTCAACCAAAGGAAATGCGCTTCAGGGAAATTATCATAAAAATAATATTTGCACATTTAAATCACAAGAAGGCAATTAGCATGAATGGCCTGTGACACAGTTATCTTAAAACAGAATATACATTATGCAGACTATATTGCGTGCGCACACACACACACACACACACACACACACACACACACGAATAGATCCAATGGATCTTTTTTTTTTAATTGCGATTGACCAACTGCTGTTCCCACACATTAGTGCTCCTCTAAGGTACTTTCCTATATTTCCAAGCAGTGGTCAAGTTGGGCTGTCTGTGACCAGTCTGAACATCGACTACTAGAAGGATGCCAACCTGTTTCAGCTCAGGGGCCAAAGTCAAAGTAAGAAGAACCAGCTTATTTTCAAGAAGTGTGAGGAAACAGAACAGAAATACAATTTTTAACTGAACTTGTGGGGAAACTTAAAGCAGAAGTAAACCCATAGGATTTAACAGTTTAAAAAAAACAAAAAAAAAAAAACAACAGTTACATTTCCAGCACATGCTTGTAATGTAACTCCTATTGGATGTGCTCTCAACCAAACTGTCAAACCATCCAATGGCCGGTGTCCTAACTGATCAAATGTGTGGCATCATGGCAGTTGAAGAGTAAACAGAGGCCAAGATGGCAGCTTCCTTGGCTGAAAACAATAGGAGGGTTTACCCCCACTTTACCAAGCCAACAAATATTGGATAACTGACAGATCCGCCGTTCTATGCATCATCCTAGCATAGCCCAGAGCCCTCCCAAAAAAGACAATGCAAATTTGGACTTTCTAGAAGGCAGTAAAACTTGAACAGGGACCCCACCACCTTCCCTGAGGCAACACTTGGACTTAATAGGCTGCGCACACACTAGTGTGCAGGACTGCTTAGGCTGTGAAATGTGCATTATAGTCGCTAGTTTACATATGTACTGATATTTCCATATTAGGCCTCATGCACACAGGACGTTTATTTGAACTGTTAGAAGCCAGCAGCATTTGTTCAGAAAAAGATGTCTGGCGCTTGTAAAATGGTCTAAAGCTTTTACAGTCTTTTTAGACTGTTTACAGGCATCAAGCTCTTGAGTGTTAATTTATTTCATTGGCCAGAATAATTTATGCACTGGCATTGGGGTTTTGCCACTAAACGCTGCTAAAAGTCTATGTGTGCTTGGACACATAGGAGAACAAGGAGGGAAGTTTAGAGGCGTCAGATACCCCTAGGAGCAGCTGTAAAAAATGTGCAGTGTGCACAAGGGCTTAAAGCGGAGTTCCACACATTTAAAAGTCTGCAGCTACAAAAAGTAGCTGCCGACTTTTACTAATCAGACACTTACCTGTCCCACAGTCCAGCAATGCGGTCACACAAAGCCCCGCTCCTCTCCCCCACCTCTCTGCGGTGCCGGCATTCTAACTGTGGCCACAGCCGGGCTTGCACTGTGCATGCGCGAGCCGATTGCTGTGAATGGCCGGGAAATCAGCTGGGATCTGTGACGTGGAGGGAGGAGCGGGGGAGAGGTGAACTTCATTCCGGCGCCTCGGAGCCAGAGGAGGAAGTGGGAGCTTAGTGCCCTTAAAAACTAGATAAACGCTCCCCCCCACCCCAAAAATAAAATAAAAATGACATGCCAAATGTGGCATGTCAGGGGTCACCATAACTTAAAAGCGGAAGTTCTATTTTTGGGTGGAACGCCGCTTTAAATCTACAATGTACTGCAATTTGTTTCTTTCATTCTAAATCAATACATTTTTTGACTTGTCCGTAAATGGTTGCTTTCACTTTTCTGACACAGAACTTTATGGTTTGCGTACAACGCACACAGAAACCCCACAACTTGTGTGACCAGCTCTCCGCTTTTCCCAGAAGTCTGCACAGAACTGGAAGTCAAATTAGAGCCATAGTCTGCTACAGAAGTTTCATTTTTATGTGACAGGGTCTAAAGCGTTCAGCAAGCTTCGTTGAAGCTTTTAAAGTACCATTCAACTCCAGTTTGTAAATACTGAACACAGATCCTAATAGGAATGTGAATGGTCACTTTAAGCAAGCTGCTAGTAGCTTCAGCAGGTCTTGAAGCTTGTGGAAAACCTGCTGAAGCCTGCTAACACTACCATTACTGTGTTCCACATTTACAAAATGGAGTTGAATGGTACTTTTCAACAAAGCTTTCTGAGAACTATGCAGATGCTTTGTCAAAGCTTCCCGTTCACACTACTCTTATACAAGCTGAAGCCTGTGCAAAAACAGGCCTAAGACGGCTACATTTATGCCATATTCTTCTAAAATTGAACGTACTGAGGCGGTATTAATGAAGGCAAAAGTTAACATTTAGCATTCAGGTTGAGAAAGGACATGCTAATGCAAACATCAATTTTGTCAAAACGAGAGGCAGTTTGACTCTTCTGCAATAAACATTTGCTAAATCCTTAAAGGTGTAGTATACAGTAGAAGTTGAGATTAGTTTTTTTCAAAAGCTTAAATAATTTTTTTTGGAGTTTAAAATCTGTCATTTAGTAAATTGTAGCCATGTTGCCTGAACCGTCTTAATCTCTCTTCTACAGCCAGTATGGCATCTTGATCTGTGACGAGAGGGGAATTTTAAGAGCGTACTTTAGAGTTTATATTGTTTGTGGCCAGTGGGATGATATTCAACGTTTTATCCTGGTGACACCAAGAAAATGGGCTTGGTTCACACCTAAACCGGCAGCGGATCGCACAGCAACGCGGTCCATCCCTGTTCTTCATTTCAGGGATGAATCAGGGCAGAATCTTTGCATGAATTCGGCCCTGAAACAGAGGCAAAGGCGCACAGTGTTTCTATGCAGTGCCCTCCGCAGCCTGCTCCATAGAAAGCCAGTCACATTCTCCTGCTAAGCAAATTGGATGCAGGGAAATCCGCATTCAATTCGCATAGGTGTAAACACTGCCTACATAAGTGTACAGAAATAGAATAGGCCAGACAGTAATTTTCCAACTCTTCCCCAAACTACTGAACAAATCAAAGAATGGTAAAATTCTCCTAGAGGGCAAGTTCACCTCCTCCTTTCTACATCACTTCTGGTATGGATAAGAGAAATTCACTGTGCTGCCACTGACCAATCAGAATCGCTCTGACCCATCCTGGAAGCACTACAGAAAGAAGGGGGATAAAGGGCTGGGATTTCAAATACCAGCTGTGTGGGCGCCGACAGCTCATCACCCACAAAGACAAGTACAGCACGAGCTGTTGGTTGTGAGAGTACTGTACGGGTGAGAGTTCACTTTTGTTTTTTTTCTTAAAAAGGTGGACTTACACTATAAAGTGACTTTCTAGTATCAAAGCAAAGTTTAATAAAATCTCCATTATGTTTTGTAATGTACTCCCATTAACAAAAAAAATAAAGTAAAAAAAAGGTGTAAAAAAATTAATAAAAAAATAAAAAAAAACGTATGTTACTTGTTTTTTTTTTTTGGAGCAGGATTCAATAGGCAGCTTCAATTGTTCAGAATTACAATGGTCAGATTGGTTTAAAAGTGCATTGTCAACTCAAGCCTCAACACCTTTAACCCTTTGTTAGCACAGACCGTGCACATCTACTTCACCAAGAAAATTGTTATCTGCCAGCACAGTACAGACAGAGCAAATTATGGTCATTTATACTCCCCAGCACCCAAACATGAAATAGAAGTGGAAAGAGTTTTGATGTTTTTAGAAATGAGTAAGCAAGTAAAAAAAGTGAGCAGCATATTTAATTTTTTTTTCTAAAGTTAAGCTATGTGAATGGAAACACGTAACAAATATAAAAAGTAGGTGTTATAATTTGGCTGGAAAAGTGGAAATATCCTTTAATAAGGACATGAACAGCAATACTGAAGTTGTAACTGTACCCCTCTTTGTCCAAACACTCTGTACAAAAATATTATCCTGAAGTTTGGCTTTAAATGACTCCTTTTGTAGCAGACAGGCAGATCTAAATCAAATCTAATATCTTTATGGTCCTATTTTACGGTCTTCTGGTATCCCTGTAATGAGATTGTGTTCCCGGAATAACAAAAAAAGGGTAAAAAAAAAAAAAAAAAAAACTTGAGTAACGGGGCTAACCAGTACTGATGCTTCCAACTGTACAAGCAGATATGGCGACAAAAAAAAAAAAAAAAAAAAGAAGTTCTATATACACAGTATATGTGGAATGTGTTCAGGCAAACATTTTAATGCAGAGAACCTGCCAAAGGAAGCTCTAGGAGGAGCGGAACACACTGAGGTTTAGGTCAAAAATCACTGCCAGCAAGAACGTTCTGTGACTGGCTGCAGCATTTTTTTTTCCATTTTATTGCAAAGAAAAATGTCTAAAATTCATTTGTGAGGGTTGCTATGAGCTAAAACACCAAGACGTCATGTCAGGAAATAACCCCTAAAAATGTTACTTAATATAGCAATGAATCTATAGAGCAACAGACCATGTAGGATGGACAAAAGTACTAATCTTTCTCGCACTGACTGGAAACTTATAGATGCAGGTAATTGCAGTTAATGATATTAAACTACAATTTCAAGTATATAAAAGTGGAAGAATTCAAGAAATCTAATCCTCTGCCTATGGATACAATTTTCCCCCCATGAAATATGGGCTTCGAAGTAATTTACTGCATGTGGAAAAGTACAGTTAGCCAGACATCTGTATGCAATACATACATTCACAAAATGACCAAGGTTGTCAGGAATCCCATTGTTTGTATTTATATAGAACTGGAACACATTTGGCGCTATAAACATATGCAAATAACGATATCTCCATCTCTGGGGGAACTTTATCTCCGACATGCACATGTCACTTCAGAAATGAACAAAAGAAATAAATTAAGAAAAAGATTAAAGTAAACCATAGACCTATTCTTTACTTTTATGATTCTGGATCTGGAAATACTATACTCCTAACAGCTATAAGGTACATTTACACAACATGCGGGGATGCTTTGGCTTTTTTATTTTACCGCATGGGGCTCATTGTATTCGATTTTGAAAACTGTCAGATGCAGAAGTCAACAGACAGCGTTTTCTTTTGAAAAAAAATTGCAATGAAAATTGTAACATATATTGGCTAGCCATACATGTTAGGACTCAACATAGCCGGGCTGAACAAGATAAAATTAACAGATTCCTCCATTCACAGCTAGCCAGGTATTGTAATCAGACAGCCTCTGCTCCAACAGCTGTCAGAATATCTGAACAGCGACTGCATCCGATTGGCTGCGTTTCGCTATTTGTCCAGTAAATGTCTGCCCAGGTCCTTTGATTTTTTTTATACAATGTTTGTCAAGCCAGGTGGTTCTGACAGGGCCACCCACAGCTTGAATTTTGAGCTGCACATGGAAACAGGGAAAACGTTTTTATTAGTTTTTGATAGAGGGGGGGGGGGGGGGGGGATTCCATTAACGTGGTAAAAACTGAGAAGCGTACCAAATCCTCTTAACTCCATTTGTCCTGTTTACCTTTATCATTGAAAGCAAAAGAAAATCCTAAAATGTTGGGCTGCCCCAGAAAAGAAAGGAGGTAAAAATCTTCCAATGGGGACACTAGTTCTGGTGACCTGGGAGTCCTCAAGGAATTCCCTTAATTTACCGGGATTTCCCCTAACTTCCTGCTTGGCTATGGGACAGGAAGTGAAGGGAAATCTCGCCAATAAGACACAGATGGCAAAAATAAAATGTGACAGGGGTTATATTCCTCGATTGCACTATCCAAAATGAAAAAAAAAAAAGTTCTGCCTATAGTCTGCTTTATAAAAATCAAGTATTTAATCATAGCTCACTATAATAGGTTGTGGTGTGAGCAGCAAGTGCAACTGTTACTAGTATGTATTCTTACAGATGCCATTATGCTGCAAAAGTCTATCACAAGTTAGCCAAAGCTGCTCAAAAAAAAAAAAAAAAAAAAAAATGTATAATATATATATATATATATATATTTTTTTTTTTTTTTTTTTTTTTTTGCCAAACCTACTGAATAACAAAAAAAGTAAAGGGTTACTAGAGCATACTCTTGGTATTATTACTGTAAAACAATTAAAACGGCCAATTCTGAGCAGCAAATAATGCTAGAGATTATCCATGGGCACAGATATCAGTAAGAATAACTTTTTATATACAAGTAAAAGATTGTACCAGTAGGTTTTAGGGTCTCTTCACACCACCTGGCTCTTCTGTTATGTTGCCTGAATGCATACAACATGTTGCATTACCTGCATTAATATACAACATGTATTTTTATGGCATGTAAATGCAATGCCAAAGCACAGCAATGGAAGGAAAACAAGGCCTGCACCTTTTTTCTTTGGGCATTACAGGACAACCTGTACAAGTTGTGATTATATATGTACATGGAAAAGAAAACAAATGTAACCAGCACACCAAGGATCTCCAGAGTGTGGAGATTGCAATCTGCTGTAACGATGTGATCACTTAGGCCCCTTTCACACCGGGGCATTTTTCAGGTGGTACAGCGCTAAAAATAGCGCCTGTTCACCGCCTGAAAAAATCCGGCCCCTTTAACTCCATTGTGAAAGCCGGCGGGCTTTCACACTGGAGCAGTGCGCTAGCAGGACGGCAAAAAAAGTCCTGCTAGCAGCATCTTTGGAGCGGTATAGGAGCGGTGTATTCACCGCTCCTATACCGCTACTTCCCATTGATTTGAATGGGAAACCGCGGCAATACGGCGAAACGGCGCTCTGTGGGGGTCTTTAACCCTTTTTCGGCCGCTCGCGGGGGGTAAAACCGCACCGCAAGCGGCTGAATACCACGGTTAAAACGACGGTAAAGCAGTGCCCCAGTGTGAAAGGGGCCTTATTAAGGCCCGGTTCACACCACTGCATTTTTAGTTTTCCAGAAACACACTACAGTCCATTTAACATGGTTTGCTATGGGTCAGGTTGACATCTGAGCATTTTATGAAAAGGGCCAGGGACTTTTCTCAGTTTTTTGGTTCCATAGACTTCAATGAATCAAAAACATGTATTTAATAATGCACAAACTGCAAGCTACATTAGGTATGAACCAGGCCTCAAGCTCTGGACCCACACTGGAGATCCTTGGTGTGCTGGTGACATTTGTTTTTTGACTTGACACGGTTCCAGCCATTGGTCGCTACAGCACCTGTTTATATGCACAGCCCTTTGTACGGGAACATGTGCGTTGGGATTAGTGCGTCGGATATATATGTACATAAGGGACCAGAGAGCAGGATTTCAGTTTCTAAATGAATACTAATGAACCGTGCCCCAAAAAGAATTTGCAGCATTACAGGAAGTAGTGTACCAATAAGGATGATAAATTGGCCACCCATTTAATTGCGCTGCTACAATTTTTCTTTTTTTGTCCTTTGTGTGCATCTCACCTCTAGCAGCTGCTTTGTTTTTCTTTTTGTTATAGCGTGGTATTCACCTTTCTTTAACCCATTTAATTGGTTTCTCCAATTAAAGAAAAAAAAGGGATTAACAAATATTCGGACATCAGAATAGTCTATTCATTAGGCAATGAGCAATATGTGTAACAATCCCCATGGTGTTGGTTGCTACAGGTTAGCACTGGCCTCTGCATTGTGTTGGTTATATATATATATATATATATATATATATATATATATATATATATATATATATATATATATATATATATATATATATATATATATATATATATATATATATATATATATATATATATATATATATATACACACACACACACACACACACATATACATACACACACATACACATACATACATATATATATAAAATCTCCGACCAATTTTCTGCTATGGGTCTCTGTGGTTAATAGTTTGATGAAAAATGCAGGTTACATGAAATAAAAACATTGATGGCTATTTAGAATTTGGTCGGAAAGCCACAAGCAGCCTTTAGACTGCTGCCGTTTCAAAAGGCTTTGTTATTCTTTTTTTGTACAAGGATACTTTATTAGCATTACATTACATATGTGTTGCCAAAATACAATGAGGGGGATTTACAAAGGGCTTGGTACAAGACAGGAAGGGATGGGGGAAGGGGGGTAAAGAAAGTTCTATCTTATGTCTAATCTTGTAGCAGATTGTGCTGCCATTACCAAAGCCTCTCCCCTTTCCTTACCATGACTCCTAGTCTGCCATGACACAATGACGTGGGAGGTCACGTATTTTTCCTTTAACACCCTGGGGCAAATAATTACTGGTAGAAGAGTTCCTAAACTGCATGTTGCTAGTGATAATTACCAGTGTAGCAGGTCATGAACAAGCAAATGGCAATGGCTGAAGCAGCACATTTCCTTTTCGTCCTAAAAAAAAAAAAAAATTGTTCTGGAGGGTTCAGATTGATCGACCAAGGCCTCTAGGGGGAAATAAGCTTATCTCCCCAGCTGTGACACTTTCTCTTCTCTCAGATTCCAGCTGGGCATGTCTGAAATTTTGCAGGTGACAGTCATGATCCTGTATTTAGTATCTGTTCACGTTTCCAGAATGTGACCGAAGTTTATGCCTTTGTTTAGAGCTCTTTTTTCCACAAGTGCTTGCCTCTGCTGGATCCATTTCCCATTGTGCTGCATAAATGAGTTTTAGACCTTTCAGCCCCTGCTTGCCCTGCGATTTACACACTTTCTAATTTTATAGCCGAATCTTGTACATGTTCCACAAAAGCCAACTTGTGGAGCATAAAAAAAAAAAAGGAAGAGAAAGTTTGTCAGGTGTCACATGGCCATCAACCCCTGATTTAATTGTCCTTCAATAACATGTAGTTAAGATCATGGCAGGGGTGATTGAGAATGTGAAAACCGTGACCCAGTCTACAAAGTCTTGTCAAGATATGATTTAAATTAAACCGATTCCCCTTTAAAGCTTCCTCTCTCTGAGCCTGCATCTGTCTGGCTCTCTTACCATTGTCATTCATTACTTTCTTAACTTTCAGTAATTTGATATAATGATTCCCAGACTCCTTGACCTTGTAAATGTCATATTTTTATTAGAATCCTGCTATCCTGTCACCCCGACATTCTTCTCAGGAACGGCATACACTTGCCCACCATACAGACACACTATATAAAATTACGCAATTCAGCCCTCTGAGGGATCTCTGCCCTCCTGACATGCGGCAAGACATGAAGCACATGGTGGACAGCGGAGAAGTAACTTTACACACAGCGCACATAGGTACATGAACACTCTGCCCTTAGAAGTATTTCTTTTTACAACATAAGGTTTCTCTGTAATTTCTAGGCCTGGCTACGTTTCAAGTCGGACACATTTTTCTCATTAAAAAAAGGAGAAAAAAAAAAAGGGGGAGAATAAAAAGAAAGGCTTGGATTTGGTGCAGATTGCTGTGTAAAACAGGGAAAGCTAATCCTAACACAGCCCCCTCCATCAGACAGTCCCGAGGGGACCCCCCCTCCCTACAGGACAGCTCAGCTCAGAAAAGGGCCCCTGTCAAGGGGGAGGTGTGGGCGCACTTGTACAAGGTTTGCAAGGCTTGTATTAAAAAACATGTATGTCTTTTTGCCTGCCCTTTGCCATGCTGAAATTTAGGCCCAAATCACACTTCTATGTTTAACTACGCATGCATTTTTCAAATTACTTTTACATATACTGTATTAATTTTTGCATCGTTATAAAATTAAAAAACAAAATAAAAACAAACACACACACACACACGCGATTGGGGCCTAGTCCCGAATCACACCTCTATATTTAACTATGCGTGCATTTTTCAACTTACATACTGCATAAATTTTTGCATTGTGTCTTTGTACGGTTATAACAAAAAAATAAATAATAAAAAAAACAAACACACACACACACACACACACGTTTGGGGCCTAGTCAATAAAAACACAAAGCAGAGCACACTTGAAATCGCAGAGATATTAAATACCTTTTACCAATTAAAAAAAATGATAAAAATTACACTTTCAATAAAAGTGATTTTATTAGGGCATTTCACCAGGAAAACCCCTCTAATGGCAAATCAGGTCACATCCACAGATGTTAAAAGACATTCCTGCTAGGCAGCGCAAAAAAAAATAATAAAAAAATAAGAAGAGTTAGCTGTAACAGCAACCTCCAAAAGTAGATGCTGCAAAAACCATAGAGTAGGAATCTACAAAACATCCCTTAAAGCAGAAGTCCCGCAAAATTTTTGCAAATACTGCAGCTGCTGACTTTTAAAAAGGTATGGACACTTACCTGTCCAGGGCGCCCGCGATGTCAGCACCTGAAGCCGATCTGTCGCTCGGCTCTCGGGTGCCATCCTCGGTAAGGGAATCAGAAAGTGAAGCCTTGCGGCTTCACAGCCTGGTTCCCTACTGCAGATGCGCGAGTCACGCTGCGCAATCCAGATGGTCCCTGCTGTCTCTGGGATCTGTGTGTTTCCCAGCAGATAGCAGGGACGGGGGGAACAGGGGGGGGGGGGGGGGAAGAGGCGTAGACTATGCCCAGAAGTGGGTGCAAATAACTATTATACAGAGGGTTTTCGAAAAGCGGAAGTTCCATTTTTGTGTGAACCTCCGCTTTAATATGGTAAAAGTGGACAGACGTTGTATGCTGGGAAAGTAAAATCTCCACCAACATGTTTTTAGTGCCTTGCTCCATCAGGGTGAAGAGACATGTGCCCTAAAATATGTTAGTGGGGGTATTTGAGCATCAACTTCAGAGGTTACCATTGTGGAGGAACTTGGGAGTGTTGCGATCCTATTCCAAATCCACCTGAGTGAGCCTGCCAGGATGCCGTCACTGTATTGAACCAATTATAAGTTGCCAAGGCATTCCCCCACCCTGCAGCCTTACATATACAGTACACTCTTGCTGGCGTGTATGTGCAGCTGCAGATGGTAGCGTCCTGGCGGGCTTACTCCAGTTGGTTCAGAATAGGATCTGAACATGCCCGGGTTCATTTCTAGGTTACCATCCTGACAACACCTCTTCTTTTGCCTGAGATCCAAAAAAAAAGCATCTGTTTGTGTGACCCGGTTTTTCATTTATGTCCTGATCAAGTGCAATTCTATCATTTTTACTTCTTAAAATGTATTTTTTTTTTTTTTTTTTATCATCTGCACAAACCAAGTATTTTTCATGCTTATAATGGTATTTGGATACATGCAGAGCTTGCAAAGACAAGCAGATTTCCCTTGGTATCAGTGAAGTGCGGTGCATTTGAAGACTGGGGCCTAGTCAATGAATGTTTGGCTAGTGTAAGGAATGTGTTTGGGCTAGGCTAAATTTTTGCTTATCCCAAGGAATTCCAGAATGGGCAGGTTGTTCCATTTTTTATTTTTTTTATTTAAACATCTGAATTAAAGGCAGCAGAGTAGACTTTAATCATACGCTCAAACTTTACATAAAGCATAACGAAATAAACAGTGAAGGACAAGCAGTTCCTCTAAACTGTCAGACGGCTTTTACTTCTAAGTTTTGCCAAGGAGGGAAATGAGGGGAAAATGCAGTTTTACGTTAATTGTTCATCAACCTGCAGTTGCTCATGGGCCTACTCTGAAGTGTAATAACATTCTGTTATGGTAAGAAAAACAACAGCATCTTGGGTATCTTGACTATGGCTAGGAGCCTGTGGTAAGATAGGACTAGCATGTTGGCAGCCAAGTGCTTTTGCAGGTTCTGATATTTTTTTCTTTCCCCCCAGCCCTACAAAAAAAAAAAAACTGTAAAGGGAGTAAACCATTATTAACAAAATGCCTCCTTCCCAAGGTCAGAAGGTAAGCCAACAGTTTTGGCGGTCTATATGAGGCCCCTGGTCCACCAGTGGAACACCTCTGACTAGGCTGAGGAACGCCCCCGGAAATTTGGTACAAAGTAAAATATTTATTACAAAAGAAGTTTGACACAGTGCAGGGTATAAAGTATATACAAGTTTTGTATTATATATTAAGCCCCAGCAATTTATTTCCCCCCACAGTTCCCCGGTTTTATGCAGTTACTCTACAATGGTCATTATAAACCTAGCATGGTGTTGCCATAGTAACCATCTGGGAATTGTGCCAAGTTGAACTTTGATACTAGTTGTATCATATTTTTGTTACATTATTCTAGGCAACATGCCAGGGCAAGAAATGACAGACAGTGAAGATCGATGTCATCTACTAGTCTGACTAGTAAAACAAAAAATCACTACAGACATATCTGAATGTATGTGTTATGTATCAAGTCGTATCAAATGTTCTATACATTATTACACATACAGATGTGGAGAATGTGAATGAATATGAATCGTTCCAAAGCTCAAATAACTGCAAAAGTGCAAATTTAACAACCAGAGTCCTACATAAGTGCAAGCACATTAAAACCCCCCATTTAATCCTTATATATTAATTAAAAAGTACTTCAGTCCTCTTTATCCCCGTCTCCTGACAGCAGCTTTCAGACAGAGCGGGGCGGCACTGTGAGCTACCCAGGCTTGACTGCATTGTCAATCTAAAGCGGACCATACACTAGAAGATTTCTGAAGGACGAACGCCCATACAAAAATTCGGATCAGTACATTCAATGACTTAATGAATGGCTTCAAAAGTACTTCAACATTTCCTTTTATTTCAGCATTTGATTTTGGAACAAATGGTCATTCCCAAACAAAAACCACAATCACGGTTAGAAAATATTAGTCCTGCTCCTATAAACTCATAACTGCTGTAAAAAATGAATGTTTTGACCCCCTCTAGCGATTAGAAAATCCAATAAGTGTTCTAAAAACAGACATCTTCTAAACAAAAATCTACTAGTGTATGGCCCCCTAAGAGCTAGCTAAATTGAGGAAAGACCACAGAGATGACCCAAGTCAGTGAGTCCTGTTCTTTCACCAGCCAATCACAGTCCTCAAAACAAAGCTGCATTGTTCTGACCAGAGGGGAGAAAAGTGAGGCCAGAGACCTTGGTAGGGTGTCTGCATAGGGAAACACTTTTTGCAGGCAAGACCGTCCACATATTTAATGAACTGTAAATTCAGCCATTGGCCTGCATTTTTAATTTGACTGAAACTTTTGACATAACTGCCTCATGAGTGAAAAGATTACACTGCTAAACTACTTACGCTGGCTGAACGCAGCTCAAATATTGGCCGATTCCTTCAGAATTGGCTGAAATTTGAGCCCTAGGTGGTTCTGCTGGCACCTAGCTCCAAAAGTAAATAATAAACCCAAAGTAGCTGGGCAGAAAAACTTTGGTCCAACAGTGAAAGCATCCAAATAATATTGT
This sequence comes from Lithobates sylvaticus, assembly GCA_028564925.1. Taxonomy (NCBI): domain Eukaryota; kingdom Metazoa; phylum Chordata; class Amphibia; order Anura; family Ranidae; genus Lithobates; species Lithobates sylvaticus. The sequence goes on along the minus strand of CM053028.1, from coordinate 337,955,081 downwards.
ATAGGCCAGTGGTTCGCAAACTCAGTCCTCAAGTACCCCAAACAGGCCATGTTTTGGGAATTTCTCTTGGATAAAATAGCTGTCCAAAATACCAAGCCATTGACTCCGATTTAAAAGCACCTGTGCAAGATAAAGGAAAACCTGTAAACATGGCCTGTTGGGGGTACTTGAGGACTGAGGTTGAGAACCACTGGTACAGGCCAATCCTACATGAACGGCAAGACCCCTTTCACATTGGGGCAGCGGCCATGTTCACAGTAAAGCGCTGCTCGTTCTAGCGGCGCTTTACCGGCATTTAAGCAACACACTTGCGCTGCTTTTTGCCCACTTTTTACCCCAAAGGGGTTAAAAACTCCTGTGTTGCAGCGCTGCCCATTCATTACAATGGGCAGGGGCGTTTTCGGAGTGCTGTATACAGAGCTCCCAACCAACCCCAAAGATAATCTGCTTGCAGGACTTTTCCTAATGTCCTGCAAGCGCACCGTCTTTAAAAATCCTATTTTTTATTTTTATAATGTGCCCAAAACTGGACTCCATATTCTGGATGTCGCCTTACAAATGGTTAATACTAACCGACTCTATATCCGTGCCATATTTTTTTCTTTTTATCTCCCATTTTATATCCCAAGATTTTCTTTGCTTTTGCAGCTGTCACTTGGCAAGAAGGTACTGTGCTAAACATATTGAAACCCAACGAAAAGATCCACCCTTGCAGAAACCCCCCCCCCCCCCCCAAAAAAAAAAAACTGCAAGGGGTAAATGCTTGTTTAGCCTAGGGGCAGAAAATGAAGAAAAGAAGAATTAAGAAAGAATTAAGAAAATACCTACCTTATCCCTTGCTCCAACAGGCGCCCTCCAACGATGCAACTGGTCCTTTGCTGTAAGGCACATTCCAGCCTCCGAAATGTACAATACAGGGCTAATGTCCCTGCATTGTATGACACCACTCAGGCTCTGCTCACTGACCAGAGCTTTGGGTGGAGGAGGCGAGTGCGGGGGGAGACACAGGTGAGTGATACAACCTGTTCTGGAACCCCCCCCCCCCCCCAGACATAAAAACGAGCCTTTAACTCTTACAGTATGGATTTTTTTTACATTTTTGTGGAGTTGGGCTTTAACTATTTCAATATAGTAGGTAATGCCATTATCCCAGTGCAATAACTTACATTTTCAAAATTACATTTAGAGCCCGTTTACATTATGTACAGTTTGTTTTTTTTATAGAAAAAAAAAACACTAACACTTTACAAACACGTTTTACACACCTGCTCTGCTGCAGTGGATTTGCACAGAGCAGCATGGATCCACCTCTTCCCAGGTCCCTCTTGTGTGCTCCTGGCCCCACCCCTCCTATTTAGTGCCCCCACAGCAAGCCGCTTGCTATGGGGGCACCCGAGCCAAGTCACAGCTCCCTGTTTCCATTCAGACATGGAGTCCGACCTGGCCCCACCCCCCCCCCCTGATTGGCTAGCTGACTCCGACAGAAGCCAATGGTGCCGCTGCTTTGTCTCAGCCAATCAGGAGGAAGAACCTCGGATGGCTAAGACACTCATGGACATCGCTGGACAGAGAGGGACCTCAGGTAAGTGTTAGGGGGGCTGCTGCACGCAGAAGGCTTTTTATCTTAATGCATTCTATATTTTACTCAACTCCAAATGCCTGTTGCTAGGGGGTCCCTCGTAGTCTGCCTCCTTCAGCGCCTGGGCTCTTCATGTCACTTCCCTCGGCACAGGAAGGGAGATCAGCTCTCTCTTGTCAATCAGCTGGGACACACACAGATCCCAGATGATTGCGCGGCCAATCACGAGATGAGCGGGTCTTCGATCCCCCGCATCGCTGGACCCTGGGACAGGTAAGTGTCCAATTATTAAAAGCCAGCAGCTGCGGTATTTGTAGCTGCTGACTTAATTTAATTTAATTTTTTTTAAAGCGGAACACCACTTTAAACTACAAACATGGCTATGTAACTTTAGTTGCCAAGTTCGATAATCATGCTACCTGAGATAGGCTGTACTATGGATGTAAGCTGCAGGAAAGTATGGTTTAAAAATGCTTTTTCTTAAAGGGGTGTTTGACGCTTTTTTTTTTTTTTTTATATACATTTTTTTTTAAAGTCAGCAGCTACAAAACACTGTAGTTGCTGACTTTTAATAAGGACACTGACCTGTCCAGCGAGCCCGCGATGTCAGCCCCCTGAGGCCAATCCATCAGATCGGCTGATGGTGCCGCCATCTTAACGAAGGGAAACAGGCAGTTTCCTACTGCGCATGCGCGCGGCGCTTTGTGAATGGCCCCGTTGTTTTCTGGAGCACACATGTCCCAGAAGGCAATGGGGCTTCACGCCGAAGAGGAGGAAGCGCCACGGAATAGGAAGAGGCAGATTAGGAAGACTGCCTAGCAACAAGGGTTTCTGGTAAGTTAAAAAAAATATTTTTTTCAAAAAAAAAAAAAATGTAAGAATATTAATGCAATTTTTTATTTTTGGGTGGCCCTCTGCTTGAAGTGGTTTTAAAGGCTTAAGGTTTTTTACTTTAATACATTCTACGCATTAAAGTGAAAAAAAAAAAAAGTTCCAATATCAGCTTCGCCCCCATATAGCAACGCTACACTCGCTCTCCTCACAGACACAAAGGGAGCAGCAGGAGCCGTCAATCAAGGGAGTGGGGGACAGGGCTGAGCCATGCGGCGTGTGTATATGGACACACAGAGCACGGCTCAGAAGCATGCCCGCACATCAGCTACCATAGCAATCACTTGCTGTGAGGCAGACACAGAAGAGGAGTAGCCAAGATCGCTGGTAGGGGACCCCAGTAGAGAAGTTTGGAGGCCACTCTGTGCCGAGCAGGTAGATATCACATGTTTATTATATTAATAAAAGAAGAAGTCACCAACAGTGGAGCCAAATTTAAAGGTGCATGGAGTGCTAGGGGTCAATCCTATGACCTACAACACTGCATTAATATGTAAATTTTATGGGCATATTACAAAATCAGGAAATGAAGAAGTCTCCCAGTGGAGACACCAGCCCCGTGACAACTCAAAAGTGTGATCTTGGTTTACATTTGGTGGCGTTACCAAGAGTGAAAATGGCAAGGGGAACATCAAAAATCTGACAGAGCTTCAAACCTTTTTCAATTCCATCAAAAAAGTCCATCCTGCCATTCTACTTTAGGAACACAAACATTCCTATTAACCACTGTCCCTTAATTCTAATCATGTGACTAGCAATAGACAGAAGTCCCAATAAGAACACATTCAGGGAGGAAGTGTCACATGCGTAGTGAAATACCTTTTCTCACAACAAAAGGAATAAAAAGGTACCAACTCACACCAAGATTTTACATAATTGCCTCCTGAGTGTGCCAAAAACACCAGAAACTTGCTCAATCAGTGGAATCAGCATGTGAATCTGCACATTGTTTACCGAGATCAGGCCATACATGGGCAAACAACTATTCGTTTACTTCCTCCGGTTTATCAAGTCAACCCTGCAGAGTCTTGCAAGCCAAAAATTTAACTTTTTTGAAGTAATCAGAGAAAAATTATTTACACACCTGGGAAACCCTAGAGGCGTGTTTAGACACATCAAGTTCAGAGACACAAGTGGAAGATCACCAAGTTCAGGTACGCCAAACACCTGGAAGATCACCAAGGTCAGGTATGTCCTACTGTGATTCTTCTGTCTCCAACATCAAATTGACGGTTTACGATAGTAACAGGATATACATCTTAAAAAGCGACTTAAAACAATAAAACAGTTCCATTTGTGGTTTCACAACATAGCAAAAATGCCCAATTCCTAAAAAATAAATAAATTAATGGATCCCAAGCTCTATATATTAACCAGCTATCTTTACCATCTAGATATATCTAGGCATATAGGATTTCATTAGGCTTCTTCCTCAAAGCAGAACTATTTCAATCCAAATTAAATCACAGCTCCATCTAAAAGGGGAAGCTCCGCTTGTTCTCATTCTCCCCCTCCACTGACACATTTCCCCATTTTGGGGGGGGGGGGGTACCTGTTTTGACAGGTAGCCGCTCTGGGGAAGATCGCCATGGTAATCTACGAGTATGTCTGGCCCCTCCTCCTTCCCCCTGCTGCCTTCTGGGACACACAGGTCCCAGAACACAGTGGGACCATTCAAAGTGCAGCATGACTAATGTATGCGTGGTAGGAAAATGGCTATGAAGCCTTAGTGAAGGAAACCGGTTGAAGAATCGGCTTGGGTGCCAACATCGCTGAATCCCAGGACAGGTAAGTATTCTTGTATTAAAAAAGTCAGCAGCTACAGTATTTGTAGCTGCTGACTTTTTTTTTTTGGGGGGGGGGGGGGGTGAATGGAGCTTTTCTATAAAAAAAATTCTGAATAAAAATCATTGAAAACGAAAAATAGTTAAAGTATCTAACCATTTTTAATCCTTATGCTGCGAGTATTAATATAGAGAAAGGTATATAATATTTACTAGTTGTAAACTTTTTTTTCTTAATTTCTTTTAGTTGCTTCTTGGTTTCTGGCCTAGGTCAAAATTATGTGATACATTCCTAGAGTCTTCATGGGCATTTATTTACCCCTTTCTGGAGGAGTTTTCTCAGCGAAGCACACCCTCCTTCCTGCATGCCTGAGCCACGAGCAAATGAATATCAGGATGCTACATGTATCATTTGCCCTTACTTAAGATGGCTGCTGCTAGAAATGCTAGCGGTATGTTTTTCAAAGTGATTTCTCAACAAAATAAAGAATAGAGACATGAATGGATGGGTGGCTGGGTGAGTTTGTCTTGAATAATAAAAAGTAATTAAACAGCATTTCTAGTTTGTGGTGCTCACATACAGTTTCGTTCTGGCTTTAATCTGTCCAGCCTTGTGCTGCTTACACAGAAACTTTAGGTCAAATTCAAGACAGTGCCAGACTTTAAATGGCATTATCATCAAGTAATGAGACTGAACCTACTTTTCTCCATCTCTGCCATCACAGCAAACTTTTACTGTTGTATTCTTTAATTAAAACAGAGTGATTATTATAGCATACTTGCGCTACAGAGAAACACTTGATTATCTATCCAAATGAGAAGGTCTACAGCTCAAATCGCATAATGCATCTAATTAGCATGCTGAGAGACCATAGAGAAAACCTGGTAAACTACTGTTTTAGTTCCCTAAATTCGTCAGGCACAAAAGCACCTAGCTGACTGCACCCCAACAGGGTAAATGGGAGGCGCACACATACTAATGAGAAATCTAAGTACAGAAAAATAATAAAATGAGGAAAAATTCAACATTCCATATGGGGGGAAAAAAAGCTAACATAACACAAAGAACAGGTCATAGAATGTAGTGGTGAGAAAGAAGACAAGCCACATAATGGACAAAAAAGAAAGAAAAAAACACACGAGTATGTAAACAAACACATATTTGACCCGACGCTCCTATACTTGAGAAAACAGATTATTCACAAATTCCAGTGAGGTAAACCTCAAACTGCCCAAACCAGAAGGGAGGAAAAGGGTGTGAGTAGCATACAACACTCAGTAGTCTAATCCAGCAAACATAAAAAGTTAGCCAGTACTTGTTGCCCCTATATGCAAACATACAGAACCATCCGAGAGTCTAGACATGCACAATGAACTTCTCATGTCCAGACACAAACTACATCATCAAACCAGGAGATATGTGCTCAGGACAACTAAAGGTTAAAAACACAACACAAAAAGCAACATTATATCACATGGGCCAACAAAAATATGTGCAGTTAAAGGCTAGTTCACGCGATCAGAAAATCGGATCGAAAAATACCACTTTCGAAGCGATCATACAATATTCTGATCGTTAGTACACATCTTTCAAGAGCTGATCACGTCAGTTCATCTGAAATTATCCAAAGGGTCTAGACACGTAAATTTTTCTTGTACGATACCATATCGTACGATTTTCATTTAATCAGTACAGTTTTAATCCAAAAAAAAAAAAAAAAAAATATAAGAAAAGCAAGACTACACATGCTCAGAAATGGAAGAGTACATTACAATATAACACATTACATCACTTCCAAAGTTGCATTCTGTTGTACAAGAATTTTGGTAGGTTGAGTAACCTCTTAATTTTCAATGAGACTAACATGCAAAAAAAAAAAAAAAAAAACAACAAACACACGGATCAAAACTTGACTGGTTCAGCAGAGACTGAACAAATTTCAAACCATGTGTGGCCACCCCCAACTCTATAGAAGTCAATTTCTGGCAAGTAGGAATATAGGAAAACTTCGCGATTAGCGGCAGCAGCCAGTGTGGATGAAGGAATCTGTTCATTATTTCTCATTCAGCCAAAGCCATCTATGGCCAATCTTTAACTGGTCTCCAGAATCAAAGTAACCCCCAGAGTTTAATAACCTAGAAGAGCCTGAACATGCCTGGTACAGCTGCGCATAGAAACCCGTTTCTAACTTCAGCTTGTTCAATTAATCTTTGAAAAAAAAAAAAAAAAAAAAGAAGATGGAAGCTGATTGGTTTCTATGCAGAGCTGCACCAGATTTTGCACTCTCCAGTTTTAGTTAATCAACCCTTATGTACGCAAATATCAACCTTTAGCCCCGGTTCACACTGAGCTGTGGGAATGAAGCTGTGCCAGTTCAGGTGAACACGCACGATTTCACTCCCATGTCAGTCAGGATTTTGGCTGCGATTTCAGATATCTGTGCGGGTTTCTGCACAGATGTCAATGGAAATCGCACCTCGAAATCGCAAGAAGTAGTACAGAAACAATTTTTTTTAATTGCTCCGGCACCGCAAATGCAGTTTCGCACCGATTAGGATGGTGCCATTGCCGCTGATTTGACATGCGATTTGGCATGTCAAATCACACCAATGTGAACCAGGGCTTTAGTTCAGAAAAGCATAGCAATGTACATTTTTCCATTGGTTAAGTTGTAAACATAGGTTTTGACTCTTACAATTTAAATTTTTGTATCAGATAAAATTATTTGATACTGGGTGCAACCATGACAAAGGATTAAGAGAGCATTAACAATATTTTTCTAACAAGAGAGCACAGCAGTAGCAGTGTCCTTTCATACTGTCGCTCTCTAATGGAGCTGTACAGAGCAGGAACACACAGGGGATGAAAGATAGATCACTGCTCTGTCCAATTTTGTTATAGGTATATGTATATGTATATACACTTCAAATTTAAGCTTGAGCAACTCAAGTTTGTAAACCATTGTTCCCAGAAAAGCAATTAAGCTAAGCCCAAGTCTAGAGCGCCACTTGCTGGCTGAAAATTGTACATATGAAATATTGATATTCAAAAACGTCTTAATATTACTTTTTAGTCTTGATTATATGCAATACATAAAAAAGTGCAACTATTTCATTAAAACTGTTTCCAGTGCCAATATCAAAGGCCAACACTGTTGGTCAGGCTGAATCACCAAGCATCTTCCTATAGCTGACAGACTCTGCCAGCCAGTAGTTTGTGTTTCCACAAACCATATGAAGGTGTCATTCTCTTCCAGCTGGTTTTTCCCCACTTATATTATTCATTATCTACAATAGAGAATCCATCAGGGGAGAATGGCACCATCAATTGTCTTTGCAATGGGCCACAAAAATTTAGCAGAACTGAGTATTTAGGGTAGGCTCTCTTGCCACTCAAGTCCTTAAAAGTACAAGCCAAGATGTCATTCAAAATTGCCAACAACCACACAAATCTGAATGACATTTCTGGCATGGAGTTGACCTTTACCTAGGTCATCCATGCACAGCAGGGTTTTGACAGGTACACTCCACAAATACAAGTGTTCATAGCAATTATAAGTTGCAAAATTAGATAACCAGACTGGATGCCTAGAAAAACATTCTTCCACCCGAGACCTTTAATGGGACCCTCATATTGTAGTTGTACCAACTAATTTGGGCATGTTTAGCCACACTGTGCATATGTTAGATGATTTCTGATGTGCAAGCAACCAAACAGAAATCATCTTTCTCTAGGCTAGTATCAGATGTGTAGTTTCACAGCCACATCTCACAATAGGATAAGTTGAGTGTGCCATGTGCTGGGCAGCTATTGGGAGCATGAATGCAAGAGTGACTCCAGATGATCCTGCAGGGGAATGGAGCCACCCTAGAACTGGGTAGGGCAGGGGGCAATGCTCAAACATAATCAAGGGAAAAAGCATTTCCAAGAGGAAAGTGGCTGTAAAGCCACTTGTTTATGAACATACAATCCCCTGTGTTTAATAAATGGCACGTGCCCCAGTGTATGTTTTATTTTTATAAAACATGATTTCTATATTTCACAGTGCCTCCCAGACCTCACGCGACTGCTCGGCTCTCTCCTCTACCGGTCTGACAACTACAGTGGGAGCTGACGTCAGCAGGGGAGGAGAGGAGGAGACAGCCGAGGCATCAGCCAGGGAGGAGAGAGCCAAGCAGTCACGTGAGTGCTGGGAGGAGGGCAGAGCGGCACTGTCACGAGCCGACAGGCAGGGAGGGGGTAGGGGGAGAGGACAGAGGAGAGCTGCGGATGACGGAGGCACGTAAACTGACCACGGCGTCAGGGCTCAGCAGCCATGATAAACTGATCAGTTTACAGAGGGGAGGGCAGAATCAACCAGGTCTTTTAGGTGATACAGGGGGTCAAATGACACAGCACAAGCACTGTGCTGCAACATGCTTTAACAGAATCCAATTTTGTTTTTTTTTAGGGTAACACTTTAAGTCCTCTCTACAAACAGTAGATTTTTATTTTATTTTTTGCAAAAAGGCATTTAGTATCAGTTTAAACAGGGGTCAATAAGATTGTCATGGTAATACACAGAATGGAGATTCCAGGACACTACATGTGGTCTTCAGCATGTTCTTAATATTGAAGTGTTCTTCTAGCAGTAAGTCAGCAGATTACATTGTAACAAACTTTTGTCTTCCCAACTAAAACAGATCACAGCACTTGGATAAGCATTACCAATGTGCTCCATTCTGCTAAAAGCTTACAAGATCAATGTCTACATGTATGACTTAATTTGTGGAAAAAAAATATAAACCAAACACATGACTATATACATGAAATACAGAGCAAGCCACAAGAATTCCTTTACAGCGAGCTAGCCTATACAGTCTCTGCCCTAATGATGAAAACAAAGTCTAAGAAACAGCCACACACTACATTACTACAACAAGGTACCAAATGTCACATCTACTTTCTACTAAGCCAACAGATAAAACAGCCAGCATCTACTCAAACATCAAACGAACTGGGCAAACCCCCTGTATCCTCCTCCAACAGAAACTGCAAACCAACACCGCAGGAATGTAAAAACATCCCTAGGCACATGTAGCTCAGAAACACCAGCGGAATGAGTCAACATCCCAACAAACCAACAAATAGGGACACTCAGCGTCCCCACCATCTGTGTGAAAATCAACCAAACGCCTTACAGACAGACAATAAAAAAAAAAAATTCACACAACATCTCAGACACCAACAGAAAATCTGCACAGACTCTGCAAAGTCTATTACCTGAGACCCAAAAGACATAACATACGTATCTTGGTTTATCTACATCAAATACCTAGCACTAGCTACAAAGGTCTGGAGCACTTCTAAAGCTCATACACATGCAGGCACCTTCAAAGAGGTGATACCATCAGGTCACACCAATTCCTTCTAAATATCAGTTTATGTTTCTTTTATATAATCAAAGGGGCAACATTACACTGCACATTTAGAGCACTGTAATAACACTGTACGTTTGGGGATGCTGGCCAGAATGACTCTAATCCAACTGGACTCCAGAGAACAAGTACCGGAGCCATTGTTAGAGGCAATACACAGATTTTCCATATGTGTGAGCATCCATGACAAGTGGCTTACAAAGCCTCATTCACACCTGAGCATTTCGCAACTCCCCTGGTTTTCAATTATACCTGTTGACACCTAGTGTCCCTTGAGGATTGCATTTCAAAAAAGTCCAAGAGTTTCTTTTGAGCTACAAGCATTTTTGTCCCCAATAGACTTTAAAGCAGTATTAAACTCTGCAAATTTCTTTTTTTTTTTTTTTTTTTTTTTTTATGTGCCTTGCAGATTTTTACCATAATTTGCCAGTATGCACTACATACTAGTCCATTATGACAGACTAACCTTTCAAAACGAAGCCCTCCAGTGCTGAGCTGTCACCGCTCCCATCTTTGCCTGGTCTTCCTTTGGAGTTCACACTCTTCAAGCATTTGAATAGCTGGATCATGATGGCGCCAATCCCATGCATGTGCACAGGAGTCACCACTGCAGAATGGAGCTCTGCAATCAAGGCACAATTAAGCTGGCCATAGATGGTTCAAATCACGTATGGACAGGCTGGATGTACTCTAATTGATTGATCAGATCAATTTGAGTACAACCAGCCTGTTGAATTTTACATGTGATTATTGCTAGTGCCTATTATAGCCACTAGCAGTAATGACTGTTCTCCCAGCAGGGACGGCTTCTCCCACTGGGAGAACACAATGCCTTAATGGGATGGATGACCCCATCAACACAGACTGTGTTGATGGGGAAATTTAGTGATTTTCTCTTTCGGGCAACCATAGGTCCATCTGGATGGCACATGCACCAGTGACATCAGCTGGAGCCAATAATATCTACTAAAAGGAGCAAGTTTAGACCATTTTCAAGGTACCTGCAGGCAAGACAATATAATATAATATGCTCACCAAACTTGAAAACTAGAGTTTAATGACATTACCTACAAAAAAAAAAAAAAAATTATATTATTAATATATATATATAGTTTATTCCCCCCTTGTTATTAGTTTTCTATTAGCTACAAACAATTAAAAAATACACTCAAGCCTCAAACACCCGAAAAAAGGCCTGCCAAACAAAAAAAGGCCTGACAAATTATCAAACAAGTTTAATGTTAGACCAACAAGTATTCTTCCTGTGCTTCCATTTTAGTTACACCCTGTCACAAACACCTGGTGCCTACACACAGACATTCGTTTTCAGCCACCAATCTGTGACCTGATGGGTGCCTTGAGACTAACTGTGGTCACCCTATTTGTATGATTTTTATACTTCACTTTGTGTGTAAACTTACAGATATTAGTTTTTTTTTTTTTTTTTAATATGTTTTACTGTTATCGCGATATTCAGTTTCCTAACAGATTTCACCCCATTTATAAAAAAAATTTTATCCGCAAGTTCCAAAAAACTAAAAGAAGCACAGTACAGGATTGGAATTTACCATCATTATGACTAGGCCCTTAAGGCTCCAATCTCACTAGTGTGACTCCAAAGTCACACAATTTCCAGTGCAACTTCCTTGTGACTTAAAATGCGACTTATTACACTCTATGCTTGGCATTTGAGTTGCATCAAAGTAGTGCAGGAACCTTTTTGGAAATCAGAGCAATTGGAACAGTGGCCATTGAAATACATATTTTTTGACTTGTTATACGACTTTGTAAGTTGCATGAAAAGTCCCACTAGTGAGAACGGAGCCTTAATTATTAAAGGCATTTAGTCAAATTTTCTATAAAAAAGGAAAAAAAAGAAAATAAAAATATATTAAAATGTATATATAGAATACCCTAGAATTCATCTTGGCTAAAATATTACTGTACTGTATTTCCTCAGCATGGTTGAACTTGATGGGCATGCCTTTATGTAACAAACCAGCAAGAAAACCAAAAATTAATCCCCATGCAAAGTTGTTTTTTGCCATTATGAGAAAGCCTGCATGTGATCCATGACAGACAAATCTGGGCCATTAGTAAAGAATACATAGTACCCTGCAATTGGGTTTGGCTAAATGTAACATTATGTCATGGAGCACCTGACATTCAATGCCTAGCATTCCAATCCAAAGCCAATGGGGTTGACCTAAAAAAAAAAAAAAAAAAGTGAACTTGCTTGACTCTTAGTAATTCAACCCCAATATTTATTATGTGTGGATTATTGATATGGATTACAGAACAGCTTCCTATACCTCGAGTTATTCAATAAGTGACAAGTAAATTACATTAACATAGCACCCAGTCAGGGTTAAACTTTCAATACTCTGCCTGCAGTAAAGTCAAATTTGATTGTTTGCTAAAAGTTCCAGGACTTTGCACATCATCAATATTCTACTTTACTAAATACAAATCGGCAGACTGCAGGCAAGGTCTACTTCTCATTTATGGTAAGATGATAAAACCAGCTCCGACTCTGAATTTTCAACACGAGAACTAGCTCAAGTACAGGACTAAAAGCAGAATACTCAGCAAAACCTTTTTCCCGTAAAGTCTATCATCTTCAAACAACAGAAAACTGAATTTTAGAAGGAAAAAAAAAACAAAAGTCGATACACCATAATTAAAAATGTGCTCATGCTCGCACAAAGTTAAAAATAGTAAAATCCTACATACATAAATTGCTTCAAAAAAACTGCCTCATTTTTTTGTGTTTAAGGTAATACAATTCCAACTGACTCATCGTAACTAGCTAAGGCAAAGAGATTTGCAAGATTACGGGAAAAAAGAGCGATAGATAAGAACCACTCCCAGCCAACCAGGAGGAAAGTGAGGTTACATGATCACACCTGAGAAAATCAGTGGAAATTTTCAGGAACGGGGGACAGTGCCCAAAGTGTGAGCATACAAGACAAGCTAGATGAAAAGGAGACCGCCTCAAAAACTACACAAAATATATAGTAATAACATTTCAAATAAAAAATAAAATAAAAAAAGATGACGATCTTGATTCATACCGCCTTCATTATAAATTATTCATATGCAACAGGAAAGGGAAAATAGAAAATCATGAATATTCACAAATCAGTTCAACCAATTAGTACACATACGGTTTGCACTAGATAAACCTGAAAGAATAGGCGTAATTAAGGAAATGCAAAGAGTTTATTTTCCAAGTGCTGAATCAGATGACACAATCTAACATCCTATGCAAACGTTTGCCTAATTCACCTTGGAAATCGGATTTTTAAAAGATTAGAACGTGGAGGTGTGCAAACCAGAAAACGGTGGAAACAATCACCAACTGTTTTCTTAAAATGTTACCACACCCTGTTCTTATCATGTATTCAAGAAGGATAAAGGCAAGAAAAGATGGGAGATAGGGAGGCTTTTGGCAGCAAAGCAATTAGGAAGGCATAAAAAAAAGGTAAAGGAGGCAAAAGGAAAAATCAAACTTTACTATACTACAGTCCTGTCATTTAACGAAAACGCCTATCAATCATCTAAACAAGGGCTCTTCAACGTGTCCCAGGCCCTGCTCAAAAGCTGTTAGAAAACACTCACATGTGTGTTGTTCAAACACATTCGAGAGTCAAAATTACTGGCAAGTGTAATAGATTGAAAAAAAAAAAAAAAAAAAGTATTTTGTTTCCCCCAAGTATGCCCTATTTCTAATAGATGTCCTGATAGGAATCTTACAAAGAAAAACGTCAAGCACAGAGACAGCATGTCTGGGCCATTAGCACTAACCAAACACCTAGGTTAACCCATACTTAAGCGAACCCAACCTTTTCAGTTCCCAAGATCATCAGCAGCATTTAACTCCATAGGGAAGAAGGTACTAATGTAACAATTATGGAAAGTGTTTATTATAACTGGCACATATAGGGAAGTCCTCTGTTGTGAAAACAAGATCTGTATTTTAAAAATAGAAGTAACTTGCCCAAGAAAACTCCAAAAACAGTCACTAAAACTGGGTAAAATTTTCGGCGGTTTCTAGAGAAATCGGGGTAGAGCTTTAGCTCGATGCACAGTATGCTCCTGTTACACATGAACAAAGGCAGAAATAGCTAGCATAGATCTACAGATACTATACTGCATTAACACAGCCCTGTTATTTTAAGAGCAGCTGCGGACTGCTCACATCGCTCACAAACAGGATCAAAGGTGAAGAACCCTTTCCTCTGCTGGGTCCCCCATCCATCACTCAATACATCATTGACATACTTCAGGGGAAAATAACTCATACCTGCAAGCAAAGTGCAAATTAAAAGAACAAAACAAAAAAAAAAAAAAGAAAAGGCAGCTTGATAACCTGTTGCTTCAGCTGTTGATGGAACTACAAATCCCAGCATGTCATAGCACTGAGACTTGTAATTATGCTACAAGGCTGATCTGCCCAGACTACATTTTTGTGGTTGACAATGGCTAAGTAATAGGAGACCAGACTGGCCCCATAAAACAAGGGAGTGGAGCAGTTCTGCATAAAGGAAAAATAAAAGTAAACGATGGTGATAAGTTGAATAGCTCCTGTGAAGTCCAGTGGGGCCTAGGTCCCCTAATTATAAACGGGCTAGAGAAGAACCTACAGTAATCCTCTGTAGCCAGATAGAGACCACCTCCAGTGAAAATTAAAAAAGGTGACAACGCCACTCAGCACCCACCCAGTGTACCTATATCATGGAAAGTAGACACTGCCCAGGCAGCAGCCACAGGTGCCATTAGATCCTATAGAATGAGGTGACCATGGAATAGGGGCAACTGTATTGGAATAGGTGACTCTGGAATGGTGGTCAGGTCACGCTATAGGTGACCATAGTAGGGAAACAATCTATAGAAGGTAGGCACCTCTACAGACGTGACTATGGGATGGTGGTAACCCTATGGAATGGTGTGAAGGATCTATAAATTGGGGAAGACTGTCCAGAATGGTGGTGATCTATGGAACGGTGGTAAGGCTCAATAGAAGCCAATGATGGCTCTATAGAAGTGGGTGATGGGTCTATGGTAACGGTGGTGACTCCATGGAATGAAAGGTGACCCTATTGAACGGGAAGGCTCTATAAAAAGGAGGGAAGGTTATATGGAATAGGGGTGACTTTATAGAATGCAGTGGCTTTATAGACTACATAAGGAGGGGGATCACTACGGAAGGGGGAGAATCACAATGGAAGGGGGGTTCGCTACAGGGAGGTGATTACAAAAGAGCGGGATCACAATGAAAGATGGAATTACGGAAGAGGGGGGATTGCTATGGAAGGAGGGCGATCTCTACAGAAGAGGGGGGGAAATCACAACGGAAGGTGTGGAATTGATATGAGGGGATCATTACAGAAGAGGGGGGGGGATCATTACAAAAGAGGGGGGGGGGATCACAATGGAAGAGAGGATTGGTACAGAAGGGGGGTAATTACGGATGAGGGGGATAACAATGGAAGATGGGGCTACGGAAGAGGGGGGATTTCTACAGGAGGACGATTGCCACAGGAAAGGGGGATCACAACGGAAGGTGTGGAATTGATATGGAAAGGGGGGGGTCATTACAGAAGAGGGGGAAATCGCTACAGAAGGGGGATCACAATGGAAGAGAGAATCGATACAGGTGGTGGATCATTACAGAAGGTGTTGAATTGATATGGAGGGGGTCATTACGGAGGGGGGAATCACTACAGAAGGTGGGGGATCACAATGGAAGGGGGGGGTCGCTACAGAAGGTGGGGGATCCTTACAGAAGAGGGGGAATCGCTACAGAAGAGGGGGGATCACAATGGAAGGGGTGAATCGCTACAGAAGGTGGGGGATCCTTACAGAAGAGGGGGGATCACAATGGAAGAGGGGATCGCTACAGAAGGTGGGGGATCCTTACAGAAGAGGGGGGAATCGCTACAGAAGGTGGGGGATCCTTACAGAAGAGGGGGGATCACAATGGAGGAGGGGAGCGCTACAGATGGTGGGAGATCATTACAGAAGAGGGGGGATCACAATGGAGGGGAGCGCTACAGAAGGTGGGAATCACAGTGGAAGGGGGGAATCGCTACAGAAGAGGGGGGATCACAATGGAAGGGGTGAATCGCTACAGAAGGTGGGGGATCCTTACAGAAGAGGGGGGATCACAGTGGAAGGGGGGGGGAATCGCTACAGAAGAGGGGGGATCACAATGGAAGGGGTGAATCGCTACAGAAGGTGGGGGATCCTTACAGAAGAGGGGGGATCACAATGGAAGATGGGATCACTACAGAAGGTGGGGGGGTCCTTACAGAAGAGGGGATCGCTACAGAAAGTGGGAGATCATTACAGAAGAGAGGAATCAGAGTGGAAGGGGGGATTGCTACAGAAGGTGGGGGATCCTTACAGAAGAGGGGGGATCACAATGGAGGAGGGGAGCGCTACAGAAGGTGGGGGATCACAATGAAAGAGGGGATCGCTATGGAAGGTAGGGGTAATTACAGAAGGTGGGGGGTCATTATGGAAGGTGTGGGGTTGCTACAGAAGGGGGAGATCCGATGGAATTGTCGGTGTAGAATCAGGCAGAGAAGGCTCCGGTTGATGTAGCAGTAGTCCCGGTGATAGTGATGCCGGTATTATGGAGGCAGATCACGTAGTACGGAGCCCGGACACACATAGACGGTACACAAGGAGCCTCGTATGTCTCTCACCTTCCAGTCCTGTGACCCCCGCCAGCAGCCACATCACCATGCTGAGGCCGATCATGTCTGGGTGTCCCGCACACATCACTCCGCTATAACCTCCGATCACCCTCTCATCCAGGGGGAGCCCGGTACACCTCTCCGGATCGGGTGTAGATGCCGGCACACTCCGGTCGGTGATCCTATTGGTTCGCTGTGTAGATCCGAAGTGCTCCCAGACAAGTCCTCCCTGGTGTGTCCGCCCGGCTGTAGCCCGCGGGTGTGCACGGCTCTCTTTGTCCTCCCCCCCGGCGGGTGTATCCAGCAGACTATAGGTTCCCCGGGGTACACTCGTGCCACTTCGGCCCCCCGCGGGTGTTTACAGTCTCGTGGACCCCCCCCGCGGGTGTACTCGGGTAACTCCCGACCTCACACTGGCGAATCCCGCACTGCAGCCACAGCTCAGTCTGGGGGAGGGGGCGCGTCAATCACTGGGCGGGCTCCGCCTACCTGCCCTGTCAGCAGTCCCCCTCTCCTATTGCTAGTCGGCTACCAGCGGAGGCTTCACCCACATCGGCGCGGGACACGTGGGGAACTGAGCGGCGCGGGCGTGTCTCAGAGAAAAGATGAATTGAGTTGGGCGGGCTGAGATGCGCCGGCGCCCCGCCCTTGTCTTTTTATTGGCTGCTTTTTCCGTCGCCATGGCAATACGGTGGATGGGATGTCAATCACGGCAGGGTATCAATTGCGACGAGCGGCCTCTGGCGGCTGAGAGGCGACACTACAGCCAATGAAAAGCACAGAGGAAGGAATAAAAGAGGGAGTGCAGGAAATAGGAAAGGAATCATGAAAAGTGTGCGAGGATCATTAAAGGAGATCTATCATCGTTCTCATTTCATTTCCTCTGACTACGACTTGTGCCACAAAGTTCCTGGTAGCCGGGACTCCGCCCTCTGTGGTGGTGACATGCATTGCTTCATTGTATGAGGCATTAAACCATCTCCCCTGAATACAGAGGACACTTTGATTGCAGTATGGGGGGGAGAGTTCACACAGGCGCTGCAACGTAAACAAGCCCCCAACGTGCACAGGCGTTTTACTCACAAACACCCATCATGCAACACTGTACACATATGAACGTTTTATCATTTTCCCCCCACACAAATAGAACTTACTTTTGGTGGTATTTAATAGCACCACTGGGTTTTTATTTTTTGCTAAATAAACAAAAAAAACACCGACATTTTTGAAAAGAAAAAAAAAAACGTTTTACGAAGTTTGTTATAACATTTTAGAAACAGGTATTTTTTCTCCTTCACTGATGGGCACTGGCTGGTGAGGCATCACTGGTGAGCACTGATGAGGCTGCACTGATGGGCACTGATGAGGCATTACTGGTGAGCGCTGATGAAGCTGAACTGATGTGCGCTGATGAGGCTGCACTGATGAGGCGTCACTGGTGAGCACTGATGAAGCTGCACTGATGTGCGCTGATGAGGCGTCACTGGTGAGCACTGATGAAGCTGCACTGATGTGCGCTGATGAGGCATCACTGGTGAGCACTGATGAAGCTGCACTGATGTGCGCTGATGAGGCGTCACTGGTGAGCACTGATGAGGCTGCACTGATGTGCGCTGATGAGGCGTCACTGGTGAGCACTGATGAGGCTGCACTGATGTGCGCTGATGAGGCGTCACTGGTGAGCACTGATGAGGCTGCACTGATGTGCGCTGATGAGGCGTCACTGGTGAGCACTGATGAGGCTGCACTGATGTGCGCTGATGAGGCGTCACTGGTGAGCACTGATGAGGCTGCACTGATGTGCGCTGATGAGGCGTCACTGGTGAGCACTGATGAGGCTGCACTGATGTGCGCTGATGAGGCGTCACTGGTGAGCACTGATGAGGCTGCACTGATGTGCGCTGATGAGGCGTCACTGGTGAGCACTGATGAGGCTGCACTGATTTGCACTGATGAGGCTGAACTGATGTGCGCTGATGAGGCTGCACTGATGAGGCGTCACTGGTGAGCACTGATGAAGCTGCACTGATGTGCGCTGATGAGGCGTCACTGGTGAGCACTGATGAAGCTGCACTGATGTGCGCTGATGAGGCATCACTGGTGAGCACTGATGAAGCTGCACTGATGTGCGCTGATGAGGCGTCACTGGTGAGCACTGATGAGGCTGCACTGATGTGCGCTGATGAGGCGTCACTGGTGAGCACTGATGAGGCTGCACTGATGTGCGCTGATGAGGCGTCACTGGTGAGCACTGATGAGGCTGCACTGATGTGCGCTGATGAGGCGTCACTGGTGAGCACTGATGAGGCTGCACTGATTTGCACTGATGAGGCTGAACTGATGTGCGCTGATGAGGCTGCACTGGTGAGGCCTCACTGGTGAGCACTGATGAGGCGGCACTGATGTGATTGACAGAGGGTAATTTTTGTGCAAAGAATTACAGCCGTGGCCATGGCATGTGTACAACTCTGACTTTGCAGCTTTGAGGGGGGGGGGGGGCAGTAAAAAAGTGTCTCAACCACCTGATGTAAAAAAGCCCTAACAGTGTACACCTTCATATGCTCCCTGTTTTAACAATTTTGAATGGTGTTGATAGGCATTCAGGAAGTTGTAAAGTTGCGACCAAACCACCTATTTCCGATGCCTGTGTGACGAATGCCTAAGGGCTCGTGTACATATGTGACAAGGACTCCTGTATTGTAGAAGATGTCTTGCCTTGTCCCTGTGCTGAGGATACTGTGTCTTGTCGGCTCTAATGCCGTGTACACACGGTTGGAATTTCCGATGGAAACAGTCTGATGGGAGCTTTTCATCGGATTTTCCGACCGTGTGTATGCCCATCGGTCTTTTTCTGTCAGAAATTTCCGACGGACTTTGGATTGAGAACCTGCTCTTAATTTTTCAGACGGAAAACCTTTCTATCGGATTTTCCGATCGTGTGTATGCAATTCCGACACGCAAAATTCTGACGCATGCTCGGAAACAATTAGACGCATGCTCAGAAGCATTAAACTTCCCTTTTATAGTGCAGTCGAACGTTTTTTTAGGCGCGGTGTTATTGACCGTCGGAATTTGGTGTGACCGTGTGTAGGCAAGACAGTTTGAGCGAAATTCCGTTGGAATTTCTGACGGGAAAACCATCAGAGCTTTTTCCGATGAGAATTCCGACCGTGTGTACGCAGCATAAGGATTACAGACCAGTGGCTCTGACCTGCCATGTCATGAAGATCTTGGAGAGACTCGTTTTACATCTGTTACGGACCAGGGTTACTACATTTATAGACCCGCTGCAGTTCACTTACCAACCCTAGATTGGGAGTTGAGGACACTATCATCTTCCTGCTAAATCGCATGTATGCACACCTGGATAGGCCGGCAAGCACAGTGAGGGCCATGTTTTTTACTTCTCCAGTGATTTAGATACCATCAGGCCGGCTCTCCTGGATGGACTGGTGTCCTTATTCATCCTTACCAACTATGTAACTACATAACATGTACCGCTCCAAGTGGATTCACAATATATTAGTCCCTCCACTGTACAATTGGGTGTCAGTCTGATCTGTGGTTGTCTTAGATCAGGGGTCTTCAAACTACAGCCCTCCAGTTGTTCAGGAACTACAATTCCCATCATGCCTAGTCATGTCTGTGAATGTCAGAGTTTTGCAATGCCTCATGGGATGTGTAGTTCTGCAACAGCTGGAGGGCCGTAGTTTGAGGATCCCTGTCTTAGACCATACATCCAGAGAACAGAGGTTGTCCCAGTGGCGGCCCGTCCACTAGGGGTGCACAGGTGTCGCCCCCTATCCATGCGTCCAGCCCCCTGATCTATATACAGGGCACTGGATGCATGGATTCCAATGGGGGGTGTTTTTTTTTGAAGCACGTGATAAGAGCCAGAGGCACTAATAGGCTTCAAATTGGGGAGGGGGGGGGGGGCTCGGGGTGCAGAGCTCTGCGCTTTGAGCCCACCAAGTTGTGTGACAATAGCGAATGAAAATTCGCTATTTTCACACTGATCCTCCTCCCAGCCATTCAGGAAGCAGGTCATGAGACCTGATTGGCTGAAAGGACAGGCGATCCTATTGGACGCCTAGGTGGAGGAGGGAGGAGACGCACAGCAGAAGCTGCCATGACAGGAGGAGGTAGGATGAAAGCTGCCGATCGCCGACCATGCAGGGCTTTGATGTCCGACTGTCTTGGGGGGGGAGCTGCCGGCTGGCTGGACGACCGAACGGGGGTGAATGTTTGCCCCCCAAAAAAAAAAAAAAAAAAACACCAGCTGCCACTGGGTTAGCCGCTACTCCAAAATTTAGAAGGAATCCAAACTGTAATAGAATCCATAATACAACAACATCACAGTTCCCCAATGCAAGAGGACAGCAGTTGTTAACTGGTTATGAATGATTACGTGGTAGCTAAGTGAAACGCGTTAACAACTGCTGTCCTCTTACATCGGGGAACTGTGATGTTGTATTATGGATTTTATTAAATAAAGTTTGGATTTCTTTGACTTTTGGAGTGCAGTCAATCTCTTCTTTGGTTGTGTGGGTTGTTGACTACCTGACTGGAAAACCACAGAGTCTTGCCATCTTCAGACGCTTTCTGATGACACTGCTGTAGTGGGATGTACCAGGGATGGGGAAGAAACTGAGTATAGGACTTCGGTGGAGAACTTTGTCACATGGTGTGAGGATAATCATCCGTATCTAAATGTGACTAAAGCCTTGTATACACTACTGTTTTTTTGGGGTTGAACAAAAAAAAAAAAAAAAACTGATAGCTCAGGTCGGAGCTGCTGTACTAACAATCCCATGTTAGTACATGAATCTCCCCTGCTGTGCTTTTTGTGTTTCAGAAGACTCTGGTCAGTGCCCTCAGCCATTGGCTGAGAGCGTGATCAGGACTTGGTTGGCAGACCCTTTTTGGTCATGAACCTTCGACAGAAGCTGGCCACAGGGCTTCTGTCAGACCAGCAGCCATACACACGGGCCCAATGTTTTCTATTGAACCGGCCAGTGTCACCCGACATTTGGCCCGTGTGTACTAGGCTTAAGGCTAAGGAGCTGGTTGAGAAGGAGCAAGGCGTGACCCCTGTCTCTATGTGGGAAGTGGGGGTGGATGTAGTATCTGGGGGTGCACAGAGATAATAAACTTAGTATATGGAGGTTCACATAGATAATAAACTGAACTGGAGTAAGAACACTGGAGTGCTCTATAGGAAGGGCCAGAGCTCCCTCTATTTTTTAGGAGGCTAAGGTCTTTTAACATACGAAGATGTTTTACGAGTCTGTGGTGGCCAGTGCTCTCCAGTATGAGGTGACATGCTGGGGAAGCAGGCTTCAGGGCTGATTCACACCTATGCAGTTGTAGTGCATTTTGCAGATTTGCTCTGCAGAACGTGTTCCATTGAAAACCATGTTAAATGGACTGTAGTGCGAATCTGCAAAATGCAAAAAGCACAAAAAATGCATAGATGTGAATCAGGCCTAATGCCCCGTACACACGGTCGGAATTTTCGACGGAAAATGTCCGATCGGACCATGTTGTCGGAAAATCTGACCGTGTGTGGGCTCCATCGGACTTTTTCTGTCGGAATTTCCGACGGAAAAAAATTTAGTGCTGCTTTACCGTCACCGCGGCTCCCCGCCCCAGTGTGAAAGGGGCCTTAGGCTCCATTCACACTAGCGCGTTTTTTGATGCATTTTGCATTTTGCAGAAATGCAGGGAATTTTTTTTAACATGGGTTCCTATGGAACCTGTTCACATCAATGCATTTTTGGAAAGGGTCGGGGACTTTTTTTCATGCAAAATGCAGCGTTTTGCATGTAATAGAAGTCAATGGACCCGCATCCAAAACGCAAGTACCGCGTTTTTACCGCGTTTTTACCGCGATTTTGCCGTGATTTGCGTTTTTTTTTTTTTTTTTTACACTGTATATAGCTGGTTGCTAAGCAAGCACAGTGTAAAAAAAAAAAATACAAAAACGCAAATCGCGGCAAAATCGCGTGTCCAAAAACGCGGCAAGCACCGCAAAAAGCACTGCAAAAGCGCTCAAAAGCAAAATGCATAGATGTGAATCGAGCCTTAGGCTGGATTCACACCTAGGCATTTCTAGTGCTTTTTGCATTTTGCAGATTTGCACTACAGAACGTGTTCCATAGGAAACAATGCTAAATGGACTGTAGTGCAAATCTGCAAAATGCAAAAAGCACTAAAACTGCATAGGTGTGAATCAGGCTTAAGTGAGCTGATCCACAAGGCTTGTGATGTTGTTGGATTGGAGTTGGACTCATTAACAACAGTGTCAGAGAGAAGGACTATGTCCAAGGTACGTGCAGTCTTGGGCAACTCCTCCCACCCACTCCACAATACATTTGTCAGTCTGATGAGTACCTTTAGTGATAGATTGTTACTACCTCAATGCACCACAGAGCAACCCAGGAAGTCATTTTTGCCTGTGGCCAGGGTCAGATTTTGACCTTGAGGGGCCTAGGGCACTTCAGGTTCGGGGGAAGCTTATATACAGAGTTGTTTTACATTCTCATTGAGAGTCACACATTTTTAAAATGCATGACCCAATGGGGGAGATTTACTAAAACTGGTGCAACTGTGCATAGTAACCAATCAGCTTCTAGGTTTAAGCCCAGGTTCGCACTGACAGTGGGATTGAAATCGTGCAAGTTCTGTTGAACTCGCACAGTTTCGTTCACGCATGTCAGTCCGACTTCAGGGGCGATTTCAGAAACATCTGTGCGGGTTCCTGCACAGATGTCTATACAAATCGCACCCCGAAGTCGCCAAAAGTATTATAGAAACTACTTTTAGAAATCGGTGCAGCGCCGAAAAGGTTTGGATGGTGCCATTGCCGGCAACAGCCGCCGATTTGGCATGCGATTTGACATGTCAAATCGCATGCCAAATCGCTGCAATGTGAATCTAGGCTCATTGTCAAAGCTCAATTGAACAAACTGAAGTTAGAAGCTGATTGGTAACTATGCACAGCTGCACCAGATTCTGTGTGCACCAGTTTTGGTGAGCCCCCGTTCACACCTTACACCTTACAGCGCATCCAATTCGCAGGACATTTCAAAATACATTCATTTTAATGAGGCTGGTTCACATATGTGCGGTGCATTCACACTGCGCATTGCAGAAAAAACGTGTGCGTTTTTTGGGCAGTGTGGTCCGGCTCAGGTGCGAATTCAGGCCCATTATCTTCTATATGCACGCATCTGATTCGCACCTAAAATGCTGACAAACCGCTGAACAACTGACTTTTTTGTGCGCAGTTAAACCGAACATTCAATTCACAACGCACTGGTGTGAATCCGGGCTGAATCTCCACCAATGCCATTCTGAAGTCACACAAGGCCACACACAGTCATAGTGCTCTATGTGTGGTTTTCTTGAGCTGCCAAAATTCATTTTTGAAAATCGACACAGTTGTTGGTAGTTTGTTTTTCTGTTATTTATTCAATGCAGAGTTTTAATAGGATTTATTATGGTATCTTTTTTAATTTAGGTTTTAATTAGTTTTGTTTCAGTTCACGTTATTGGATATATTCTTTTGTTGTTAGTGCTGATTGTTTCGTTGTTTGTTGTTAGTGCTGATTTATGTTATGTTTGTTATTGTGTTTTAGTTTTGTTATTGTGTTTTGCTTTGTTCTTTATTGGGTATAATTGTATCTTAATAATTTCCCTTTCGGGATTTATAAAGCTTTCTGAATCTGACTGATGCTCCTCTAAAATCAGATTAAGAGGCGATATATCGCCTCCTTACCACCTGTTTTAACCTCCTAAATGCCGCACTATTGCACCGCAACCATGTGCATTTCAGTCACATTTTCTTGAATGGGTTGGGTTGCGTTTGTCGGGCAGTAGTGTCTGTCAAAGGCATCAGAAGGTATAATTCTTACCGCAGCAACGAAGAAAAGCACCTCGGCTATGTCATGTGTACACCACTAGTCGCTATCTTTGCAGCTTAAGGGGGAGTGGTTGGGGATTAGTAAAATGTGGCTCAGTTGCATGTTTTTACCACCCACTAACCACAAGTGTAAACGAGCCCTAACAGTTTACTGTGTTCAGTATGATGAGCTGCTCCATTGTTCTTCTAGGTTTTGATGTAGAGCAGCTGCCTGAGAACACGAGCGATCCTTCCCATCCCATTCCTTCCGCACACAACTGTCAGATGGACATCTCTCTTTATATCCGTTAATTGCCTTCATTGAACCTGATTTTCAGAGAGGCGGTCTGCAGAAAACAAAGTGGATTGGGAAGGGTTGCCAAACCAGCTGGATTAGTGAAAACACTGAAATGAATTAGCCAAGTAATCGCCTCTGTGCTCCAAAATAGCCCTTCCACGTGATGTGGGAGATTTGCTGCACCTTGTAAGAGCATTTTGTTTGCTTCAAATACCCAGCTATGAGCAGGGGAACGAAAATATGGAAACATTTCTACAGGACAGGGTTTTGGGGCTGGTTCACACAATGAGTTCTGCTGAACGCACGGCCGCTGATGTGCTCTGGGAGACGCATGTGAGAGGAATTCTGGAGCAGACAGCTGTGCAAGTTAACCAATCAACTACTAGCTTCAGCTTGTTCAATTAGGCCCCTTTCACACCAGTTTACCGATCTGGTCTCCCTGTCTGTTATTCAGGCTGACCCGATCGGGCCACCCATTGTCCTCTAAGGAGTATGTGTCCGCTTACATTTACTGGTATCCGTTTTACTAAAAACGGACGAATGGGGATCAGTTCCCTATCTGTCCGGCGGATCAGATGCCAGTTGTTGTCATACAAGGTAGTTCATTCCCATCTGACTGCCCACAGGGAGAACAGCGGGCTGTGTCCATGTCCACTCTGCATAGGAGAGCAGACACGGACCTGTCATCCTCCTGCTCAGCGGGGATCAGTGGAGAGATTTCCGATATCCGATCCACTAAAAACGGACAGATGGGGATCAGTTGCCTATCTGTCCGGCGGATCAGATGCCAGTCGTATGACAACAACTAGGTAGTTCATTTCCATCTGACTGCGCACAGGGAGAACAGCGGGCTGTGTCCATGTCTGCTCTGCATAGCAGAGCAGACACGGACCTGTCATCCTCCTGCTCAGCAGGGGTCAGCAGAGAGATTTCCCGATGAGCAGGCGGATCCACTGGACAGGGTCCGCCCCTTCTGAAAGGGGACTTAACATTGAAAATGAAAGCTAGAAGCTGATTGGATGCTTTACACAGCTACCCCAGACTCTGTA
Organism: Lithobates sylvaticus; assembly: GCA_028564925.1. Lineage (NCBI taxonomy): Eukaryota > Metazoa > Chordata > Amphibia > Anura > Ranidae > Lithobates > Lithobates sylvaticus. The sequence continues at coordinate 337,929,455 of CM053028.1, read as the reverse complement.
TGTTCAAGTCTCAAAGCCCTTTCAGGGATGAAAGAAGGATAGGGGTGTAAACAGACGTATGTACCGTATTTATCGGCGTATAACACGCACTTTTTTTCCCCTTAAAATCAGGGGAAAATCGTGGGTGCGTGTTATATGCTGATACCCGCCGATCTCCCGCTGATTTTCTCTTTAGGGGAGCGAGCGGAGCCGATATTCCGAAAGCCGCGTGTATTTTCGGCTATTTTCGGCTATTTTCGGCTCCTCTCGCAGTCCCGCCCACCTCCACTGATTGCGAGAGGAGCCGAGCGCTGACAACATAAAGAAATCCGAGTTCGGCTATTTTCGGCTCTTCTTGCAGTCCCGCCCCTGTCTGCGAGCAGAGCCGAGACTAGCCGAACTCGGATTTCTGTATGTTGTCAGCGCTCGGCTCCTCTCGCAATCAGTGGAGGTGGGCGGGACTGCGAGAGGAGCCGAAAATAGCCAAAAATACACGCGGCTTTCGATATGTCGCTCGTCCTCCCCACTCGGCACCAATTTTAAATGGGCAACGCTGCAAATGTACTGGGCAAGCCTGCAAAGGCACTGGGCAAGGCTGTACTGTGCAAGGCTGTACTGTGCAAGGCTGCACTGGGCAAGGCTGCAATAGCACTGGACAAGGCTGCACTGAGCAAGGCTGCAAAGGCACTGGGCAAGGCTGCACTGGCAAGGCTGCAAGGATGGACAGGGCTGCACTGGGCAAGGCTGCAAAGGCACTGGGCAAGGCTGCACTGGGCAAGGCTGCAAGGATGGACAGGGCTGCACTGGGCAAGGCTGCAAGGATGGACAAGGCTGCACTGGGCAAGGCTGCAAGGATGGACAAGGCTGCAGATGGACACTGGACAAGGCTGCAATGATGGGCATTTAAATGTAAGTTTTTTTCCTTAAACTTCCCTCCTTAAAGTTTTTTTCCTTAATATTCCCTCCTAAACTTGGGGTGCGTGTTATACGCCGATAAATACGGTAAGTGAAGCACTTTACAGATCATGACATGCTTTTTATGCAGGGTCCTTCTAATAGCAAGATCCTGCATAGATTTCTGTATTTTATTAGGGCGTTCGTGCATGAGCCCATAACCAGAATGAAATCACCATGAGTCTCCAGGAGTAAAGCACAGTTGCATGTTACAGTAAATTGTCCTCTTCTAGCGATGCAAGGTCTGCGGCTACTATTGGGAAGGTACTGATGATGTAACCTGTAGGCAAGTACACTGGAGAATTTAAGACCACCATATTGTATTATGATATCATTTCAGACCCTTAGAATTAGAGAGAGATACTGTGTTTCTATCTTGATGGAAAACTGTCCTATTTTGAATGTTGGTTGCCAATTGAACATGGTTTAAAATATAAAATATATATTTATTAATATTTTTATTTATTGCTTTGTATAATTATTTGCTATTTATTTTGTTAGCCTCAGGGTTTCCTTTCCTTTCCCCTTTTCTGCCCCCCCCCCTTTTTTTTTTCAAAACAAAGAAATAAAAAAAACAGGAGAAAAAGAAAAAAAAGAAAGTGGCATTGTCCAAGCACTCTGTTTTTATTCTCTGCATTATACAGATGCAGAGAGTGCACTATGCATGCGCTACAGGCAGTGTAAAGGTACATAAAAAATTGTAACCAGACAAAGGAGTTTTACTTGGTAGAAGAGACATACAATTTATGCCGCGTACACACGACCGGACTTTCCAGCAGAATAGGTCCGACGTTTTTTCCGACGGACTTTCAAGGGACTTCTGACGGACTTTCCGAACGAATGGACTTGTCTACACACAATCACACCAAAGTCCGACGGATTTGAACGTGATGACGTACGACCGGACTAGAATAAGGAAGTTCATAGCCAGTAGCCAATAGCTGCCCTAGCGTTGGTTTTCGCCCGTCGGACTAGCATACAGACAAACTGATTTTTCAACCAGACTCGACTCCGTCAGAAAAATTTGAAACATGTTCTAAATCTAAAGTCCGTCTGATTTTTCGACAGTAAAGGTCTGATGAAACCCACACATGGTCGAATTGTCCGACGGATTCGTTCCCTCGGACCTTTGCTGTCAAAGTCCGGCCGTGTGTACGCGGCATTAGTCTCTAGGTGACAGACGGACCACAACACTCAGCAGCCCTTACGAGAGTACCGCTAGATCTTCTTTATTTTTTAACATGTAAAATCAGTAGTGCATAAAAATGCAGTATTATAATAAGGCTGTGGTCTAAAAAAATCACTTCGATATAATAGCTAACATAAAATGACACTGCGAAATAACAGACATTCCTGTGGATGACAGAGTGTAAAGGCCTCAGTTGCTTGAAAGAAAACCAACCTTTGCCCATGAGACTGCTTTCATACTACAGTGTAATAATAGTTCTGCACCATATTTCATTTAAACAGAATGAAACTCATTGATTAAACCATTCCTCAAAACATTTATAGTCAAGACATGCCCTGAATGATAACTGTTATTGTTGCTTGAGCTCTAAAGAGACCTATCAAACCATCAAATGTCTGGTGTCATAACTGATCCCATGTACGGCACCATGGCAGCTGCGGATCCAACAGAAGCTAAGATGATGGCTTCCTTGGCTGTAAGATATAGGAGGGTTTAGGTTCCGCTTTAAGGGGGGGCTGGAGCAGGTACCTGGTTTTACCTAGGCGATCTGAGCGGCAGTTCCCCTCCCTCCCCACAGTCTTCTGAGACCACTCACAATGCGCAGCGCAGATTGCACATCCGCAATGGGCACCTGGCTGTGAAGGGCAAGCTATCTAACTGGGTGCCCACAGTTGGGATGCCAGTTATGGGGACAGAAGAGCAAAGAAAGGAATGGCTCAGGTGACCACATCCTTTTTACACAATGCGGAGGATTAACCCCTAAGGTTCTACAGTGAGTATAACAAGCATGCTTTACTGCATATACACACTGATTTTCCGGTGGTGTAACACTTTCTTCCGGACCGCTGCGCGCCGATATATGTCCTAAATTTTAAGAGGGATATCTTTGTTATGGCAGCAGCTAGCTGCCATAACCCCGGTATTCTCTTCTTTGGCGGGCGGTCCGGTTTACGATAATAGTGGTCTCTGTGGAGGATTCGCCATAAGATCACTTTTATCGTGGCGGGGGGGGCCCTCCCGCCTCTCTCTGGTGCCCTCCGCCGCTTACTGGAGCTGTCGGAAGCGTCAGAGGCGATCAGATCCTTGTGCTTCCTGGGTATGGAGACGAGTGAGGGTCAGATGGCCCCCACCCATCTCCATACCATTGCAGGGCGGAAGCGACGTTGGGACAAGTTAAAAAAACATTTTTTTTGCTAGAAAATTACTTAGAACCCCAAACATTATACTTTTTTTTCTAACACCCTAGAGAATAAAATGGCGATCATGGCAATACTTTTCTGTCACACTGCCCGTTCATGGAATGGCGACAAACTTTTACCCTTAAAAATCTCCATAGATGACGTTTAAAAAATATAAAAAAAAAATTGGGCTAACTTTGATTGCTTTCTCAGCACCAGCAGAAATTACTACGGACATTTATTGTTTTTGGTTTCGTTTGGTTTGTTTTGCCTAAATTAATTTGTTTTTTTGGCACGCAATAATTAATATTGGAAGTCACGGGTGAACAGCAGAAGAAAATATTGATTTTTATTAATTACAATTATTACTTCTATTATCACTAATGTATACAAACTTATACATTTATTGTGATATATTTAAATGCATATTTAGCTTGAAGCACTTTAAAAACACATAATACAAGGGGTAGCGCAGTCAACACATATATATTTTTTATATATTTTTTTCATACTTTTTTACAGGTTTTAATTTTAGTAGAACCTTATTTGACTGCAGCACACCACACAAATTCACACATCTTCACAAATTTGGATGGTTTGATTATAATATTATTTTAATTTGCGTCGGTAGACACTTATTTTAGAATTTATAACTTTGGTGTTGTCTTATTTTTTAATTTATAAAAATGTATTTTTTCCAAAAAAAGTGCGCTTGTAAGACCACTGCGCAAATACGATGTGACATAATGTATTGCAATGACCGCCATTTTATTTTCTAGGGTGTTCGGAAAAAAAAAGTATAATGTTTGGGGGTTCTTTTAGTAAGTAATTTTCTAGCAAAAAAAAAAAATTTTTACAACAAATCTCAGAAAGAGGCTCGGTCCTTAAGTAGTTAAGCTGCCCATACACTATTTGAATTTCAGTGGATTCCTAGTGAACCTTTGTCTGGTCTTGATTAATCTGCCTGCCTCCTGCACTACGTTTTTCAATTAAAAAGTCAAAGGAGCCAGACAGAAAATAACTGCTATTTTGTCTGGACAGCTTGGTCTGTTAAGGTAAGTTGAAGAGCAACAGACTTACAGGCCGGATCACTAGGTAAAAATAAAGGAAAAGAGTCTAAAAAAGAAAATGAATGCAGCCACCGTATCTAAGAATTGGTAAACTGCAATTTAATGCATTTTTGTTTTTGGGTTTAATACCGCTTTGGGAATGCAGCAAAAGCACAGCAAAGAGTGGTCGATAAAATGCACATTACAGTATAGAGTTTTTCTAATACTACATTGTGCAAATCCAGTCTGACAATTTTGAGTCACCACTGCCTTTGGTACATTGTATTTACCATATGAAAATGAAATGAAATTGCTACATTAAAGGAAACACATTCCGGAACGATGTTGCGATTTGTGTACGTGTCCTAATAGAAGTTACAAACCAGCAGAATTGTGAAAGCTTATACAGTAAGAATTTCCCTTCACCTATCTCTAGCTACCCACCTTGATGTATCTAAGCGATAGTAAATGGCATGGCATACCAACACGCCATGAGAATGCTGCCTGACAGTACACTGGTACACATTTTTAGAATTGTGCTATATTTGGAAGGAGTAAATATAGCTCGTATTGTTTCATAAGGGTAATAAATATTTTCAGTCGTGCATGTGGCCATAAAAAAATATAAACTGAAAACTATTTGCAATGCTTGGGTTAGTAGGCGTAATTGTATTCTAAGTCAATGTGATTCAGTTGTGTCCTTTATGTGCCACATACGCTGTATATGATGGCCTTGCTAAGTGTATTTTTTAATGTTTTGATGTATATTTTCACCCACGTGGTGACATACTTTGTATTTATTCTCATAATGAACCCTCCTACGTGGATTAGAAGCTGCCTGGGGGGGTCATGTAACGCCTCAGGGTTGAGTGGACAGCGGAAGCTATGGTGTGCTTTTGACATGACATGAATCCACTTGGAATGACAAGATGTCAGTGTACACCTAGGGATTAAATGCATGACGACCATCACTGTTAGTTTTTTCCAGTACTACGCACTTGAGGCCTGTGTAAGATATACCTCAGACTTTTCCACAGAAGTGGACCAGCTCATTCATGGAACCAGGACATGCAGAAACAGGTATTTTGGTGTGCCAGGAAACCAGGGATTGATGCAGGGGTTTGCTGGTGGCAATAAATTGTTAGCATATTGTGCTCAGGTTTTGGAGCTTTGATGCAGGCCATGCAGGGCTTTTTTTCAGATGGAACGCAGGACAACACAGTTTCGGCACCTCCAGAACTGAATGTATGTAATGGCAAGGGGTGCTGAGGTGTGCTGCAGGACCTATTGATACTGGCTTCTAGGGGATCTATTGTCGCTGCAAGGGATCTATTTTTCAGGGAGGTCTATTGCTGCTGGGGAGGTCTATCGTTGCTGGTGGGGAATCTATTATTGCCAGGGAGGTCTATTCTTGCTGGTGGGGGAATCTATTGTTGCTGGGGGGTGGATCTTATGTTGCTAGGGGGGTCAGTTGTTGCGAGGAGGGATCTACTGTTGAAGGAGGGGGTCTATTGTTGCTGGTAGCTGGAGGGTCTATTGATGCTGGCTGCAGGGAGATTTGTTGTTGCTGAGGGGAAATTTTGTTGGAAGCAGTCCATTGTTGCTTGGGGGATCTTTCGTTGATGGGGGTCTATTGTTGCTGGCTGCAGGGGATCTATTTTACTGCTTTTATTGTTATCATTGACAAATTTCATACAAATTACTTAGCACCACAAAAGTTTCTTGGTTCTGTATTCTCTAAAAGGGGCAGAACTAGGAGGTGAGTAGAGGTTGGAACCAAGAGATGGTGCTCGAAAGAGGGAAGGGGGCTGAGACAAGGGGTGGCTCTGAAAGGGGGAGTTCCTGCTCCTATTCTCTGAGAAAAAAAGCCCTGAGGCCATGTATACTTTCAAAGCAGAGCAGCTTTCTATGAAGGATAAGGTGAGTATGCAGGAAAAGGATTAAAAAACGTTAGTACAAGTACTCCTGCAAATGCTTATTATAGGAACTGATACCGGTATTGGTAACGGTGCAACACTAGTTTGTAGCTATATTCACACTCTTATCAAGGGCCTTACACTGCCCAAATAGGCATATGGGTATGGCCAAGTGTTGGCGATGAGCTTAATACAATTCAAAGATAGGCTGACAGGCTTGACAGTTGTATACATTTAGGCTGGTTTCACACAGGCGGTCCAATTAGGTCTGCCTGTCAGTTTTTCAGGCAGACCTGATTGGACCAGCCATTGTTCTCAATGGAGCGGTGGACCAGCCGACTTCTGATCCGATCCTGTCCGCCAAAAACAGATGGATGGGGCATCCATTTTCCATCTGTCCGGCAAATCATATCAGGTGACAGTCGGATTGAAATGGACAGGTGGTCCGTTTCCATCCCCGTGCCCCATAGAGAACAGTGGGGCTGTGTCTGTGTCTGCATAGTGGAACAGACACGGACCTGTCATCTGCCTGCTCAGCAGGGATTAGCGGAGAGATCCCCTGCTGAGCAAGAGGATGCAGTTTGCGGAGCCCACTCTGTGTGAAAGGGGCCTAAATTATACATGGAGCAACGTATAGGCCAGGGTTTCTCAACTCCAGTCCTCAAGGCGCCCCAACAGGTCATGTTTTCAGGATTTTCCTCAGATGAAACGGCTGTGGTAATTACTAAGGCAGTGAAACTGATCAAATCACCTGTGTGAAATAACGGAAAGCCTGAAAACATGACCTGTTGGTGCGCCTCGAGGACTGGAGTTGAAAAAAACACTGGTATAGGCCAATCATATGTCCCTAACCTGTTGGACTGATGATCGACATATACGTTAACTGTGTACAAGTCCATTCATCTGTCTGTAATTGCAGGTAATCGCTCCATGTGTGACTACATGCGAACTGCCACAGACAATGTCAGCCTATCATTGTTTTTAGGGGTTTCCTTTCCCCAGATGATCACAAACAACTGGCTGCAAATGCCCCAGAAATACACTAATCTGGTGATTTATAGACATGTGCATTTGTTATCGTCCAAATGCATTTTCCTCTGATTTTACTAGGATTTTTTGTGTTCGTTTTAACAAAATGATAACGAAGGCACAGAACCTGAAATCCGAAAGACCCGAAATAAAAAAAATTATATTTTCGTATTGTTGCGACAACAGTTCGATATAGATAGTTAGAAGATTCGACATGACGGTGACTATAGTGATCTGTGTCTATCGAACCTGCGGTCGAATGTGCCTAACCGAACTCTATTAGTCCAAGATTATTCGACATAGAGAGAAAAGATTAGACATTATAGAGACAATAGTAAAAGAGTTGTTAGTGGTCGCTGCTATAACCAATGAGTACACACGTACAGCCAACTTACTTTCACTTACGATTGCTAGCAGAGAGAGACACACACTGAATCATTTCAGACAGTCAACCTTAGCTGGTCCATTTGTTTGTTAACAGAGAAACTGAATTATTAAGCAATAAGCACAGCAGCAGAACAGATAGTCAAGCAAGCTATAGTTCAACTTAGCTTTTTCATTTCATCTGCTATTAATCTGCTATTGTGTTAGTGTTGAACTTGATACTGATACTAGTGTTGTTAGTGTTGTGATAGCCTCAGAGACCTCAGAGGCTGTCCCTGTTTTGGGGGGGGGGGGGGGATTTATAGCTATGACTAAGCACTGTTGAGAGTGTGAAACGCGTCAGCCAATCTATCCTGTACCCTGCTGTGGTTTGAACTTTTGTTATTTTATACAATTAAGGTGTTTTTATTGGAGTGCGGCTGTCCAGATCCTCCTTCGTCTAATGTTGTTTGACTACTAGAAATAATAATTAATAATTATATTATTAATAGTCAAATAACATTAGAATTCTACCATAGCTTGTGGGCAGAGCATTTGACCGGAAATGTACGATCGTGGCGTAGTACAGTTTAACTGCTTCGTCGAATCTTCTAATGCCGTGTACACACGATCGGAATTTCGAACAGCAAAAGACCGATGAGAACCTTTCATCAGAAAATGCGACCGTGTGTAGGCTCCATCGGAATTTTGCTGTCTGAATTCCCGCCAGGAAAAATTTGAGAGCATGTTCTCAATTTTTCTGACGGAAAAGGTTTCTATCGGAAATTCCGATCGTCTGTAGCAATTCCGACACGCAAAATTCATACGCATGCTTGGAAACAATTCGACGCATGCTTGGAAGCATTGAACTTCATTTTTTCTCAGCTCGTCGTAGTGTTGTATGTCACCGTGTTCTTGACGGTCAGAATTTGGTGTGACCGTGTGTAGGCAAAACAGTTGAGGGGAATTCCGTCGGAACTATCAGATCTTTTTCCGACGAGATTTCCGATCGTGTGTACGCGGCATTAGAACATTCGACAGACATCATAAGCCTTCAATTGACAGATTCAACATTAATTAATTCGGATTTTCGTACGAAGGTAACAAAACTAAATAAATAAAAACGAATTTCGGAAATTACTAAATAAATGTATTTTTCAGACGAAAACCCAAATTCCGAAAGGAAATATTTCAGTGTGCACATGTCTAGTAAATTACTGTGTTCTTGGATGACTCTGTGAATGAGCCCTTAATGACTACAGAGGTCCATATTTTTACTTTTATTTATTTATTACAGGTATTTATATAGCACTGACAATTTACATATATTGTACATTTACATCAGACCCTGTCCTCGAGGAGCTTACATTCTAAGGTCCCTAACTCACATACAAAGAGCCAATTTAAACAGGAGCCCATTAACCTACCAGCATGTCTTTGAAGTTGTATCTATATGAGCATTCCATTGCCCGTTGTAAATGACTGTGGATCAATGTATGCAAACAAACATAGGCGAAAGATGTAAAACAGTAGATATATATTTTATTTACAACAGAACAAAATAAGATCAGTAACAAATGCCATTCATACACTTTATGATCGCACTGCACTGCCGTGCCAAATGGAATTTGTCAGTAAGATGGCATTATATTTTTAATACAGTAGTGGCTTAAAACCTGAGCCTTTAATACAGCGGTGGCTTAAAACAAGAACCATATGAAACCTTCAACGAGTGTTTGTTTTATCTATATAGTCAAATAAAAAGAGGAAGACTTTAAACGTTCTCAAAAGATAAAAAAAAAAAACAGCTGATATAAAAACAATAAAAATCACTCAATAAAACTTGTGAGCTGTAACATTCGGAGCTGGTGTTCACATGACTGGATGACATGCACTGGCGGGGAAAGATGCGCCTCTCATACACAGTAAACTCTCAGATCTGCTTTGAAATCATATGGCTGGTATCACATCTGTGTACTAGTCATAGTTTTTAGAGCGTCGACTCTTTCTGTTGCCCTCAGCGCATTTCAGACTTTTAATTAGTGCTAAATGAGGTATGCAGCCTGGACATTTACACTTTCAAGTATGATTCATTAGCTGACTCAAGCTGAGGCCAAGTCATGGAGTCTTCAACACACACACCTGTTTAGAGGCCAGGAAGCAGGAAGTAAAACACAAACACCCTGAAGAGAAATAGGTGACAGCGCTGACAAACCCTCAAGGCATGGAGGTAGGATTTAACTGCTTTACTACTGCACTCCAAGAAACATTATTTTAGTTACCAAGATATATACTGCTTGACTTATATGGTGAAGTGCCAATAACATTATGAAAGGGGAAAAAATAAATATATATAAATGCTTGTGTGTGTGTGTGTATACAGTATCTCACAAAAGTGAGTACACCCCTCACATTTATGTACATATTTTATTATATCTTTTCATATGACAGCACTGAAGAAATTACAGTTTTCTACAATGTAAAGTAGTGAGTGTACAGCTTGTATAACAGTGTACATTTTCTGTCCCCTCAAAATAACTCAACACACAGCCATTAATGTCTAAACCGCCGGCAACAAAAGTGAGTACACCCCTAAGTGAAAATGCCCGAAGTGTCAATATTTTGTGTGGCCACCATTATTTTCCAGCACTGCACCAGAGCTTCACAGGTTACCACTGGAGTCCTCTTCCACTCCTCCATGACAACATCACGGAGCTGGTGGATTTTAGAGACCTTGTGCTCCTTTACCTTCCGTTTGAGGATGCCCCACAGATGCTCAATAGGGTTTAGGTCTGGAGACATGCTTGGCCAGTCCATCACCTTTACCCTCAGCTTTTTAGCAAGGCAGTGGTCATCTTGGAGGTGGGTTTGGGGTCGTTATCGTGTTGGAATACTGTCCTGCGGCCCAGTCTTCAAAGGGAGGGGATCATGCTCTGCTTCAGTATGTCACAGTACATGTTGGCATTTATGGTTCCCTCAATTAACTGTAGCTCCCCAGTGCCAGCAGTACTCATGCAGCCCCAGACCATATCACTCCCACCACCATGCTTTTTGTCACAAGAAACCCACCACCATGCTTGACTGTAGGCAAGACACAGTCTTTGTACTCCTCATCTGGTTGTCCCCACACACGCTTGACACCATCTGAACCAAATAAGTTTATCTTGGTCTCAGCAGACCACAGGACATGGTTCCAGTAATCCATGTCCTTAGTCTGCTTGTCTTCAGCAAACTGCAGGCTTTCTTGTGCATCATCTTTAGAAGAGGCTTCCTTCTGGGATGACAGCCATGCAAAACAATTTGATGCAGTGTGCGGCGTATGGTCTGACCACTGACAGGCTGACCCTCCACCCCTTCAACCTCTGCAGCAATGCTGGCAGCACTCATACGTCTATTTCCCAAAGACAACCTCTGGATATGATGCTGAGCACGTGCACTCAACTTCTTTGGTCAACCATGGCGAGGCCTGTTCTGAGTGGAACCTGTCCTGTTACACCGCTGTATGGGCTTGGCCACTGTGCTGCAGCTCAGTTTAAGGGTCTTGGCAATCTTCCTATAGCCTAGGCCATCTTTAAGTAGAGCAACAATTTTTTTTTTTCAGATCCTGAGAGAGTTCTTTGCCATGTTGAACTTCCATTGACCAGTATGAGAGAGTGAGAGTGATAACACCAAATTCAACACACTGCTCCCCATTCACACCTGAGACCTTGTAACACCAACGAGTCACATGACACCGGAGAGAGAAAATGGCTAATTGGGCCTAATTTGGACATTTTCACTTAGGGGTGCATGTACCTTTGTGTGATGAGTTATTTTGAGGGAACAGCAAATTTACACTGTTATACAAGCTGTACACTCACATTGCAGAAAAGTATAATTTCTTCAGTGTTTTCACATGAAAAGTGGGGGGGGGGGGGGGGGTGAAGTCACTTTTGTGACATACTGTATATATACTACTGTGCAAAGGTTTTAGGCAGACGTGAAAAATGCTGTAAATTAAGAATGTTTTCAGAAATAGAAGTGCCTTCATAACAGCATCAAATCTTCAGTTGTTCTAGGTACATTTGCACACAGTTGTTGAAGGAACTTGGCAGGTAGGTTCCAAACATCTTAGAGAACTAACCACAGATCTTGTGGATGTAGGCTGCCTCAAATTCTTCTGTCTCTTTATGTAATCCCAGACAGGCTCTATGATGTTGAGATCAGGGCTCTGTGGGGGCCAAACCATTACTTCCAGGACTCCTTGTTTCTCTTTACGCTGAGGATAGTTCTTAATGACATTGGCTGTATGTTCAGAGTCATTGTCCTGCTGCAGAATAAATTTGGGGCCAATCACACACTTAAGAATAAGGAAAAAAGGCTGCGCTGAAAATCAAAATATACGTAGTAAATGAATACTTATATCATTAAGTGCTATAAATAACACTAAAAAAACACTACTAACATGCAATAGATATTAATCAAAAATCACATAATATTGACAGTCAATCCCCAACGGGAAAATGGTGAAAAGAAAAAGAAATAAAAAGGAATGAAATATTATAGATAGTCCACAATTGTAATACGGTGTCCACAATCAGGTAAGTGGGTAGATCTCCAATCTTTAATAGTGATACTGCACACAACACCCTCAAAGTAGTGACAGGGTACACCAAGGGGAAATCCTCCACCAATAACACCCGCTGCAGCTTACCAGCTGGCTAGATCTCTTTTTAGGGAGATCCAACCTGCCTATGGCTTATCCCCCAGCCTGGGTCTCTGTACCAGATAGCATATGGTATATCCCGATAGCCCACTTTAAGGATTTCTGCTTCAATCTCTCATCACAGCCACAGTAGTGTATGCTCATTTAAAGCAAATAGAAGAGATCCCATAGCGTAATTCCATATACAATTTTAATAAAACAAATAAGCATCCATCATGCACTTACATTTAAAATGTAGATAAAAAGCGTGTATCATAGTAACGAGCTGGCCGGCTCTCTCTCACTGCCCGTAACTTCCTGGACAGACGGGGAATGGTGGTGACGTCAGCACGCCGCTCAACCCAAAATCGCACACACTTCCCTATAAATATACTGTTTACTGTATATTAAAACGTTAGCTGGTAAGTGCCCTTTTTAAAAAATCTCACTCTTTCACCTTCTCACCATTTATGGGATGGAAAATGTTTACCTTTAGGAACATGTAACATGTTCCCGCTCCTGCAGGCTCCCCCCAATCTAATCCCTCCCTGTGCCAGCAACCTGGGGATCTTCTTCCCACATCCGCTGTCACTATTTGAAAAGAGCATGGCCTTGCAAGGCTCTGCCCACGCAGCTGCATCCTCCATTCACAAAGTTCTGTGAATGAATGAACTACATGTACTGACAGTCTTTGCAGCTGACAGCTTGTAGTTCTCAATGAACTAGCAGGGTGCTGTTGAGCGCTGTAGCTAATTTATTGATTCTTCCTGTCATTATGTAACTGCCTGCCTATACGAGACGAAGACAGCTCAAGGGATCACAGGCTCCTGCAAAAAAAAGAAAAGTAAATGTACATTATTTCACCTTTTTTAAAAAGGTGAACTTATCCTTTAAATGCAGCTGCAGGGCGATCTTCACTGTAAGGCGTGCCCAGTACTACACTCCCTCCCTACTAAATCCTACCAGTTTATCAAAGCCCCTGGGAAAGTTTGAACTCTGTTGACTTCAGTGGAAAGCCTGCTGAGGCCCATCATCCTAGTAGGCCTTCCTTTGAAGACAATGAGGTTCAGACATAAACATGAACATAGTGTGGATGCAGGCTATAGTCTTTAGAGTGCCAGGGCAGGACAGATAACAAAGATCACCTTGAAGCCACATTTTAGATAAATATATAATATACAATGTTGCAAAAATGCTGGTTGAGTGGTACCCAAAAATAATGTGTGCATCAAAATTCCACTTATCCTTTACACTAATCACATTCACATGCATCACTAAAGAGCTTTACAAGAAAACCAGCTACTGCGTAATCTTATCCTCTCGGCAAATGGTCATGGTAAGCATGCTAGACAGATGATAGCAAAATCCAAAGTGTAAAATACTTTGTGGGTTTGGTAGGCCGCATTTGTTAAAGTGGAGTAGAAAGGCAATGAAAAAATAAGTGTTGATGCCTTACAAGGTCATGTTATAAATTCACCTTGATAACCGATCTGTGTTTTCTCTTATTTTGTTACACAAAGGTGTGAAGTTCCTTACCAGTCCTTGTGCGTTCTTCAAGAAATATCAGCAGCATGACCTTCTGTTTTACAATTGATATTTTCAATGCAGCAAAACATGGAGTTTATAAGAGTAACAGGGTCATTGCTAATGACCCTATGAAGATACCAAGTTGACATTTTAAAGCAGCCATCAGTTTTTTATCTTATTGGCAATTTTAGAGGATTAAGAAACGTTCCCAGGCCTCAAACTGACTTCATATGAGGCTTCAATCCAGCCCATCCAGAGTACAAATCTTAATTTTCCGGAAACATGGATGTTAAATATCTTATGTTGATTAAAAATGTTTACTGTTTTGTTGTTTCTGTATGGCTAGAAGTAAACATGTAATGTTTAGTTGTGTTTGCCCTGCTGAGATGGTACTCCCTGGGAGGTTAGGGTTACTTCTGCTGGCCAGGTTTTCCCAGGCTGTTTAGGAAAGTACTGCTCTCTGCTGGAACAAACACATAAAAAGGGAGAGAACCATCTCTTGGTGTTGCTGTACTTAGTAGGACAGCTGGAGGTTCAGGTCCAGGTCTCCTCATTTAAGGAGGAACATGCTGCTATGGATGTGATCAGTGGCGTAACTAGAACGCTCAGGGCCCCGATGCAAGAAACCATGGAGGGCCCCCCCCCCCCCGACCTCCGGACAAAGCTCTTTTCTCCGAGCCCGATGGCAGAACACCAGGGCCCGGTCACAAGTGGGTGGCTGCATATAAAGGAACCTAAATATGGGGGTGGCAGCAGGGGCCATGGATAGAATCATGCTATGCATGAATCTATCCATTTGTCATAGAGGGAGTGGCTGAAGAGTGGGGGTGGCACCTGTGCGCCCTTTTGGACGCACCGCCACTGATAAACACATGCACATTCACGCACTCTCACATACATGCACACACACATACATATATGCACGCACACACACACACAGACAGACATACATGCGTGCGCACACACACACACATGCATCATGCATTGCACACACATGCATGCACAGACACACACATACATCATGCACACACACAGACATACATGTGCACACACACACACATGCATCATGAACACAGACATACATGTGCACACACACACACACAGACATACATGTGCACACACACACACACATGCATCACGAACATACACATACATGCATCATGCACACACAGACATACATGCGTGCGCACACACACACACACACACATGCATCATGCATTGCACACACATGCATGCACAGACACACACATACATCATGCGCACACACACAGACATACATGCGCGTGCACACACACACATGCATCATGAACACACACATGCATCATGAACACACACATGCATCATGCGCACACACATGCATCATGAACACACACATGCATCATGAACACATACATGCATCATGCATTGCACACACAGACACACACATGCATCATGAACACACACATGCATCATGAACACACACATGCATCATGCGCACACACATGCATCATGAACACATACATGCATCATGCATTGCACACACAGACACACACATACATCATGCACACACACACACATGTATGATGCACACACATACAGATACAGTAGATAATCTTATATAAAAAACAAAACAAAAAAAAAAACGAGTCCTCTTACCTTGTCTCTTCCTGCCGGGTACTGCACTGCAGGGGGAGACAAAGAGCACACACTGTGCTTTGACTTTCACTTTAGCCTAATGTGAGGAGCTCCCTGCACATCGCCGATTACAGTTTAGAATCGGCGATCGGGGAGCTCCTCTCAGCCGCCCCTCCTAGCGAAGTGTACAGGGGGCCCCCAGGGCCCCCTGCAGCAACGGGCCCGGTCGCCATGGCGATCGCAGCGACCCCTATAGTTCCGCCACTGGATGTGATACACTCCTTTGCACTTAGAGCCCATCTCCATGTTTCCTGTCATATTAGTTAGTTTGGACAATTTCCTTCAAGAAGTGCTGCATATGCTTTAAACATTGTATAAATTGTAAGCTGTGAGACAGAGACTTCCCATTTCACACCCGGAAAACAAAACAAGAGTTGGTCTGAGCGGTGCTCAGATATTCATAGACAGTTTTGTATTCTATGAATGAATACAATACTTCTTCTAATTGGCTAAATCGGAGAGTGTGAAAACATCAGCCCACCTCTCCGCCTTAGCCAATCACAGGAAGCTTTGTATTCAAAGCTCTTATTTTGTTCCGGGTGTGAGATGGGAAGTCTGTCTCACAGCCGGAACCCAACACTCTGTACTGTATGTAGTTGAAGCTACATACAGTTCATACAGTGCTTAGAGCCAGTGCAGCACTTAGTGAAGGAAATAGTTTGTTTGGACCAGCTTGGTCCAAACAAACTCTTTAAAGTGACTAAAAACATGGAGATCAGCTTTAGGCACCCCTTGTGGGAACCCAGTCGGGGTTCCAGGGGGTATGGACTCTGGTTTGACCAATGGACTCTAAAGACATTTACACCTGTTCCAGGTATCATCACTACCTCATGCAAAAAGGGGCACTAGTAGAATAACTAAGGGTCACTTAGAAAATTATGTACAGGAATGTGTATTGAAGACATCTTTGATGAACTGTTCATATGTTACTCTTAACAACTTCAGTAAAGAACACCTTACTCTTTAGAATACAGGGAGATAGTATAATTAAGAAAAACCTACCCATTGTTGTTTCATCTGTCTTTATGGGAAGTTTTAAAGCATGCTTATTATTTTACAAATCACAGAGCCCCTAATCTGTTTTGCTCTTTTAGAGGACATGATAGAACATGGTTTTCATATAAGGGTTCCTTTAAATGTGGTGCCAATACCTGCAAATATTGTAAATTATACCAATCTTTAGTGACAGCAGAGACCTACCCTATTAAAAGTTATATATATTGTGGCACTTTGAATATGGTTTATACTATTTTATGTAGTACATGCTCGCTACAATATGTGGGTTGTATTAGCTGCCCCCTCAGAACTAGAATAGGTGCGCATTATACATTACACAAATTATAATGTGAAGCAGTTATCTACATTGTCCCGTCATTGTAGGGACAACCGTGGGGGCAATTTGGCAGGAATCAGGTTTTATGGGCTGAAAAAAATTGTGAAATCCCTGAGGGGGCTAACAGTCATAGGAAGTTGTTAAAACGCAAGGCATGGTGGATCCATAGTCTAAACACTTGGCTCCCTCAAGGATTAAATCAGAGATGGGATATTAGTTCTCAGTGGTGGCTCGTGGTTTATTTTATTTGGAGGCCCCCCCCGGTTGGTCACCAGCCCCACACTTACCCCATCTAGGTCACAGGCAGCGCTCCCTCTGGGCATCGGGCAGCGACTTCACCCTGTGTCTCCTCCTCCTGGTGCTTCACGGTGGTTTCCCCTGTGTTTCCTCCCTCCTCCTCGGCAGCCAATAGGATCGCTTCTCTTCTCAGCCAATCAGTGGACGAGTCTCAGGACCCACTTCCTGATTGGCTGGGAGGAGAATAAGGAAGACAATAGCGAATATCAATTTGCTATTGTCACACAACCGGGTGGGCTCGGGGCACAGTGCTCTGCGCCCCAAGCCCACCCTTTTTTGAAGCCTATTAGAGCCTCTGGCTCTAATTAAGTGCTTCTATAGAAAAAAAAAAAATTGGAATCCATGCGTCCGGCACCCTGCATGTAGATTGGGGGGCCGGATGCATGGATTAGGGGGCAATGCCCGTACGCCCCCTGTGGATTGGCAACCACTGTTAGTTTCCTTTTAATATAAAAATAAAGTTTGGGATCTTAAACACTATGTCTCAGGTTTTAATTCTATTGCTTCGGTTTGTATCCTTTTCTTTTATTCTGTATTTCTTTCTGTAAACAATTCTGATACCATGTATATGATTTGTGATCCTTTTACCTCCCGGTTACTGTGTCTAGGGTAGCGGTATTTACCTTACACCTGTGTATACCAGTCATAGATATGTGGGGGAGGTTTTATAAGGAGTGCAACTGTGCTTGCGTTTTGCAATAATTAAGGCCCACATACAGCTGAAATGTTTGAGCGTAGAAGCATAACAATGCTATAAAAATGCTAGTTCCCTGGCTGTCTCTGGCTTCAGTACTTTCTGTATCACTAACCCATGAGCTTTAGTAACTCAACCTCTATTTCCTTTTTAAACCCTTCTCTGTAAATCTAACCAAACATAATACATTCCGGTATGAACTATTCGTAATCTATTTTACAAACATACTGTAATTGTTATCATAACATCTACTTGTTGTTTGAAGTTCTTAGCTATGTAAAGTTTGTTTTTTAAAGTAAAGCTAGGTATATACTAGTAGAATTTTATTCAAAATTTTTCATTTTAAGAACATTTGTTTTATTTTTAAATGGTTACTGTGGTCATATTGATGTTCGTTTTTCGACTGCAGTAATGAGGGAATTTAAAGGAGCAGGATGGAAAATTGTTCTCATTCGATAAAGTACATTCATTCCAAAATTGAGTGGTAAAAGCAAATGAGATTTTGAACAAAATTTGTCAAGCCTTCAAATGTAATGATCATTTTTATACAAATTTGTGTCTGAAAAATCTACTTGTGTATAGCTAGCTTAAAAGAAGGTTCCTTAGATACCAATAACTAGCAAACTAGAACTGCCCAGTGTCTAGATAACCCCCACTATATCATTCTAAATGTTTTTTTTGTCTTGATATCCAAAATTGGAATAGAGAAATGTACAAGTGAAATAGTTTTACTACCAAAAGGGAATAAAGGAAATAGAAAAAATGTAAGCAGTTGAGATTGAGCTGTAGTTAGAAAAAGATCAACAGATTATGTTGAATAATTGTTTTCATTCCTTTGAAAGACATATGAAGGACATTTTTGCAGAATTTTTTTTTGCAAATAAACATCCTAAGAAGAAAATACCTAGTAAGGATGCACTACTACTAAATACCTAAGGTAATTAAAGGAGTGCAGGAAGCAGTAGTTCAATTAAAAGAACTACACTGGGATGAATAAATAATACCATTGATGACATTGAAAAGGAAAATTCAAGACTCGATGTTACTAAAAGATGGAAAATAAATTATTTACTTATTTATTTATTTATTATAGGTACTTATATAGTGCCATCAATTTAGGCAGCTCTCTACAGCTGTATTGCACATTCACATCAGTCCCTGCCCTCAAGGAGCTTACAATCTAAGGTCCCTATACATACATATACTAGGGTCAATTTGGACAGGAGCCAATTAACCTACCAGCATGTCTTTGGATAAATTCTTGCAGCAATACTGGTAAAAACAGCACAGGGCTCATAGCACACTCCATTCGCTGCTGCCCTATGGCATTGGTGTATAGTGCAGCACTTCTTTGTGAAGTTCAACCCATGTTCTCTTGACTTTAATAAAGTTATTGCTTTTGCACGGCAAAGTATTTCATATTCAAATCACAAGGGTATCATTAAGAATTCAGATATTTTATATTTGTATAGTGACAGACAGAAAAGCAATTTAAACACTGTAAATGTTAGTCTTCATAGGATGGCTGTGATTAAACAGTCACTTTTTCCAAGGCACGAGGGCAGGGACGATTGATGTGAATTTATAATAAATATGTAAAGCACTGTGTTCATTTATGGTTCTATATAAGTACCTGTAATGAATAAAATAAATAAATAAATAAGACATAGCCATGCATTTCTGGCAATCTCCATTGTACCCTATTGGTATTCTTTTTTACCTTAAGGCCTGAGTTACTATGCCTTTTTAGTGATTTTTGCCTTTTTCTGATTTGCACTACAGAACGTGTTCCATAGGAAACCATCTTAAATGGACTGTAGTGCAAATCTGCCAGATGCAAACAGCATTAAAAATGCATAAGTGTGAATCAGGCCTGAAAGCCCTTCTTTTTGCTCTGTGTTCTTCAGGATTCCCATTGCACTGCTAGCTTCAGGCTGTTCCACCTGAAATCTGTGATGGACCTCAGTGCAGGGTGGATGGTATCTACCACTGTAAATCACACAGAGATCTACATCACAGTACAGGTGGAAAAGTGGATAAGAGAATTTTCACCTGTCATTGAGCCCTGGTGCACACTGGAGCGTTCTGACACACGATTTGACATGTCAAATCTCATATAAAATCGGCGGCAATTGCTGTCAATGGAACCGTCCTAATCGGTGCGACGCCACGTCTGCATCGCTGCACTAATTTCAAAAAGTCGTTTCTGTACTACTTTTTGCAATTTTCGGGCTGCGTTTTACATTGACATCTGTGCAGAAACCTGCACAGATATCTCTGAAATTGCGGCCGAAATCGGGACTGACATACAGGAGTGAAATTGTGCGAGTTGAGATGAACTCGCACAGCTTCATTCCCACAGCTCAGTGTGAACCTGGGCTGATGGTGATTTTGGGTAGGCAAAGCACACCTACACATGCATAATACAGCCCAAGAAAGGAGCAGTTTTCCTTGCCTTAATAACTTCCTAAAAAGAGCAGCTCTCCCTGTTATAATGAATTACCAGAAAGGAGCTTTTTTTCCCTACTGTATTTCATCACCAAAATGAGCAGCTCTACCTGCTATAATGCAGTGCTGGAAAGGAGCAGCTCTACCTGCTGTCACTTATCACTGGAAAGGAGCAGCTCTCCCTGCTAGAATGCATCCCTACACAAAATTGAATAGAATAGGATAGGATAGACTAGAATAGAATGACTTTTTTTTCATGCACAAACAATTGCAATAAGATTACATTAATACTCTCAAAACTGATGCTTCAGCAACACACATTACATCATCATAAATACAGTTTATGTACTGTATATGTTTATAATGTATGGTATATAACCACCAATCCTCTAAAATTAAACTATTAGTTTAAAAAAAAACAAAAAAAATTTCTCATAGTATTGCACTAATCTCAGATATGTTAATAACTGATCACCATATAATAATTGATCACCAAATTTCATAAACAGGATGGAGGCGGTGGCGGGTGTACACATTTATTATCATTTTATATATTTATGGCAGTTGTAAATAGCTAGCTCTAAATCTCAATACCGACTGGCAGTAAAAGCAGCCTGCAGGTCATATACACAGTGAGCACTACATCACAAATCCCATGGTAGCCAGATTTTCATGTCAGCGTATGTTTGTTTGTATCAAGAGTCAAGGAAGCGGGGAGTGCGTGAACCAATGGAATTGAGAAGAGGACGAAAGGTTGGTTCCCAGTGTGACTGAAATAGGCAGAAAAAAAACAGATCTCTTCTTTTATTAAAGGGTATCTTAACACAAACACTCAAAGGGTATGTCAGGGCAAAATTGCAAACACATATGCAGTACATCTCTGTAATTCAGGAATGTTTCCCTATATTTTACCACTTTAAACGCCCTGTAGGTACTAACAACACAGCATTTTTTGTGTACTAAGTGGTGTCAGCCCTGCCCAGTTTTCTATTGCTAAAATACTTAGACCCACATTCTATCCCTTCTCCACAACCAAAGTCTAATTTTCCTGTAGGCCCAAGATTAGGACTGGGAGGGCTAATTGCTTTCCTGGATACAACACAGAAAGTGAGCACTGGAACCAGAATAGCTCTGAATGTCTTAATATATATTTGTTTGCACTTATCAAATAGATATAACAAAACACTTAAAAGTTTATTTTTTCATAGACCAAATAGAGCACTCCCCCTCTCTCCTGACAAGCAGTAGAGGGACCAATCAGAAAAGGCTTAAAGAGGATTATAGGGCATGTAGTCCCCATGGGAGCGCTGCCAACTGAAAGTACAAAGCCTGAACTACAGCCTGTACCAGACCCCGCAGAAGGAAGGGGGTGGGAGGTATGTTCGATAAAGAGCTCTGTTTTCTCAGGCTGTAGAGAAGACAGCTTCCTGTTGCCACG
The DNA here is from genome assembly GCA_028564925.1 of Lithobates sylvaticus. Lineage (NCBI taxonomy): Eukaryota > Metazoa > Chordata > Amphibia > Anura > Ranidae > Lithobates > Lithobates sylvaticus. The sequence continues at coordinate 337,907,703 of CM053028.1, read as the reverse complement.
AGGGAGCCAGTAACCTGGGTACTGGATGCGGCCTATAAAGATGGGAGGGTAGTAACATTGGACGAATCCTTATTTAAAGGGGACAGCATTGCTGTGTTGCTAACAGTAGGTTTGGGACACTTTCCAAATACACACTTACCCTTTGTGGTTTACAAATATCTTTAGTTGATTTTAAAGGCCAAATCAGCAGCAACCTCTGTGGTAGTTTTACCCACTGGCCAGTGATTAATTGCTAGGTCCCAGTAGTTAGCTACGCCCTTCAGATCATATACCTGTGTATTTTGTACTGTCATATTGCTACTGTTTCACTGCGGCTTACAGTGTAATTTCCTACTCATCTAGAGCCTTTGAGTCCTGTCTGTACTCTGACAGGTAGGAAAGAAAATGAACCCTCATTTTATTCACCTTATCTTGAATTTATACTATGCTTCTAGCATTATGCGGCTGCATTTGTTATTTTTGCAATTGCCTTACTAATACTATTATTTACCTGTAGGGGTTGTTCCTGTGTTAATAAATCCCAGTTATCTGATATTGGCATGTCTGTGTACCACTGGGAGCAGTTACAGGACAGTTCATCACAGAAAACAGTAGGAAAATCCGACATTTCCAGCAGCTCCTTTGGGGGTCATTGTTATGTTTCCTTTTTTTAATGACCTGCCTTCAATGAAGACATACCAGCAAGATGTAGCCACAGAACATTTCTTTAAAAGTTGTCTCAACACACAGTGAGCTGACATATTCAGCTGTAGTCACCACAGTCAAACTGTGATGTTCAGTTGCTGCTGGAGCATGCACATATCCACAGGAAGCTCATACAAAGAGTCTACAGAATGTGCACAGTGCAGGAAAAGAATACATAGGGTAAGAGGAAAACTGTCATTAAAAAATGCAATCTGTTTCCCTTACAGTTCTTTAGAATACTAACTATACTTTTGTGAGAGTTTTATGCTACTTTAACAGCAGATTTTTTGCCATGCCTGAGAACCTTTTGAATTTACCCCACAGGCTAATCCAAAGGCCTCCAGATTAGATGTAAACTTTGGTCCTCTCATCTGTTAGAGTAGTGACATTAGCATTACTACTTCTACATACACAGAGGGCCAAAGAACTATGTGTATCTAAACCAAAAACTTAATATATTGCAGATTATTCCTTAGATTTGGTGACTATATTTGATTTCTTTTTTCAATTTTTTTTTTCCCTTTATCTTCACCTGATGATTATGGCGGTAACACACTTCCACTCTTATGCCCCATACACACGATGGGATTTTCTGACAACAAACCTTGGATGTGAGCTTGTTGGTGGAAAGTCTGTGTGTATGCTCCATCGAACATTTGTTGTTGGACTTTCCGCCAACAAATGTTGGCTAGCAGATTCTCAAATTTTCCGCCAACAAAACCTTGTTGTTGGAATTTCCGATCGTGTGTACACAAGTCAGTCGCACAAAAGTTCACGCATGCTCGGAATCAAGCATAAGGAGCTGCACTGGCTATTGAACTTCCTTTTTCTCAGCATGTCCTAAGTCTTGTACGTCACCACGTTCCCACCTTTGTAATTGTTGGCCAACATTTGTGTGACCATGTGTATGCAAGACAAGCCAACATTTGTGTGACCGTGTGTATGCAAGACAAGTTGGAGCCAATAACCTTCGAACAAAAATCCACGTTTTTTTTGTCGGAAAGTCTGATCGTGTGTACGGGGCATTAGAATGACTATGCTCACTTACCCTTCTGTAGAAGGATAACATAAACAAGATAGGACTTCAGAAACCCCCCTTCTATTCTCCATATCATAGAGGGCATGAGTCTGTAGTCCTCAAAGACAGCTGAGAACAAGACTAACTCATAACAGAGAACACAGGAAGGTGTCATCATACAAGATTTTTGGTAAGATCAACAACTTTATTTTTTTAAATTAGCAAACAGATTTAACAAAACAATTTCAATTGTATATTTAACAGACCAAAAGGACCAATCATATGAAGTTCATCGATAGTGTTTACATTAGGGCTCATGCACACCTGAGCTCAAAAAGCAAGCGTTTAAGCTTTTTTTTCTGTTTCTAAATGCCCCTCCATATTGGCTTATGTGTCCATACACATTATAGTCAATTACAGGAGTCTGGAGGCGGGGCATTTAAGGGCAGAAGCCCCCCCCCCCAAACCACCACCAAAGTCGTGTTCAAGAAAGGAGCATGCATAAATGGCAATCGCATGCGTTAGCATGGACAATAGAATGCATTAACCCCAGGTGAGTGAACATACATTAACGTACATGCATTAATGTGGCCTTTTCTGCTGCTAAGCTGATGATGTTGGCAGCTGCGTTCACTTCTCCGACACTTTTGTCAAACAGACCACTCGTGACATATCCAAAATTCTATATAAGAACACACATCCCAACAACCTAACCAAAAAGGAATTCAAAGCCCTCAAAGCGCTTCAGCTCAATACAAATATTACTATAAAATCCTCAGATAAGGGGGGCAACGTAGTTGTCATGGACAATGCCAACTATGTAGAGATGTGCCAAAGAATTTTGGACAACAAGGACTGGTATAAACCAATCCCACTAAAGTTAATTCAAACTTATTACAATCAATTCTACGATTTAGTTGACTTGGCATTCAACAGAGGAGCCATTAGTCAGAATATATACGAATTTATCAGAACTAAACACCCGAAAGTGGCAACCTTCTACAGTCTGCCAAAGATACATAAATGCATGAAAAAACCTCCCGGACGTCCCATCGTTTCCGGTAGAGGCAATATCTCGGAAAATCTGAGTAAAGTCATAGATTCATACCTTCAACCATACGTCACGTCCTTGCCTTCCTTTCTGAAGGATACTATACATCTTTTACAGACTATCAACACTACTACCCTATCCACAACATCTATTCTTGTGGCTATTGATGTCGAAGCACTTTATAGCTCGATCCCCCATCACAAGGGGGTCGCAGCTATACGGAGAACCCTAACACGGAACCCGAAATATGAGGATTCATTAAACGAATTCATCATTGATGGGTTGGAATATATACTACAACACAACTGTTTTATGTTCAACAATTCCCACTTCCTCCAGGTACAGGGCGTGGCCATGGGCACGTGTTGTGCCCCGGCCTACGCCAACCTTTACCTGGGGGAGTGGGAACAATCACTCCTAGATGACAAGGACCTCGCCATGTACACTAGCCACATCACCGTCTGGCTGCGGTACATCGACGATGTCCTTGTCGTCTGGGAGAATACATTGACCTTCCTTGATGTTATGATTGGTCGCTCCTCTGACAGTTCCCCGTATACTACCCTATATCGAAAGGACACCGCGGGAAACACAATCCTCCACGCGGAGAGTTTCCATCCGCCTACACTAAAACAGTCCATCCCATATGGCCAATATTTACGCCTACGTAGAAACTGCTCCAACGACACACTTTTTAATACTGAGGCGAGTCTACTTCAGTCCCGTCTACTGGCACGTGGATACAGCCGGTCATGCCTGCGCAAGGCTTACAACCGTACCCTTGCGCAGTCTCGACCGACTCTGCTTACATCTAAGAGGATTAATAATGATTCAGGTGTGGAATTCACCAGGATCATCATGAGATTTTCCAAACAGCATGATACCATTAGAAGAATTATTCTACGGTATTGGTCCATTCTAAAAGATGATCCCAAAATTAGCCAATTTATCCCTGCCAGTCCTGCAATAACTTTCAGACGGGCTACTTCACTGCGGGATCGACTGGTACAAAGTGAATACAAAAATGAGATGAAAAGGTTAAAACACTGTTCTACTCTAGGTACCTATCCGTGTAGTCACTGCTCAGTATGTAAATACGTAAAACGTGAAAAAACGTTCCCTCTTCCCAATGGGCAAACATTCCATCCATCTCACTTTGCTAACTGTCAAACCAAAGGGATCGTTTACATCATGCTATGTGAATGTGGTGCGTTTTACATAGGGAAGACGAAACAGGAGCTCCACAGACGAATATCCAAACACATTTACTGCATGCAGATAGGCAACCACTATCTGCCCCTTGGGCGGCATGTGGTGACTGCGCATAACTACATTATGCCCACTGTCACATTCGCCGCTCTCGATCGTATTCATATACCCGATCGAGGCGGCGACTGGAACAAAGTACTCCTCCAGTGCGAACAGAGATGGATCCATAGACTCGGCGCCACACAGACGCCGGGCCTTAATGAGTCCATCTCCTTCGCTCCTTTTCTAAAAGGTTTTGTTTCTGGCAAAACACAGTAAGGGCACACATTTACTACTATTATAGTTCTCCACTTCGTGACCTATTCTAGTCACTGAGGGGATGCCTTGGTTTTTCCGTCTCTGCAGCCCCTGTTTCGCCTTCCCTATCGGATTGCGCCCCTTTCTCCCCCCCCCTCTGCTTGTTTTTCTTTATGATAACATATCGATTATCCTCCCTCTTCATGATAATATATGAACAAATATCAAAATATTTATATTACTGTAGGAAACAGAAATGTTTACATCTTCCCTTCCTTCTTAAGAATATACTCTGTAATCCATAATGCGCTCCACCTTCTCTCCCCTTCTAATTAGACGGGGACAGGAACCGGGACTATACCAATTTAATTGTACAGATAGGATGACGTTTTTACAACCAGAGTCTCATGTATATATACGATATACATTTAATGAATGTGTCTTATATATATTTTTGTACAAATCTAAGTATGTACTTGATCAATATAATGTGTGAAACCAATGTTGTTTCATTCTATGCTTTCATACTTGAACCTGTCAGAGTTTCTCATCAACCACCATTGTAATCAAGTTTGTTCATTGATCTCCCTGCGGCGATATTGATGCTGTGGTTTATCCTGATTTTTCCCTACCTTTCTTTTCTTTTTCACTCCTGGTGTTTTCTCTCTTTTTCACCACACTACACTTATTACTCCATTCTAATCATCTCATCACAGTCCACCTTTCTATTTTCTTTACTTTTACTTTCACCCCAGCTCAATTTATCTATATCGTCTTGTTGCCGCAGGTCAATCGATGTCCTCATGGGAGGGTGGTCGTTCCGCCACTGGGGACCACCGAGGGTCCGCCATGCCACCTGGGGCCCCAGGGGGGCGCCCTAGCGCCTTCCCGACGAGGGTAAGGAGTAACGCCCCATTCCACCACAAGCGCCTCCTTTCCCTCCATGATCGACGCACCTGGGCTGGCCCCGGGCGATCGATCATTGGAATACCCTCGTCGGCGGCATTCCCGGCACATCTCCGGACGGCGCTCGCCATTGCGCACGCGCGGGACGCCGCTGGTGCGCATGACGAGCGTACGTCACGCCACTTGCGTCGGAAATGACGTCAGTGACGGGCCACAAGATGGCCGCGGCGAATGCCGGGGACGCCACACGTGGCCTGCCCGTTTGGCGGCCACCCACACCTGGGAGGGGGTTTGGATCAGCGCGGGGATGCAACCATGGATTGAGCCATCCGGCTCACTGAGGACTTCCGGTGACCCGCTTCCGGCCACCGGTACCGCCCTTATCCCTTTAAAAGGACTCAACAGTACCCACCACAACACAGCTACTCCTGCAGGACCTGACTAACACTGGGATTGACATACGGTACGTACAGGCACAGTAGGACGGATATATCCGTGGCCCTAACCCCACAGACCCGTAGGTGGTCTTCACAAGTTAACCGTGTGATTTACTTGGCTCTTAGACCCTTGGTCTGATCTGATTGTTTATGATTAATTTTCTTACTTTCAGATTGGGTGCCTTACCTCATCCCATTGACCCAGCAGTCCCATTACAATATCACCTCATAAGTGACACAGGGCTGAGGGTCCTCTTCCATACTGTGAAATACAGTACTGGTTATTATTACACTCTACGGTCAGCAGTCTATGATTGATCTCTATAAACCCAGGTAGGATCATAATCCCAACTCACACACACACACATGACGTCACTAGTTTGTTTAGCACTGTTTTTTGAGTATGCTCACTACACACTTTTCCTATCACATTCACTCACTTTCCCTTCATCCACTCCTATGTCCCCTCACATCCAACCAAATACCCCCCCCCCCCCTCCCTTTCTTTTCTCTTTTCTACTCACCCCCTCTTTTCTTTCCCGCCCTTCCCCTCCCCTCCCTTCCTTCCCTCCCCCCCTTTCCTTTCCCTCCTCTTTTTTTCCCCCCCAGACCCATCCCCCTTTTTCCCCACCTTTCCCCCCTTCCCCTCCCCCCCCCTTTCTTTCTTCCCTTTCCCTCCTTCCTCTGTTTCCCCTCCTTCCCCATCTCCCCTTCCCCACCCTGCCTTACCCCGTTTCCCCTCTCCCCTCTCCCCCCTCCTCCCCCTTTCCCCCCCCTCCCCTCCCTCCCCCCTTTTCCCTCCCCCCCCTATTTCTCCCTTCCCCTGGCTTTCCCCCCCCCCCCAGCACTCTCTTCCCCCCTTGCACCTCACTTCACGATCCCCTTCACTTACACTCTCCCCCTCTTTCACCTTTCAACCACTTCACTTTTTCACACACTACACTCACGCATCCTAACCCTTCCTCCTTCCCCCCTTTTTTTTTTTTTTTTTCCCTCCCCCCCTTCACTTTCCACTTTCTCCCTCTCCCTGTTTTTGGAGGGGAACCTCTGTGATCGCACCTAGTTTGTTGGATTAGTTTTGTTTTGTTTGGTTAGACTCCCCCAGGAATGTTTTTCCCTTCCCTCCAATTTCCCAAATACCCCCCCCTCCTACACACCCAACCATCACATGTCTTGGTCATCCCACCTGGTCAGAGCCACTGCATATTGAGGTTAATCTTTACCTCTCTTGCAGTTGTTCTAAATTGCTACCCATTAAAACATCAAGTTACAATTTGACCTCTATTCATCCTCAGACCCAGTCATTGGTTGCATCCGCGCGCTTTTTCACCCTTCCCGGGTTGTTCCCTTTCCTCTGATGATCATGCTTGGCCAGCAGGACCAGTAGGAGGGGAGCTCCCCAACGTGTGACGTCTCGTAAGGCATACGGCGCCCCCTGGCCTGGGTGGGGACTGGTGGAGCCTGCCTGGTGTGCCCCGAAGGTGAGGACGACACCCCTCTCCATGCTATAAACTCTCCAGTGGGAACATCACAATTTCTACTTTCAAGATATACATCACAGTGGTAAATATTAATCCCAATATGCATTGTTACATATAGCTCTGTATACCATATGAGCGTATGCTTACTTTGTAATTGTACCTTTCATTAACACTGACATTCCATCCCTCTCTGTTTAGCAGACTTTCTTTCCCTCTGAGGAAGACCCTTTGGGGTTGAAACGCGTCAGGGACAATTTCCCATTTACGACAGATTGCTACTGTTGTTATGTGAATAATAGTCTGCCATTGTATATCTATGTTTGCAAGCAAGTTTGACTCAATGATGTTAATCATTTTTAAAACCAATAAAATAGTCAACTTTTTTACTTATAAACTCTGACTCCCTTCCATTGTACGCTGCCTAAAAACCCCAACGTGGGGGATCGTTCCTTTCCTCTGGTTTTGCTTTTTAGGGGTGAGCAGCACTCTTTTTTGACCTTCGGGTCTGTGTCTTTCCCTTCACGTTCACTTCTCCATTAGCTTCCAAGGAGAAGACACGTGTGGCCAGACGGTGAAGAGGAAATGGTACTAATGTTCTGGAGTAGATGTATTTGAAGGGGTGATGACAGGAGTCAAGCAAGCTATCTGTGTATTGCCACTATCACACAGACATGAATTACAAGTTCCTGTTTAGGAAAAACTGGCTAGTGGCAGGAACACTTGGTACAGTACATTCAAATAATAAATACCAATAATCTATAGAAGTGTGTAGAATGGTGTAGAAGTAGTTACACATGTGTCTACTTTAGACCCCAGCCAGAGATTCTGGGGTTGAAAATAAAAATGTTACTGTGTCTTGTTACCTTGAAACCTACTAATGACTAAGCGAGCAGGAATGTAAGGAAATAAGTAGTTCAGTAGATTATTATTTTTTTGCATAAGGTACATTCTTCTTCTCCTAAACATGTGCTGATCACATGGACCGTGGATATGAGGTCATTCATTAAATGAATTCATTTGTAACCAAACTAATCAAGTTCACTATGCGCTCTCGCAAAGTAGGTGTCCTTGTTTGTTCTGTTGTGAGACTTTGTTCAGCCAAGCACATATGCAAATGTTGCTAAGCAAATTAATTGATAGCACAAGACAGCCATCTGGGAGTGCATTATCATTAATTATTCTGTTAACGACTTTAGCAGTTTAGCTTGCCCATAGCCTTTGCACCTCTGGATAGTGTTTCTTTAATGTTTCAAAGTGTCAAGGATATTGTCTCTTATACAGATTTACAGTTTGGAACTAAGCAGAGTTCTCTTTAGGGTAGCCACAGGCAGAACACAGGTGGGTGTCTCCTGGAACAGGACGGGTGCGAGACATATGCCTGTCACATAGCTAGCTAGGGTCTACAAGCTCCAATACTTAGATAATGTGTGAACGCATCAAATTCTTGACAGTAATTTACTTTCATCTTCAATACTGAAGAGAGAAGCATTGGCATCTGCTGGCACATAGATTTTCCAACGAGTTATGAATGCTCTCTGTGTGGTGATACGCATGTTAAAAAGCTTCCATTGCTTATTAGTGCCCTCTAGGAAGCTCAACTTGGGAGCATCACTTTCAGAATTTGTGTGGTTTATGTATCCACAAATCCAGGTATATCAACCATCGTAGCTAAATAAAATAGGGGTCACAGTTGACCCATGTGTAGGGTTGCACCGATACCACTTTTTTAAGACTGAGTACAAGTACTGATAGTTTTTTCATGTACTCGCCGTTACCGATTACAAGGTTTTTTTTTTTAATGTCATGTGACAGTTTTCAAAGCACAATTTTGTAAATAAGTAATTTTTCTCCTTCACTGATGTGCGCTGATGAGGCTGCACTGATGAGCACTGATAATCTGCACTAATGGGCACTGATGAGGCATCACTGAAGGGCACTGATGGGATGGCTCTGATGAGGAGGCACTAATATGCAGCACTGATGGGCACTTATAGGTGGCACTGATATGCAGCACTGATGAGATAGCACTGATAGGTGGCATTGATAGGCAGCACTGATAAGTGGCACTGATAGGCTGCACTGATGAGCACTCATAGGTGGCACTGATAGGCAGCACTTATGGGCAATGATAAGTGGCACTGATGGGCAGGCACTGATTAGCACTGATTTGGCTGTGTGTAACATAATTTAGCCATGTGTTACAACTAACAAGCCTTACTGCTGGCGAGTGCTGGGTGTACAGGGTGTACCAAGATGGCCATCGCAGTGTGCTGACGCCTCCAACACGCCGCTGACTCCCTCTGTCTTCACCACCCACTGACTTCTGGGAATGAGTGCGTGATGCCTCCAACACGCCTCCAACTCCCTCACACGATGTCTCTTTGCGCAGAGCTGCTGGAGTCTGGAGGTATCGGATTAAGCATCTGAGCATTTGTATGAGTACAAGTACTCGTGCAAATGCTCAGTATTGGCGCTGATACCGATACTAGTGTCGGTATCGGTGCAACCCTACCTATGTGTGCTTTTGCTGCTGTTTTTGCCCATGACTACAGATACACTTATAGACTTAATCAGTGTACATCATCTCAGATTTTTGTGTTCCACATAAGATGTAAAGCTGGCCATAGAATATGCAAGTTTCTTTCCTTCCACCATGTGTTGAAGGAAAGAAAATCCCTTAATTCTCCTATAAACACAGTTAGTGTCGATGAGGAAATCCCTCCTGCTGCGCTATTGTATTCTGACATTGGGGAAACCGCTTTCATAATACAATGGTCACTACCAGCGGCTATAGAAAAAAAAAACGTCAGGCTGGTTGCACTGAAGTTGATCGATAGATTGACTTCAGTACAAATAGCCTGCCCATAGATGGATTGAAATTTGTCTGGTTGCTGCTGAATTTTGATCCATCTATGGCTGGCTTTACCCTCTACCTTCAATGTGCTAGTGACCTGGGCCTCACTGCTATACCTTCAAAATTAAAAGTATAAAGCTAGCCATGAAGGGTTGAAGGAAAGAAAATCGATCAATTCCCCCATCAACAGCGAGTCAGCGATGACAAGGGAATCCCTCCCGCAGTGCTATTGTGTTCTGACAGCCATTAGAATACAATGATCACTGCTGGCGGCTATAGCGGCCGGCAGTGATGGTAGGAAAAAAACCTGACAGGTTGGTTGTACTGAAGTCAATTGATAGATCAACTTCAGTACAACCAGCCTGCCCATACATGGATCGACATCCATCTTGTTCCTGCAAAGCTGGCTGAATTTTTATCCGTCTATGGCCGACTTAAATCTTTTTGAAGTTTTGATGGAAGTAATCACGTGCAAATGTCTTCAGTTTCAATCAGATATTACTCTATTACATTTTAAAGTAGAGTTTTTTTGGCATTGTTATATTTATTAAATACAAAGAATACAGTGCCATTCTGAAATCATTTTTTCAAAGTGGCCAGACAGGTCAGAGGTTGATCTGCAAACTTGGCCTTGTGGCGGGGCTGTGTAGGTCTAGGGCAGCAAAGCTTCATATGAGCTGTAGGGTGATATTTTCTTAACTAAAGTAAAACCATTTAATTTCTTTGTAAGCTTGCAGAAAACATTTCCTTTCCAGTCAATGTAATTTTAGCTGTAACTATATGTGATTGGGCCAGGGTTGCTGTTAGAATTCATGAGGCCCCATAAAGCCTACTTGACAGGGTCCCCTCTTGTCCCGAAAATAACTAAATATCAAATGATATTTTCACTAAAAATACACTAAAATTATTATTAGTGCACACAAACACAACAAAATTCCTGCTAAAGCTCTGTGCGTGAATAGGGTATTGGGGCTCATTCATATGACTGCTGGGGCCTGTACAGTGTGAATCAGTGTGGCCACGATGCTATCTTTCGCAGCAAGGCCCATTCAAGTGAATAGCGCTGCTCTGCATGTGCCCTAGTGCGGGGTTAATCAAATAAGAGAGATTAAGGTCTGGTGTGACCCCTCTGAAACCTCCAACCCTAATAATGCACAAAAACAAGAAAAATAGCCCTGGGGCTTTAGATGAGGTGAGAGAGGTTTAGCCAATGTTTACAGGGCTATTTTTCTTGTTTTTAGTGCGGGGTTAAAGCAGGCAGTGAGGAGGCAATATGCCTCCTCACCACCTATCAAATGCTCTCTGCAGACCAATTAAAAGGCTGATTGCTCTTTAGAGAGCAAAGTACATTTTAAAGAGTCCTTAATTTTTTCACATTATTATTTCAAATTTTTTTTTGGGGAATATTTATTTTATCAATTTTTTTTTTTACCTTTTTAACTGCTTGTTGGGGGATTTTGGTGAACTATCAGGGGTATAAACAGATCCCTAATGTCTCAAATTTGAGATACATTTGAAGACACAGATTCATTAGTCCCTTTTTCTGCATCCTTAGCTGTACTGGACAGTGAATGAATTGGAAGTGCTCTGAGGCTTCCTGTTCATTACAGACTGAAGCATAATTTACTAAGGAAGGGACCGTTAAATGAGACATATTTACTGCCCCCCTGCTCTCCATCCTGAAACATCCCCCTAAGTGCCCGAAGCTAGCAGAGCTGAAGGGAAGAGACTACACAGGGGGTACCTGGAAAAAGCGTGGGGGGTGTTGAGCAGTGGTGGTGCAGATCCTAGAACCGATCCTTTTGCAGCACAGCCAGAAAGAGAAAGAAAGAGGAGGTGATGGTGGCAGCATGCAGGGGAGGCATAAGAGCATCAGTGTCAGCCATACAGTAGTTGGGCCCCCCTTTTGAACCGGTGGGGTCTGTGCCCAGCACAGGAGGGCTGGCTGTACTGCCTTATCAGTGGCCTTGAATTAGGTCCTATGGCAAAACCTTTAGGGGGACCCTTACTCTTTAATCTCCATGCCAAAGCCAGTTGCTCTAGTTCAACAGAATACTTATTGTTTCCATAGCAGTTGCATAGAGGTTCTGAAACGTTATACAGTATACATTTATATCATTAAAATGGATTTGTCAAATCTTATTGCTACCCACATAAATCACGGTGTTGCCTAAAAGCTCTGGGACCCCTGTACTTCTACCCTTGTATGTTATATACATTTATTCATAAATACAAGGTGTTCAAAACTGTTTTGCCTCAAAGATTTGTTATATCAACAATTGCAGTATTTTTCTTACCCAAATGTTATTACTATCTATTTAAGGTGGCCATACACAGCAAATCACAAGCTAGTACATAACTAGCAATGAGCTGTTCTAGACCTCCTAGTGCACCATTATGAGCCCCTCTGGTGGAGGCACTAGTTGCATAGCAAGGTTTTTCCAGATTAGAAGATCTCCCTATGGGTTTGATCTTTCCTCTGCTGTTGTGGTGGGTCCTGGGATTGAATGCCATTCTGTAATCACCATACAAGATTGAATTATTGCTTGGTTTCACTAAAATCATATTACCAGTCATATACACTGAAACCGTTGTTAGAATTCCGAATAATCTCAAAAATGAATTAAAGCATTCTAGGAGCGAAAAGATGATTATGGCTACTTCATACAAAACAAAGTTGTTTTTCAAAGCTGACATTCTTCTGGTGGTCTCATGAGTCGTGCTGACAATTGTGCTATGTATACATGTGCAAATCTTTTATCTGACACCACCAAAGGTCTGATATTTGGCCTTTATCCAAACAATTGCTAAGCACCATATAGACACAACAGTCAATTCCTGCCTACTGAAACAATTTTTCATCACATGGCTGTTCTGAGAAGACAGATCTCAGATTTTGCCTGTATTTTTTTGTGAGAAAACAAAACAATGAAAGGTTCCTCTCAGCAACTTGGCTAATTTTGGTCTTAAGCTATTCTGTGCTATCAAGCTGCTGAATGAAAGAGAATTCCCAGCAGGCTGTCTTTTTTTTTTCATGTGGCTGAATGTTTTTTTTTTCCCCTCATTTAAAGTTATACTACATATGTTTTAAGTTGTTATCTATTAACAGGTTAGGCGACCATACACAGTCCAGCTGGGATGTAAATGGGAGACTCTCTACTACAACAGAAAGATTTTGGTTATCTGTGCTGGGATTTTCAGATGCCTAATTTTTTGAAACACCGCTAGTCAAGCACACTGTTTGCAGGATTTTTTTGATGAAGCCTTAAATCACTGTAATGAATCATTCATTACAGGCATTTTATTTGTGGTGTTGGGTGTAGAAGGTAGATAAGATTTTTAGCATTAAAATCCCTATGTGCAGGGTGTTGAATGTGGAGTAACAATGAAGTCTTTCATAGGAACCAGTGATTAATTATTGATGGAATCAATGATTAGCTATTTGAAAGTACTGTTTAAAAGTGGCAAGGGACATAATATTGTACAATTAGCGTTACTGTAACCTGTAAATCCAGATGTTAGGCAAATGGAAAATCACAAATCCAGCTGGTGAATGGGCTATCCAGTGAATCCTTTGATGAGCTTCCAGTGGCAAATGATCAGCATATAATATATAACTATTAGGAGCAGATGGGAACTGAAAATGTTTGAAAAAAGGTGACGTTGTTGGTATTTTCCAACACAAATCTGGCACTTTTCCAGTGTATGTAGAACCAAGTACACAAGATCAGTGGGGCATGTTGCTTTACATCTACTGACTATGATGATGGCAGCATGAGTGGTGGAAGGCTCTGTGTACTTTTAAAGTACAGTTACACATTCAAATACAAACTGCATTTAGAGATTATATAACTAGATGCGGTGCGAATTCACAGCAAATTCACTGCAAATCCGCACCACATCTAAATCGCAACCTGTTTATGCAAACTGATTGGGGAGTGTATGTTAAGTTAACAACATATGCGGTTTCCCCTCATCCAATTTGCATGACAGGAGACTGTGACCGGCTCTCAATGAAGCCGGTTCACACAGCTCCGGGGTGGCCACGTTCCGCACTGGAAAAGGGTCCTGTGCGTCTTTGGCTCTGTTTCAGGTCCGAATTCAGGCAAAAATTCGGAGCTGATTCGCTCCCGAAACGGAAAACAGGGACACACCGAACCACTTGCTGCGAGCCGAGGCCAAAGCATATGTGAACCCAGCCGAAGGGTTCACCTAACCCTGTAAAGTCAACAAATGGCTATGCAGGTAAGGGATGCCTGGAGATTAAAAAATAAATTAGACTGTCTACGTACTTCCCGAGTCTGGCCAAATAACGACCAGGGATGGCATCATCCCATATTAAAAAAAATTTTTTTGCAAGCAAGACACTGTGTGCTATATTTTTACATCTGTATGCAACAGGTCACATCTCAAACACTATTGGGTAGCCATAGACTTTTGGTGGACATATAGGAAAAACAGTAACATTGACATAAAATCAAGAAATTTTATTTGGACATAAATAAATAAACAGAAAAGCAAGAAATGCTGCCGAGGCATAACATATGTCTAATTTTAGGTTCACATAAATGTAATGATCCAAGAGAAATCTTCATGAGAAGTCTATATGTAAACTTGAGGCATTTCAAATGATCTTCTTCAGGAGTACATGTGAGTAAAATTGATACGATGGAACCCAAATCGTGTATTTTTAAAATCACCAAAGCACAATATCAACTAGAATCCACATCAAGTGAAATGTCTCCATCCCATAGACAGAGTATGGACATGGAGAAACAGAGGGAAACCTTTTTTCAATCTTGTGCAATTTCCAAAAAGTCAGAAGGCATATACAGGCACTTGTTTCAATATCTTAGGCCCTATAATACAAGGGATCAGCAGTATATGGACAAGTCTTCACGGGAGAAATTCTATGTGTATATGCACATCCTGTGTCCCCACACCAACAAAAAAAGCCTCTCACTCATCCACATCACTTAGTTTAAAATGGTGGATCAATCATGGAGTCACATCAACAGCAGTATCAGGTCCAGCATCATCACAATGGCTTTATCAAATCTTGTCTTGTTGCTAGGATGTTGCTAAAACACTCCCACCTCTTACTACTCACCCCCACCATGACAGTAGTGAGCTCCCAAACCCCACATTATCTCCTCTAGTACACCATCACTTAGCTCAGAGCTACTGTGACAGGGAGAGAGAATTAGCCGAGAGTGTCTTAGCAATGTCCTAGCAACAAAGCAGGACAGGATGATGCCAACTCTGGGAGTTTTTCAGTTAGGCTTTGGGAGGTAATCAAATGGCCTACACCAATGGCAATGGCATTATTCCACTTTGGCAAGAGCTGCACACTTTGCTTTTATCTACAGGCCTCCCTCGCCTGAATAGACAGTTTTTTTGGTAAAGGTGAACTAACCCTTTAAGTGTATGTCAAGCCAAAACCTTTTTTAGTTTTGGATAGAGCGGGGAAGGATAAGAACTCATGTCTGGTTTTAACCATGATCCCAGGCTCCAATAAAGAGTTTTCTACTAAATTTCCATCCTGCTAATGACAGTTTAACCAGATAGGAAGTGAGATAAAGTTTGTTACAGGGACACAGGCAAAATCTGGGGGTTCTAGTCTTTCCCTGCTAAAGAAAATGTCTGTGTTGCTGTTGAAGAGTTCCCCTAACTTCCCATCTGGTAAAACATTGTCCAGTAGGACAGGAAGTGAGAGGAACTCTCTAAAAGAACCCAGTATAGCAGTAATAACCAGACAATGGTTCTAACCCATATCCACTGTATCTAAACCTAATAAAAAGTTTTTGGCTGTACATGCACGTTAAGAATAACTATAATCTTCATCACATAAAAAAAAATATATATCTATGGACATTATAATTTAGTAGGAGTAACATGCAAGCCTGAACAAACACAATTTTACAATCTTGTAAAGAGACTACAAGACTGGAGACCCTGCTTGTAATACAATCTAGTTTTTTTTATACATAATGGCATGTGAAAACTGGTTGGCTGAGCTGCTGTATATTGACATAAAGTTTGTTGATTTTATTTTTCTGTGCTTTGGATCATTGGCTGTGACAATTTAGAAGCCAACATTAAAGGCTTTTAGGTTAGTTTTACTACAGTCGTAAAGTGCGGAATACTCTTTGTGATCCCTTATCAGCGTTAAAATTCCATTAGCATTAGTAGAACATCCAAATGCACACAGGCTGCCTTGTATGAGACAGCATCACAGACTGTAAGAGAGGCCCCGCTTTCATCACATGCACATGTCATGCTTAATATGTTTACCAAGTTCCTGCAATACAAAAAAACATGGCTTTAAAGAGTAGAGGTAAAAGGAAGAAAACGACTTGATCGGCTGCATTGCAACCCTAGTAATTACATAGGGTGTGTACATAGACTGAACATTAGGCATCCAGCAGAATTTATAAGAGGGATGGTTTTCAGGGGGTTTGGAATCCACTTATAGATAAGAAATTCCTGTTTCATGAGAGCAATTTAGATCAGTAAAAGGCATGAAGAGATCCTATGTTTGGTTTTTATATATGAGTGTTCTAAAAATATGCTTTATTTCAAAAGAGTTCACTGGGTCAGGCTACGCACGTACTAAAAAGCTAGCTTTCTTACAGACAATGCTAATAGAAGGATGGAATGTGAAACATTGCTAAGCATGCTGAATGTTTCATGAGTTAAATTAGAAAGTAAGACTGTGAGTAAAGCAAACATATATGCTGTGTAAACAGAATGTAAATGGGGGTTTAACCTTTGCATTTTGCCAGACAAGAAGTACTATAAGGGCTCAGCTCTGGCAGATTGTTCCAAACACAATACAACCTAATGAAAGCACTGGTAAAATAGCAAAGAATCTGTAAAAAGATGAAATTTGTAACTTGTATATCATATGACCAAAGCTGTGACTGCGCCCTTTGCAGCCAGCCGGCAACTGCTATGAGGCCCAGATGCAGAGAGGGGTCTGGTCCATGTCTGAAACAGGATTGCAAAATAAATTGCTCACTTAAGATATTCATCAGTTTTTCCTCCCAGTTACAGATCACTCCTATTGCTGGCTCAGGGGCTGAAAAGCACAGACTACATTTCCAAGCATTGATCAATGAGCCTGAGACAGCTTATCTTCTCTTCTTTAGGAGAAGGAAGCTGGGAGTTATCCATATGAAATGCAGGCATACAGCTTGTATTTGGTCCATACAGTGACTAGCAGCGGTAAACGGTGTGAATAAAGCTGGTCATAAATGGATCAAAATCTATCCGGTTCAGCAGGAACCAGACAAATTTTGATCCGTCTATGGCTGTTCCCACTCAACAGAAATCTCTCTAATGATCAACTTCTCTGGAATGGTACTGTTGGAAAACTTTCATTAGATCAATACCTGCATCCAAGCAGCTGCAGCTCTGATGAGTGTATTCTGACAACAGAGGAGTCCCCACTGTCAGAATACAATAGCACAATGGGAAGGACTCCTTCATTTACCTCGCTTGTGTGGATGGAGGAATCCATTCATTATGTTTGATCAGCTTGCACGCTGAGCAAAAACCCAAACAATCCATGTATGGCCAGCTTAAGAGACCCATAACAGTGCTTTATAGGCTATCAACCTGTGATCACTGTTATTAGGGTGCAATACAGGTCACTTGCTACAGATATAAGTCCAATTTATATTGCACTCTGCATATAACAATATATAGAACATTGCTGCCTGTTAATAGAAAAAAAAAATACATTTAAGTTTAGATTTGCTTTAGATGCCCAAAAGTATTACATTAAAACTGTACCTTCCAAAAAAAAGTTGGCCCTGCTGTGTTTAGAGTGTAAGGAGTGTTGGGTACTACCTTTTTACTGGTGGTGAGTGTTGGTGGGTGGTTATGGTTAACAACGTAGTCCCTTTAGCTTGTAAAACAATGTCAATAAAGTGGTCAGGTGAGTGCCATGTTGATGTTGGTAATGGAGGGGATTCAACAAAGGACTAGTATGTCCTCTACTATGGATTACTGGTGCCATCACAGAGTTACTGTGACATTTTGGTGGCCATCTTTGAGCACAGGCATGCTATAAATAGCATGATCTGAGTCACGATGGGACCCATATGTGGGAAATGATGTTAGGGACAGAGCCCCTTTCTGAACAGGTAACAATGGGTGCTACTGATGAACTTGCCTCATCATTTGGGAACAGACTGAGGATAGGGAGCTTCTGATTTTAGTGTAGTGTCAATCAAAGTCAGTTAGCCAATCAGGAGAAAGAGGGGCCGTGCCAAACCGCAGCTGCATGTCTGAATGGATAAACGGAGTGGCAGCTTGGCTCGGGTGCCCCCAGAGAAAGCTGCTTGCTCTGGAGGCACTAAACAGGAGGGAGGGGCCAGGAGCACCAAAGAAGGACCCGAGAAGAGGAGGATCTGGGCTGCTCTGTGCAAAACCACTACACAGGACAGGTAAGTAAAATGTTTATTATTTTTAAAGGAAAAAAAACAAGACTTTAGTATCACTTTAATGCCCCGTACACACGATCGGACTATCCGGCGGAATTTGTCTGCCGGACTAGAGTCCGCCGGACAATCCGACCGTGTGTGCGCTCCGGCTGACTTTTTCTTCTCAAAAGTCCAGCGGACTTAGAAAGAAGTTTTGATTAAAAATTATCCGCCGGACTCGGCAGTCCAGCGGACAATTCGGCCGTCTGTTTGCTAGTTCGCGGGACTTTTGAAATGAACGGACTTGGCGACACACGGAGTAAAGTCCGTTCATTTATAACGTGACTCCAGGTAGACGGGACTAGCGAAGGAAGTCAATGCCGCCGCCTCAATCAGCATTATTTGACACCTCGCTAGCCCCGTAGCCTGGTATGGATTTAAAGGGGAATCCCTATGCCGAAAGTCAGAATAAGACCCCCAGACGGCGGCGGCGACGAAGGAGAAAGCCGGGCTCCTCCACTAGTAAAAGAGCTAGCAGAAGATAGTGGGGGAGTCCGGCGAGAAGACCCCCCCAATATGGAAGAAGACCCCCGGAGCTGTCTAGTATTTTAAAAACTTGTGTTGTGTTTTTTATTTACACATTTTTCACCAGGTGAATGGGTAGGGGTACATCGTACCCCATACTCATTCACATAGGGTGGGGGGCTGGTATCTGGGGGCCCCTTATTAAAGGGGGCTCCCGGATTCCGATAAGCCCCCTGCCCGCAGACCCCGACAACCAACAGCCAGGGTTGTCGGG
This sequence comes from Lithobates sylvaticus, assembly GCA_028564925.1. NCBI lineage: Eukaryota > Metazoa > Chordata > Amphibia > Anura > Ranidae > Lithobates > Lithobates sylvaticus. The sequence continues at coordinate 337,888,538 of CM053028.1, read as the reverse complement.
AAGAGGCCCTTGTCCTCATCAACATGGGGACAAGGTGCTTTGGGGCAGGTCCCCCTTTCCCCAAAGCTCCCCCCATGTTGATGGCACACGGCCTGGTACGGCTCAGGAGGGGGGGGGGGGCGCTCGCTCGTCCCCACCCCCTTTCCTGACCGACCGGGCTGTGAGCACGGATAAGGGTCTGATATGGATGTGGGGGGACCCCACGCCTTTTTTTCAGCGTAGGGATTCTCCTTTAAATCCATACCAGGCGACGGGGCTAGCGAGGTGTCAATCTCGCCAATTGAGGCGGCAGCATTGACTTCCTTCACTAGTGCCGTCTACCTAGAGTCACGTTATAAATTAACGGACTTTACTCCATGTAAAAGTCTGGCGGACCTCCGCCAAAACTCTGGCGGACCTCCGCCAAAACTCTGGCGGACCTCCGCCAAAACTCCGGCGGACCTCCGCCAAAACTCCGGCGGATTGTCCACCGGAAAAGTCCGGGCGTGTGTGGGCAATTCCGCACAATTGGAAAGTCCGGCGGACCTCCGCTGGAAAGTCCGGCCGAAAAGTCTGGCATTCGTGTACGTGGCATTCGTGTAACAAAGACTCAATGAGTTTAAGGGCAGCGTTTTCTGTTTGACTTCATTTGTTAAGAGAGTGGAGACTCATATGCTAAAACCTCTATGTACTGTAGATTTATTTCTCTTCACTGATGGTTAATTTGTTGATTTCTATTATTGAGGGATAAAAGGCTGAAAGAAAAAAAAAATGCTACAGTTTTCTACATTTTATTCTTAACCATTAAAGGCTTTTTGTCAAGAAATGTTTGTTGTGTTGCATTTTTTATTTTAGTAAAACCCTGTTTGCCTACTGGTTATAAGTGTCTGGGTCTGAAACCAGCATATGCTTTAACGTTTTTGTACACTTTTACATACCTTCCATCTTTTTGCGATGGGAACAATGGACACCTATTAGCAAAAGTATGTAGCAAAAGTATGTAGGCATAGAACAAAGAATATCAGAAGACCCACAAGTATTCCTTTATACTGGCTTTTGAAATTTACAAATGTAGCAATTTAGAAAATGGATTAAAGGTTTAGCACTGGAAAACACTTTTTAAAATATGAAAAAAATAAATTTATGTACATCTATATAGATCAGACCAAAATGAGGAGGAAACAGGGACAGGGGAACTTTGTTCCAAATCAGGGACAGTCCTTTGAAATCAGAGACAGTTGGGAGCTATGCTTTTATCCCACCTCACTATCTTTGAGGAGAAAATACATTGTAATTTTAGGTCTGATTTAATATACTTGAAAGTTTTTAATAAAAAATCAACCTCATTTGTTTAGAAGCCTTTTTTCGTTTTGGAGAGTGTTTTTTTTTTTTTTTTTTTCAGTTCCAGTGAATTTTCATTAAACATTGACTAAAATCTTTCTATCAGTACTTTCTACTCCACTGCATTTATCTTTGCAGTACTTTACATGTGCTAATGAGACCCACGGGCCAGTGTTTTGGTTAATCAAAGACATAGTGCTTGGTATAATAATAATTGGACTAATCATTAAAGCCTATGCTACTGTAAGGCTTCATAAGTTTGGAATATCTTCTATATTTTACGTTGGAAGAATGAAAATACCATATTGCACATCATTTTGATAAAGGCGTTTTGGTTCTATTTGCCTGCCTCACTTAACTGGTTATTTTACACTTTGCCATTTTGGTATTGTACATAATAAAATACACCTAATGCCCAAGAAACATTAGGAGTATATTTATAAATGTTTTCATGCAAGATGCATGCAACATTTACCCATTATTTACACATTTTTCAATGAAAGCCAATTGTAAATCTTGTACAAAAGCTGTGTGAATCTCGGAAAAAATGTACCAGGGAGGTGCGGTGAGGTCAGTGGCTGGTGAGGCCCTGGCTAGTATCAGTGCCAGATACACACAGGTTACATATTCACAAGTTACGTATTCGATTCTCATTATGTAGGCGATTGCAGTTCTACTAGTTCTACTCATTTAACAAAAATATTTACAAACTCTGTCCCTTTAAGATGTAAAAATGATGATGATGATTTTTACATGTAGGAGAGAAGTGTCAGAATTGGCCAATGGCCTAGGTGGGAAGGGGGTAATTACCATAAGTAAGTAATATACACATAATTATTATATATTGTTTTTAAAGCGGTTCTGCACTCTGTATATTTTTTTTTGTTTTTTGGGGGGGGTATACAAAGGATGCTTACCTTTATTGGGGGACTCACCTGTTCCATCTTCCATGTCGATCGCCGCCGGTTTTCGTCCGATGAAGTTCCTCATCTTCTTCTTTTGTGCTGGGGGCCATCTTGCCTGTGGGCATGTGAAACCCCCACAGGCACTTTAGATGGCCCAGCATGCACCGCCATTACTCGCGCGCGCGCAGTAACGGCACATCTGCCGACATCTCACGAGATTTCGGAAGATGTGTCCGAAATCTCGCGAGATTTCGGAAGATGTGGCCGAAATCTCGCGAGATTTCGGAAGATGTCCGCACTGACTCCTGGGAACAATGACACCAGATCCCAGGAGACAGTGCGGCCTGACGGCGATCGACGCAGAGACCCCGCCCACCGCCGAAGAGAGAGAAGACCGGAAGTCATCAATTACAAGGTAAGTAAAAAAAACAAAAAAAAAAAACACATTTCATTTAGTACTCTTTGCCTGATTTGGAAGGCAAAGAGATTTACTAAATGAAATGGGTGCAGAACCACTTTAAGGTAATTTACTATATTTTCAAAAACTGTACTCAAGCAGGTGGATTAATGGATACATTACTGAAGTTTGAAGTTATAACTTCAAACCAGTAATTTCACAGTAAATAGATAAATAATAAATTATTATGGTATAACATATAGCATAATAATATATTATTTAGCTTGATTAAAAAAGTACCTTTTCAGCAGCAGCAGCAGCAGCAGATTCTACCTCTTAACTGTATGAGAAAAACATGGGATTATGGGTAAACCTTATACCTATAAACACATGTTTTTTCCCTGTAGTTAAGAGGGCTGGGCTGGAAGGAAGCATGTGTCTTTTAGACACATGCCCCCTTCTATGACACTGGAGTGAGAGGAGAGCCTCCACTATAGTATTTTTATTGGACAGCTTGGACCAATGGTGCTTTACCATTGGTCCAAGGCTCCAAGCTGTCCATTGAGCTCAGTGCCTCTGACAAGGAGTCAGTATAAATACAGCTGTTCTGTGAAGCCCTCAGCAGTTTGTTAGAGAACCTAAGTGAACGAACAGCATCATGAAGGCCAAGGAACACACCAGACAGGTCAGGGATAAAGTTGTGGAGAAGATTAAAGCAGGGTTAGGTTATAAAAAAAATACCCCAAGGTTTGTACATCACACAGGGCAGTGTTCAAGCCATCATCCGAAAATGGAAAGAGTATGGCGCAACTGCAAACCTACCGAGAGCATTGATCAGAGAAGCAGCCTACAGGCCCATGGTAACTTTGGAGTAGCTGCAGATATCCACAGCTCAGTTGAGAGAATCTGTCCACAGGACAACTATCCCCAAGCTCAGAAAGAATGTATTATTAACTATTTCTGCCATTTTGTGAGCAGCAGCAGCAGAGAGAACAGTTGTACACTTGCATTTGCCTCTCTTTCTGTGTTTTTTTTTTGGAAATGGATCCCATATTAAATATATGTCAGGAAATGCTCCTGATGTTGCTCTTGATGAAGCAGCAATGTCGTCGCAAATTTGCATGAGAGGTCCAGAATCAGAGCCTGGCGATATTGGACCCATCCGTTGATGGCACAGTGAATGTCCGTTGGATATTTCACAAACATGTATGCAATTCACAAACATGTATGCATTAGTGAGTATATACGCTCTATGAACTATCTAAACTAATTACGACATTTTAAACAATTTTTTCTAGTATTTTTTATGGTTTACCATCATATTTCTCAGTTTTCTGGTCAAAAAAATTGGGTTCCTTTAAAAAGGCTTATAAACGCAAACGCGGCTAAACACAGGTGCCTGCGTTTAGGCGCGTTTAGACGCGTTTAGACGCGTTTTGCGTCTGAAACGTGGAAAAGCAAACGTGTCTGAACGCATTTTTTTGCTTCTGAAAAAAGTGTCCAACTGCCTCTGAACGCGCGTTTAACTGCGTCTCGTGTGCATGGGGCCTTAGTCGTGCACCCCACAAATCTGGCCTTCATGGAAGAGTGGCAGAAGAAAGCCATTGCTGAAAGAAAGCCATAAGGAGTCCTTTGCAGTTTGCGAGAAGCCATGTGGGGACACAGCAAACATGTGGAAGAAGATTCTCACCCTGAACACACTACCCTACTGTGAAACATGGTGGTGGCAGTATCATGCTGTGGGGATGTTTTTCTTCAGCAGGGACATGGAAGCTGGTCAGAGTTGATGGGAGGATAGATGGAGCCAAATACAAGGCAATCTTAGAAGAAAACCTCTTAGAGTCTGTAAAATACTTAAGACTGGTGTGGAGGTTCACCTCCCAGCAGTACAACAACCCCAAACATACAGCCAGAGCTACAATAGAATGGTTTAAATCAAAGCATATTCATGTGTTAGAATGGCCCAGTCAAAGTCCAGACCTAAATCCAATTGAGAATCTGTGGCAAGACTTGAAAATTGCTGTTCACAAACGCTCTCCATCCAATCTGACAGAGCTCTCTAGATGTGCAAAGCTGGTAGAGACATACCGAAAAAGACTTGCAGCTGTAATTGCACATACTTATTTGTAAAAAATTTGGAAAACCATTTATCATTTTTCTTCCACTTCACAATTGTGTGCCACTTTGGGTTGGTCTATCACATAAAATCCCAATAAAGCACATTTACATTTTTGGTTGTACCTTGACAAAATTTGGAAAATTTCAAAGGGTATGAATACCTTATTCTCATTATATGCCTTGCTTGCCATGCTTCTTGCCACAGTCACAGGTATTAGATGAGAGGTGCCAAATGACTACCAGGTAATCTTAAAACAAGAATTCTGAATGGTTCATAGGTGCAACAACACCAGATATATGCACCGCACTCTGATATTATCCACTGAATTGTTAATTTCAATAACTGATTACCCTATCCAAAAAATGTAAGGTGGATGAAATAATCCTCCCAGCTGCGCTATTGTATTCTGTGTATTCTGATCAGTAAAATTCCAATGGCTGTGTGTATGAGGCCTACTATTGCACAGATACCTAAAAGGTAACTCAACTTTAGTGGGGAATAAAATAATATAGCTTATACAATTGCAACACAAGTCATACTGTAATTGAATGTTTTTAAAAATGACATTTCCTTTTCAATCAGTAGCGCTGAAAGTTTCTGTAAAATGCAATGCAATATGGCTACCTGGAAGTATTCTGTAGACAGAATGTTACAGAAGGTCCCCCAGGAACATAATTTCTTGCTTGTGTGATTGGCTCACTCATTTTCTCAGATGCCTGCACTAAGATACAACTCAGATTTCAGGTATCCTCTGCAACAGAAGTGTCCTTTTTGGTGAGATATTCCCAATAGAAACACGTCTAAAGGGATGCAGACCCTGCAATTTTCCTCATTAGAGGCCTGCAGGTGCAGCAACTGGTTGATAATTATGAAACCACTCCCATTTGATTCACTTTTAACGTGGGCACTGGCAAACAAACAGTGACAAACAAAAGGTAAGAATTTGCAACAAAGTTTGGTAAAATCCTTGCAATGTATATAGATCACTCAGAGGGGAATGTTTTTTTCTCAACAAAAGTAGTTACTCTTTAAATATAAACTACTCTACAGAGTGACTACAGTGGCTGCTTCACCTGTATCTGTTATCAATATAGTTTTATTGCATTGATCTGTTTTGTAGTTGTATTATTAGTTTAATCCACACACTACTGTAAGCTTGAATAAACACAAAGATTTAAGCAGTATGTTGGAGAACATATGATACAGGCTGAGAAACTGTGATCTTAATAGGCTAAATATGGACTAAATGGACTATCCAGCTTTAAAAACCTCCACTTGACCCCCTTTATCAGAGAGATACAGATGACAGAGGATTCTAATTTACTATTGTGTTATCAGTTCCTGGAGAATTTCAGAGAGAATGAGATGTCTCAACACATGATGGTTTGACAGCACAATATGCTCTAAGCAAGAAAACAGTGTATACCGGAACAGCTCAGACCATACTCCAATTTTAATATCCTGCAAACACTAATGTCTAATATAAAAGTACATAGGCTTCTTCAGGGCAAAATCTCACAGCACCTGCTATCATTAGTAAAATGAAAAAGGTGTTTTATGGAGGTCACTGTAGTCTAACCTCAGAAATGGTCCTCGCTGTTCTCAGCAGGCTGCCAAACTTGGATGCCAAAGCCATAGAATATATTAGCAGCCACAGTCGTTCTTGCCAAAGACTTTTATATTATTAGTAACTGCAAGACATTATAGCCTTCGTAAAGGCTTGTGATCCTGTTTTAAAGCGGAGCTTCACCCAAAGGGGAAGTTCCGTTTTTAATGCCTCCTCCCCTGCTCCTCTTTGACATTTGACAATTTTTTGGGGGGGGGGGGGGGGGGGGGGGACAGGTACCTAGTTTTGATAGGTACCCACTCCCACTTCCACACGAAATGCTTGTCACACCCGGATACCCACAGTTAAGATGCTGGCGCCAGGGACCGAAGACCCCTCCCCCCGGCACCCCCTTGAGTGAGCACAGCGCTGGATCCTGGGACAGATGAGTGTTTTTTTATTAAAAGTCAGCAGCTAGAGTTTTTGTAGCTGCCAACTTTTTATTTAAAAAAGAAAAACAAATGGAGCTCCTCTTTAAAGTTCATGGAGTTGATTTAATAAAACTGGAGAGTGCAAAATCTGGTGCTGCTGTGCATGGTAGCCAATCAGCTTCTAACTTCAGCTTGTTAAGCTTTGACAAAACAAAAACTGGAAGCTGATTGGTTTCTATGCAGAGCTGCACCAAATTTTGCACTCCCCAGTTTTAGTAAATCAAGCCCAATACATCATAAAGTTGGGCAACCATAAAAAAGCGTATGTGTAGTGTATGTGTATGGCATTATCAGTAAACAACTCAGTTAAAATACGATAGAATATGCAATAACACACTGAAATTGAAAATCTGAATTTTTTTCTAAAAAAACAAGCGTGACCCAACCTTTACAAGAAAAGCTGGGATTTGCATATGACTTCATCTGAATATATCTCTGGATATACTATGGGGTTGATTTACTAAAACTGGATAGTACGAACTCTGGAGCAGTTGTGCATGGTAGCCAATCAACTTGTTCAATTAAAGTTTGACCACCAAAAAAACTTGAAGCTGATTGGTTCTATGCAGAGCTGCACCAAATGATGCACTCTCCAGTTTTAACCCTGGTTCACACTGGTGCGATTTGCCATGCGATTCGACAGTTCAAGATCGCATGACAGGTCGCATCCTATTGCCGGCAATAGAACCGTTCAATCATTGTGACACAAGTGACTTTGAAAAAGGCCCCTGCACTACTATTTTATTTGGGGATTTCATTATGACTTGTATAGTCTGTTAAATGAAATCGCAATCCGCAATAAAATTGGAGGTGCAAATTGCGCTGATCTGCGACTTTGAAATCACGCTGAAGTAGTGGGATTTCACAACCGCATTGGTGTGAACCAGGGCTTAGTAAATCAACCCCTATATGTTTTGACATAAGATTTTCCCCCAATAATCTTTGCTTATTCAGCTTTTCATATTATACTCAGTTTGAATTGGCCAGGTTTGTCACAAGTTTATTAAAGTGACCCTGTCAATAAAACAAAGACTTCCCAAAAAGCATACTTGTAAAAAAACATATGCCTTTCATATAGCCTACACCCCTAGAATACTGCTATGTTTAAAGAAATCTTCATGGTAAGTAAATATGGAACACCAACATTTTTGGGAGTGTCATGTGATGTGTGGAGATCAACAGGAGAGACCCCTGAATGCAACGGAGACAGAGATGGACACTCCTGGAAGTGCTGCTTTTCCTATGGACTTCTGGTGATTTCTCTTCTCAATGGAACTCAATGGAACAGTGGTCTGACAGCTCATGCAAAGGGAAAGGTAAGCATTTACAGTCTTCTACTATTATTGGTATTGTTCTTTGGAGTTTTTTTTATTAATGCTAGGGTCACTTTAACAACCCAACAATTTTACCACTAAAATTGCTTTACAGTAGCTTAAGATGGTAACGGCTGATACCCTTTTTTTGTGACTATTTATATTGAACGTCTTCCTTTTTACCTCCACTACTTCCTCTCCTCTTGTTATTAGCCATACAAGCTTGGGTTCTGTTGTGAGGTGATTGCTCTGACTTTTGTGCCCTTTCAGTTTGGTAATTGTAGCTTTTTATGGCTGTTATTCCCTTGTATTTTATGTCTGTCATGGTCATTATTTAGTAAAGGGCTTTGTGGTAGCCATCCAATTAGGCAGGTTGTTTCAAAATAAAAAAGGAACAGGATTACCTTAACAATACAGCAAATTACTAAAGTGTCCTTTGGGAGGATTGCTTAATTTGCCTGTTCACAATAGTCATCAAGAAAGGCAGGCTCCTTTGAAACTGACAGCACTAATGGACATGAAGTTGTAGATTCTTGGACAAGCAAATAGGTCAAAGAAATGTTTGCCAGGTTGTATGTTTAAAGGTATTAATCATAGAATGAAAAAATCTATCAGTTGCTTTTTGTACTGGAAGAAAATGATCAAGAGGCAGGTTCTTTTGGTATACTGGCTGTTTCATCATTTTCTGCTGCAGTACCTAAATCTTCTATAGGGTACAGAGGTACATGTGCAGGATAGCGCAGTATACATATGGCTTTTGTACTAAACACATTGAAGATCATGCTACTGTCTATATATGATAATTTGTGGATTTCATGGAATAGGTAAAATAAGGTCATTAACTATAATTGATATATACATATACTTTTACAGAATGTTTATGCTTAGCTTTAGCAGAGCATTAGTCCATGTCTCCAAAGGAGCTTGCACTTGAACTACCTTACCACTTTCATATACAAAAAGACACACACACACAGACACAGTTTGTGGAATCAATAGCTGCTCGAAACTTCCGCTGTACCTCCAGCTTCCATCAAGTGTATACCCAAGAGTGAATTTCCACTCAACTGCACTGGTTGTCGAGTCGAAATGAACAGGTCGTATACTGAT
>CM053028.1:335864337-336076837 GCA_028564925.1 Lithobates sylvaticus | reverse complement strand
ATCGCGCTTCCCTTCCTTTTCCTGACCTGCCGTGCTGCACCTGGACTGGTCTGGAATGGATTTTGGGGAGGACCTACACCATTTTTAAAGTACACATTTCATCATTACCACATGCCTTGATTACTGAATGCGTTTCATTTATTTCCTTCTGTGAATGGAGTTTGACACCTTTTCATGCAGTATTTACCAAGTGTTCAGCGTTTTGCGGTAAATAACGCAAAATGGTATAGTGAATTTACATTTATAGGATCACATGCGATATTTAGGCAAAATGTGCCCGGACACCTAAATATCGCCTGCAGGTTCCTTTTCTGAATGTTCATTGTTCTTTAAGTGCTTTCATCAAAGTGCCTGGTCTAAGTGCAGGACACTTATTTTAAAATTGACACTTTGATAAAAAATGACATTGCAAGTGCCAAATCACCCTAGCAAAAGCCAATTATGACAGATTTTCTTTAACTCTTAAAACGTATGCAGGAACAGTTCAGCGGTATAAAGTGGAAATAAAAGTCAATCCTTACTTTATAAATCAACCCATTCAGTTTAAAATAGAAATAAAAGGCAAAACATTTGTGTATATAAGAATATGAAAAAAATGTAAATACCCTAATTTTTATTCATTTTTTATTTATTTGTGATCACATCGCTGTTCTTAGCTACATACGGGGCTTAGAGAGCTGGGGTGGAGAAACAGCAGTACTAATGGCTGTGGGGGTGCGGGGGTGTTGGCCCAAGTCTTGGAGTCTTGGATCATTGGAGGACAGGCAGGCTGTCTCAGCACATACAGAAAACTGATCACTCTGGTATGGAATTGCTCTCATGCCTAGCATTGTCAGTTTGAAAAAGGAAAGCATTTGACACAATGGAAGCAATACAACGAGAACAGGATACTTTTTTTTCAAAAGTACATGGTACAGCACACATCAGGAATATGTTGGGTAACATACACTTTAACTGATTTCCGTTAAAAAAATTTGGGCAGAGGAAAAACAAGGAAATAATTAAATTAATGAAGTAAGTCTTGGATGAATAGGAATTTATAAAGACTCAGGTCTGGTTAAATGACAAGTGCAGGATTGATATGCTTCCAATGAAACAAATAAATAAATCGAAGAGTAGACGGAAAGGAAGTATAAATAAACAAAAGAGATGCAAAGAAAAAATGTTATATGAGCCTCACTAATATAAAGAGATTTTTCAGTCACGTTTTGTAATGAAAAACAAGGAAACCTAAGCGATGGCTTAAACCAAACAGTATATATTACAGATTACACAGTCCATTGAATATAGATTGAAAAGACCATATCCTGAGCTGAGTGCTCCACAATTCATTGAATAAGGATGTGGTACGGGTTTGCCGCTACCCTGGGTTTGAGTCAAATCCTGTAGGTTTTCTGCAGATTTGCCTGGAATTTTTTTTTTTAAACCATATCGCACTTTATAGCCTCTGAACTATGACTGCCAGGCTTAGAAGGTCCGGTAAGAGGGATATTGGATAAGCCAGCCCCCTCACAATTGAAGGAGGGGAGGGCAAGAAGCAGCCTCAGTGTCAGTGTTTTGGAAGCTGCTGCAGAACAAGGGCGGGGAAAGGTAACAAATTGCATAGGGAGTGATTAAAGTCAATTTTAGCACTGTACTTTAATTCTGATTGCTAGCTCTTTGGGCAATCAACCCCTTTGCTACTTTTTTGTTTTTATTATTGGGGGGCTTTTTTGTCTTTAATTTAATTTTGGTGTTGTTTTGAAGTCAGTGTCAAGGTCAGGGGTCAGTTGTGCGCCCCTAATTTCAATATGGCCCACCCCTTCCTGTCAAGGCCACACCCCTTTCTGTTTAAGACCCACCTGGTCATCTGTAAACACCCCTTCCTCTTTAGGGTACACCTCTTCCTCTCTGTACATTAAAAGTGGGTACCAAGTGCCTACTTGTAAGCTCCTTGAGGGCAGGGACCGATGTGAATGTACAATGCAGGCCTCAAAATTTCAAGTCATGAGCCATTAGCTAGGACTTAAGACCCCTTTCACACTGATGCATTTTTCAGGTGCTTTTGGGCTAAAAATAGCGCCTGTAAAGCGCCTGATAAACGGCTTCCCTTGCAGTCTGTGTGAAAGCCCTCAGGCTTTCACACTGAGGCAATGCGCTGGCAGGACGTTAAAAAAACTCCTGCAAGCAGCATCTTTGTACTAAATCTTACCTATAGGTATTGTAAATATCTCCTAAACATGCACCGCTTAGGAGATTTTTACTGTATACAGCGCCAATGACGTTATCAGCGCATACGCTCTGAAGGAACGGACACCCGTGATGTTTCTTCAGAGCCCTGTGTCCTGACCTGCGGCTCCCCTGTGCACTTGTGGGAGTGACGTCACAAGGCTCTGGCCAGTCATGCAGCCGGAGTCCACCGACCTGGAAGGAAGACGGGCAAAGATGGATGCTGTGACAACAGGAGCTTTGTTTGCAGGTACGTTTCACATAATGTGCAAGTAAGCGATGCATACTAGCACATTATGCCTTTACTTTGCAGGTCAGCAAAATTTTAAAATAAAGAGACAGTGTTTACTTCCTCTTTAAAGTGGAACTTAAATCAGAAAATTAAGTCCTGCTAGATCACTTCAGGATGACCCCTATTGCAGGTATAGCTATGTAAAACATTAAATATATGTAAAATCCAGTAATACACTGCCTCACCTTGTTCTGCACATGCTCAGTTGCTCTCCATTTTTGGCAACGTACCAAAAAACAGAGCCACTAGAGGCTGATCTTCTGACCGCTAAAGATTTACTGCTGCTCATGGGCTCTGGGCTTCAGCAAAATGACAGCCTCTGGCAAGAATCAAAAGGAGCAATGCTGGAGACAATTTACAGCACACATTAATATTGGTAGCATAATTAATGTGGAATGTATGCTCATTGCTAAAGGACATTTTTTTTTGTTATATTTGTTATGAGTAAAGTGCCATTCTAGTGAAAAATGTATAGAAATTAGGCAGTGGTAAGATAGTTTTGCATCAGTAAAAACACAGACAACCTTGGTGAACTACTAACCAATCTGCTGGTCAAAGTGGAAAAAGTATGTTTAGGTGCTCTGCTGCTGTATGTAAGCCAAGCTAATTGTCAAAAAAAAAACAAAAAACATTTCTACAGTCAAATATGTGCTACCAGTGTATGCTGTCTTTAAAAAAATATACTGCTTCATGACACCAAGCATTACCTAAACATGTCATTTTAAAGACTTGTGTATTTTCAGTGTTATCCTCAAAGCCACTTGAAAAGACCTTCTCTCTGTATGGTACATTTTTACAAAAATTGCTTCCCATGCATTTTTTGGGCATTAGTTGAATTATTGGCCCTATAAATGGCCAGGATTTAAAGTGGTGTTCCAGTCATTTGTTTATTAAAAGTCAGCAGCTACAAAAACTGTTATAAATAAACGCACTCACCTGTCCCACGGTCCAGCGGTGCACTCGCTGCAGCCGTGTTCTCCCCGTGTCCTGTCGGGGCTGGGCTCAGCCCTTCCTTCTCAAATCTGGCTGCTCAGCTGTTGGCTAATTGCCAGCTCCTATCTTTCCACAGTGACTCACCTGTTGATGATATCCTTCTTGTCAGTCCTGCCTACTTAGGCCGCCCTGTCCAGATGATCTCTGCCTTTGCCACATCTCTAGAGGCGCTCTCCTGTGTTCCTGTTAAAGACTTGCTTGGCTGGCATTCCTTCTGGCTCCAGATTCTGCTCGCTGTTATACTATGCTGTTCTCTGGCTCCCTGAAGTTTTGGCTTGTCTGACTGTCCGTTCCAGTTCCTGAACTCTGGCTATGTTTTGACTACGTTTACTCTGTTTACCTTTTTTTATTATTATTAAACAAGTGTGATTTAACTGTACTTCTGTCTCAGTCTGATAAATTTTTTCTGACATGTCCTCCCTCAGCGGCGCCAGCATCTCTACTATAGGTACCCGGCTGTGACAGTTTGCGGATTCACAGCAGGGTGCCCACTGCGCATGCGCAAGTGGCGCTGCTCTCTGTGACTGGTCCTGAAGTCTTCATGTGTCCCAGAAGACTTCGGGAAGAAGAACTTCCACTTCTAATTGCCTAAAGAGACCAGAACGGAAGTGGGAGCAGGTACCTGTCAAAATCAGGTACCTGCTCCCCCTTCCTTCCCCAAAAACTTAATTTCACAAACAGGAGCTGGGGAGGAGGCCTTAAAGCGGAAGTTCCACTTTGGGGTGGAACTCTGCTTTAATAAGGAAGGAATTTGGACAGAAAAGACCATATCCTGGGTTGAGTGCTCCACAGTCCAATGAATATCCTGGGCTGCATGTTTCAGAATTCAGTGTACAGGTGATACCCGGGTTACAAACAAGATCGGGTCTGTAGGTTTGTTCTTAAGTTTAATCTGTTTGTAAATCGGAACAGATACATTTTTTTTTTAAGTGTCGCTCCAGCCAAAAAAACGATTTTTAAGCTTTCTTGATAGCATAGGGAAGGTTAACACCCCTGTAATGTTTATTTTGCTGTCTGTGCCCCTGTTCAGAAGATTTAATTTCACTTTCTGTCCCAATGACGATTGGATTTTGAAAATTTGGGGTTGTTGTGGAAGCAAGCCTTGGTGATAAAGCATCAGTGGAGGCACCTTATCCCCATAATAACTCTTACATGAGTGAATTTCCCTTCCTAGGGGTAGATTTCCTCTTAATTCCTTTTGTCTCCCTCCGTTTGTAAGTAGGAGTCATTTGTAAGTCGGATGTTTGTAACTAGGGGACCGCCTGTATATAGATTTAAAAGACCACATCCTGGGCTGAGTGAGTGCTTACACAGTACAATAAATATAGATGGAAAAGACCATATCCTGGACTAAGTGCTTCCACAATCTACTGAACATAGATAAGACAGAAAATGCAGAGTTTTTACACAGTTCAGTGAATGTAGAGGGAAACGATCATAACCTGGGCTGAGTGCATCCCTGGTCCACTGAATTTGGATAGTTAAGTGTTAGAAATTCTGTATATAGCCCTACAGAACAGACAATGCACGGTCCACATGTATTTATCTACTGATTGACTGCAAACAAGAAACAGGAACTTTATTCAGGGAAAAGACATGGGACGTACCATAGATGCAGCTACAGACTTATAAACACTGCCGTCTACTGGCTGATGTAGTTGTTGCACAAAATACATAAACAATGTATTCCAACACCCCCCCACTGAACAACTACTCCTTATATTAGTCCCATTTTGAATCTCAGTTCTATAAATCTTTTTCTTTAAGCTGGTAAGTCAAATGCTCTGATACACTTTTGTTTCTTATGGGTTGGAAGTCTTTGCATCTCATTCCATGAATCTGGCTCTGATTTTAATGCTACACAAGCAACATAGGACAGAGGTTTGGCTGGAATGCCTTTATTTATTCTGGTGGATTTCCTGATTGAAGCCTCTTGTGCCCTGGTCCCTTCTTTTACACTTTTTGGATTGTCTACGTTAATTTCTTTCTGTGTAACTTCATTGCTTATCTTCATGTGATACTGATGTGGAATTTTTCTCAGTTTGAAGTGTTTGTGTTAGTTTTGAACACACTGAAGTGTCATGGACAATTACACTTCTACTGATGGTTACCTTGTTTGTGTCTTGGTGTAGAATTCTGTATCCCTTTTGAGATTCAATGTACTGCACATGTACACCTTCCTTTGTGCAAGCATCCCATTTTGTACGATTTTCTTTTGCAATGTGCACATAGGCTTTGCTTCCAAAAATGTTTAGATGGTTCAAATTCTGGGCCCTTCCATTCCACAGTTCATACAGCAACTGATTTTGGAGATGGCATGCAGTCATAATTGTCTCCCCCAGTATGTGTTTGGCATATCTGCATCAAACAGCATGGTTCTTTCACTCTGACATACAGTATGGTTCAAATATTATGCCATGCTTTCTGAGAATCACCTGTGTGTTATCATCTGTATTTTAAGCTTCATTGTCTGTGCGCAATACACTTGGCATTTTGCCACATTTGGTGCTTACTTGAGCCAAATACTGTTCAAGTGGTACTTCACTTTTGTTGTGTAACAGATATAGTTTATACCTGGAGCAATCATCTAGAAAAATGAGAAAATACCTCTTCTTTCCTGGAGTCAATTGATGCCACAAAGATCTGAATTAATTAAGTCCAGGGGTTTCTTAGTTCTGCTGTTACTCTGCTTTGGAAAGTCTTTTCTTGTAGTTGTTCCTATTATACAGCTCATTTTTATTCCACTTGCATAGGTATTCTCAGTTAATTTATTGTGTCAGGACGTCTGCGCCCAAGTCGTCTGTGCCATGTGTGAATGTAGTTTGAATGTTTTTCTCCTTGGCAGTATTAACCACCTCATTGCATTTCAGCTGATACAGTTCATTTGTAATTTTAACCTTTGCGAGTAAGATATTCCCTTTTGTGATGGCACAACTGTCATCTTGGAAGGTCACTATATTGCCTTGTTTTGTTAGCTTCTTCACTGACAAAAGATAAATTTCAAGAGCATTGACATAGATGACATTTTCCACAGGTATCTTTCTGGTGACACTCTGGGAAATAGGACAGTAAAAAAACTGTCTCCAATTCCATCTCATTCCATTATTTGTCATGTGACTCATAGCTCCTGAATCAACACACCATGCCTGCAGAAATGAGGTGCAACTTTTCTATTAAAAAACATATTCATTATCTGAAGCAAAATCTGTTTATTTTGGCCAAAATCAGTTTAACTTTGGCCTTTTTGTAGTTTAGTTTGCAATTTTCTTTATACACAAAACATTCACGTATTTCTTGTTGCATGTTACTGTTTTTATTCCTATTTTTCATCTTTAAAGCAGTCTCTGGGGCAGAAGCACTGTCACCATTAATGCTTTCTGTTTTACACTTCTATTAATCCACAAGCTTGCCCTTAACATTTTCCAATATCAGTTCATCATTTGAATGTGCATCAAGTGCTGTGACAAGCGTTTCATCACTTAACGGTAAGCCACCAAGTAATAGTGCTGCGACCTGAAAATATTTTATTTCTTCTATTCCTCTCAGCTGTTCCAAGGTGTGCCTTATGTAATCCTGCATGAACTGGTCTTTCATCAGCTTGGTTTGGTATAGCTTTCTAATTAAATAAAGTTTATTGCTGAGATTAGCTTTCATGCACCTTTGTAATCCTTCCCACATTTCTTTAGCAGTTTCACATTTACATATACAGTATGTATGATTTGATCATCTTCTTGGCGAAGAGAGATTGTGCTCTGAGCTTTTTAATCTATCCACTCATCTGAAGGGTGTTCTGGTCTGACTTCAGTCATACATTTTCTTTTTTTTTTTTTTTTTTTTTTTTTTTTTATTTATTTTTTTTTTTTTTTAGTCATACATTTTCACATACCTTCTCTTATTAGCACCATTTTCATCTTGAATTTCCAAGACTGGTAGTTCTGGTTTGTCAGATTTGCAAATGAAAGCTTTGTTGCAGCTGTGTTACTGACCGTTTTTTTATTCTTTTGCAGTCTTCTTTCTGCTGCTATTTATTGCACTTATCTATTGTAGCATGCTAAGACTGGGCTATAACTGGGTGGGTGTCTGGGCTATGCCTGGGCCCATAACCTGTTAGAAATTCTGTATATAGCCCTACAGAACAGGCGGAGTCCACATGTATTTATCTGCTGCTTGGCTGCAAACCGGAAAAAGAAATTGTATTCAGGGAAAAGACATACCATAGATGCAACTACAAACTTGTAAACATTACCTATAACATTACATCTACTGGCTGATGTAGTTGTTGCACAAAATACATGACCAATGAATTCAAACAATAAGACTATATTCTCTTATTCTGGGGTGCTTCCACAGTCCATTAAATAAAGATTGAAAAGACCATATTCTGGGTATAAGGCTTCCACAGTTCAATGAATATACAGTGCCTTGAAAAAAGTATTCATACCCCTTGAAATTTTCCCATTTTGTCATATTACATCCAGAAACGTAAATGTATTTTATTGTGATTTTATGTGATAGGCCAAAACAAAGTGGCACATAATTGTGAAGTGGAAGGAAAATGATAAATGGTTTTATTTTTTACAAATACATATCTGAAAAGTGTGGTGTGCGTTTGTATTCAGCCCCCTTTACTCTGATACCACTAACTAAAATCTAGTGGAACCAGTTGCCTTCAGAAGTCACCTAATTGGTAAATAAAGTGTGTAATTTAATCTCAGTATACAGTAAATTCAGCTGTTCTGTGAAGCCCTCAGAGGTTTGTTAGAGAACCTTAGTGAACAAACAGCATCATGAAGACCAAAGAACACATCAGACAGGTCAGGGATAAAGGTATGGAGAAGTTTAAGGCAGGGTAAGGTTATACATAAATATCCTTTGCTTTGACCATCTCACGCAGCACTGTTCAATCCATCATTCGAAAATGGACAGAGTATGGCACAACTGCAAACCTACCAAGACATGGCCCTCCACCTAAACTGACAGGCCGGGCAAGGAGAGCATTAACCCGAGAAGCAGAACGGAGGTCCATGGTAACTCTGGAGGAGCTACAGAGATCCACAGTTCAGGTGGGAGAATCTGTCCACAGGACAACTGATTGTCGTGCACTCCACAAATCTGGCCTTTATGGAAGAGTGGCAAGAAGAAAGCCATTTGCAGTTTGTGAGAAGCGATGTAGGGGAAACAGCAAATGTGTGGAAGAAGGTGCCCTGGTCAGATGTGACCAAAATTTTTACTTTTTGGCCTAAAAGCAAAATGCTATGTGTGGCAGAAAACTAACACTGCACATCACCCTGAACACACCATCCACACTGTGAAACATGGTGGTGGCAGCATCTTTTTTTGGGGGATGCTTTTCTTCAGAAGGGACAGGGAAGCTGGTCAGAGTTGATGGGAAGATGGATGGAGCCAAATACAGAGCAATCTTAGAAGAAAACCTTCTGCAAAAGACTTGATACTGGAGTGGAGGTTCACCTTCCAGCAGGACAACAATCCTAAACATACAGCCAGACCTATGGAATGGTTTAGATCAAAGCATATTCATGTTTCAGAAGTCCAAGTCAAAGTCCAGACTCAAATCAAATCGAGAATCCAGAGCTATTTTGCAATGAAGAATGGGAAAAAATTTCACTCTCTAGATGTGCAAAACTGATAGAGACATACCCAAAAAGACTTGCAGCTGTAATTGCAGCAAAAGGTGGTTATACAAAGTATTGACTAAGGGAGGCTGAATACAAATGCGCGTCACACTTTTCTGCTATTTATTTGTAAAAAATTTGGAAAACCATTTTTCATTTTCTTCCACTTCACAATTTATGTGCCACTTTGTGTTGGTCTATCATATAAAATCCCAATAAAATACATTTACGTTTTTGGTTGTAGCATGACAAAATGTGTAAAATGTTAAGGGGTATGAATACTTTTTCAAGGCACTGTAGAGGGAAAATACCATATGCTTAACGGAGGGCCTGTACTGTTTAGTTAGTTAACCACTTTAAGACCAGGCCTCTTTTTTAGATGTGGCGTTTACAAGTTAAAAACTTTTTTTTTGCTAGAAAATTACTTAACCCCCAAACATTATAAATTTTTTTCTAACATCCTAGAGAATAAAATGGCAGTCCTTGCAATACTTTGTCACACCGTATTTGCGCAGCGGTCTTACAAGCGCACTTTTTTTTTTTTTAAATACACTTTTTTTTAATTAAAAAAAAGGACAACAGTAAAGTTGGCCCAATTTTTTTTTATATTGTGAAAGATAATGTTAAGCTGAGTAAAATTATACCCAACATGTCACGCTTCAAAATTGCGCCCGCTTGTGGAATGGCGACAAACTTTTACCCTTAAAAATCTCCATAGGCGTCTTTTTATCAAAATTCTACCTGTTGCACATTTTGCGTTAGAGGAGGTACCTCACATGTGTGGTTTGAACACTGTTTTTATATGCGGGCGCTACTCACGTTTGCGTTTGTTTCTGCACGCAAGCTCTGTGGGACGGTGCCGCCGCTTCCAACAGCTCTGGTAAGCGGCGGAGGGCACCGGACCAATAAAAGTGATCTTGCTTGAATCCTCACACAGAGACCACTTTTATCTGGTATCGGACCACCAGCCGAACACGGGGATACCGGGGTTATGGCAGCTAACTGCTGCCATAACAACGATATCCGTCCTCAAAGTAGGGACGTACAGCGGCGTGCAGCGGTCTGGAAGTGGTTAATATGAATATGGAAGTTAACCCAGGGGCAGAGTACTGTTAGTTAAGAAAGCAAGAAAGCATTAGAAGCGTTAAACAGTAATGAGAAAAGTGATGCAGCAGTTTTGTCCTCTACCCTAAAAAAAGTTCTAGGTGACAACAATACTGCCAACCTTATATGTACGCAACATCAATATGAACACTGAACAAACAAATTCCATGGGGCATAGCAATCCTTAGTCCAATATATATAAACAACTGGATAAAGCAAATTGTGAAAGATTTTATATCTACAAAACTGTCTCTACACTGATTAGGTTTGCGCCATTCAAGGATCTTTTGCAAATGGAACAAATATATCAAGCAATGTAAATTGAGATTAAAGTCAACTGAAAACCGAGACAGGTTTATATGCTCTTAAATTTGCTCTTTTATGTCGCCCTAGAAAAAGTAATTAGAGATGGACATAGGCAACAAAAATGTGGTAGTACAATATTCAATCAATTATCACAGCATCTTGCAAATGCTGATGGCATAAATGTGTTATCTCAAAAGCTGTTAGACCTCAAGGAAGGTCTTCTAGAACTAAAACAAAGTGTAGCAGTATCTTAAATCTGTGATTACTGAGCACAACAACATTAACATAAGAAAAGCATCAGGTAATGCAGAAGTTACTTTGCAAAAATGATTGAAAATGTGTACTCTGCAGAGACTTGAAACCAATAAATTACTGTCATAGCACAGCCTATTGCATTGGGATGTGCACCCCAAAGGTCAGATAGATAGATCGAGAGAGAGAGAGAGAGGAAGGGAAAGGGAGGGAAGAGAGTGGGGGGAATGGAAACCCTAACTAAATGACATTTGAAATTTTAAAAACTTCCACTCTTAGGTATGAGCGTGGCAGCTGCCTCCTCTGAAAAACTCCACAAAGTGAAGTAATGGTAATGTGTAAATGTGCAGAGAGGTAAATAGCGCTGACAAACGGCTAACGGTAAAATTACCGTGCACAGTCAAATCATGATCCTGATAATGTGCTAAAGTGCATAATCCTTCATAAATGTGCAACAAACTGACAACAAAGTGCAAGTACTAATTTGTACCACAAGATCCCTGCCATCCCTACCATAAGCCCTGATAATGTATATCAATATCCTAATATTAATGCTAAAGTGTGTTAAACCTCATCTGAGCGAAAAATGCTGCAAATAATATGTACCACGATGAGTTAATGTCGTACTAAAGGTGCAAAACATATATAAGATTAAAAAAAAGTGACATAAATATGACAACATCAAAATAAAATAATATATTGTCCTTTAAGTACCATTCAAAAGTAACTAGTGCAAATAATGTCCTTGTAAATAATATCCAAAGTGACTTGTGCAGGATTCTAAAGTGACTTAGTGTACATAGAATAAATCTTCTTTGCAAAGAAATGAATAACACTCGTGCTCCCCTGCAGGGGTAATCAGATCTATATTTGATCCTGATATCCAATGGAATAGCCTCCTCTGTGGTGTATTAGATAGTGGAATATCCACATGGGAATGGATAGGAAAATTATTATATCAAATTTAAAATAGGCACTTAGGATGTGCCAGGAGCAAATAAAATAACACAGTCCATAGGTCCCAGTGCTTAAAAATGTCCTCAAATCTTTCGTAAAGTGCTCCAATTAAGTGTAGAAATTCACTTCAAACGTCATCTTATTTTAGTTGCGCTCTTTAGGTAGTAGATGTGCAGGAAATAAGGTAAGATCACATCTACTACCTAAACAGAGTAACTGAAATAAGGTTGAGTTTGAAGTGAAAAATACCATTACTGGGGATTATGGCTGGATGCACCCACACTGTGTCCAGCTGTGATCCTTGCAGGTAATTGCTGGCTGTATGAACACCTGTGAACAGCTTTGGCCACTGGCAGCCTGTCATTGCACTGTATGGGTATGGTGGTTGCTGCTAGCTGATCCCAGCTGTCAAATCCTGCAGCAGGAATCAGTAGATTCCTGCTGCTGGGAGTTGCATCATGGCTAAACACCTGTGTGAATGTAGCCATTGCCTCCATCAGAAGCCTGTGTTACAGGGTGGAAAAACAATATACATGTGCAGAATGGAAAAATTTGTTTGGTTTTGGATAGATTAGTTATGTTACTAATTTTTGTTTTGTTGATCAATTTTCAGAACGATTTGAATTCATATAGGTCGAAAAATGATTGACCGCTTTTTTTAATTCTCTGTGAAGAATATCTGCTTGTTAAGGAGCGGGCCGGGAGTCACCAGAAGGGAGTCTTAAATAACCAAGGGGCAGAGTCACCTGATGGTGTTATCTGGTGACCCCACCCCCTTGTGAGGTCAATGACCCAGCATGCCTCAGTCGATGACATCACAAGAAGGTGGGCCACCCCGTGATGTCACTGGGTGGCCCCGTCCTTGGCTATTTAAGAACTGTCAGAAGGAGGAGCAGGCAGACGGCAGGAGCCGTCGACAAGGTTTTTTTTTCTGGGTGTGGCAGCCGGCGTGATTGACAATGGATCTACTTCGGGGGACATTGTTGTTTGATTTTTTTAATAAAAAAACAAAAACGTGTGTTGTTTTTAATTTTGACACTTTTTTTGGTGAATGAGTAGGGGTACTATGTACGCCATACTCATTCACATAGGGGGGGGCAGGATCTGGGAAACCTCTTGTAATATGGATCTTCCACATTCCAATAAGCCCACAGACCCCCACAACCACCGATGGGGAAAGAGGGCCTTGTTCCCATCAACTTGGGACAAGGTGCTTTGGGGTGCCCCCTCCGCCCCAAAGCACCCCCACAGGTTGAGGGCATGTGGCCTGGTATGGTTCAGAAGTGGGGGGGGGTTGCTCTAGGTCTGCTGGGCTGCATGCTCAGATAAGGGTCTGGTATGGATTTGGGGGGGGGGGGGGGGGCTCACATTTTTCTTTTTCTATTGCTTTGTCTACATTTCAGCTCTCAGCAGGGAAGCCAGCTGACAGTTGCCCGCTCCTTAACAACCAGTTATTTTTCACACAGAATTTAAATTGGTCGATCTTTTTTCGACCAATCCAAATTTGAATCGCTCTGAAAATGTGGAATTCATTAGAAAACTAATATACGAAACAAAATTTTATGAATTTCAACAAAATTCATTACTATTTAATTTGGAGATTCGGATACATCCAAATCTCCCAATAACCAAATATTAGTCCGAATTTATATCCAGACCAAAATGAATTGCACATATCTGAAATACAACAGAAGAACTGAGAGACAGAAAAAAAGGGCTGTTCTCCTATAACAGCAAAATTCTAACCCCTAAAACTCTGCACCAGCGTACTGCAAATGTGTGCATTGCATTGGGTAGTGTTTAAATTCAGCAAGTGTCTGATCAAGGGTGTCCTTGTTCAAGCATGTTCTTTTTTGCTTGATCTGTCTGCTGTCACTGTAGACAGTTCTGAGGATCACAACCAGACATTGCATGAGCTTTTTCTTCAGTGAGAACCTTCTGTTGCTTGTTGGTGATACAGTGGATCTACCTGAGGACCGGTTCACACCACATGCAGTCCAGTGCATTTTTTTTTTCTGCATCAAAAACACATGGACATTAAGTTACATGGATTCCAATGGCAAAGCTCACACCACTGTGGTTCCAGTGCAGCCATGAAAAGTAGAGCATTTTTTTCTGCATGGAACTACACTGGAATGTGGCAAAATACATCAAACTCAGACTGGAATTACATCCAATCACATTACAGCAAAAGAACAACAGGAGAGGATTAAAAGTACACTACAACGTGTATAGTGTATAGTTTCTCCCTCTTTTTTGTTTAGAAAAAATAAAAAACCCAGGGGTGATTAAATACCACCAAAAGAAAGCTCTATTTGTGGGAAGACAATGATAAAACATTCACATGATTACAGTGTTGCATTACCGCACAATTGTCATTTAAAATGAAGTGAATGCTAAAAATTGTCCTGGGCAGGAAAGGGGTGAAAGTGCCTGTATTGAAGTGGTTAATCTATGCCATAACACACATTAACATGTGCATTATTGCACCACAACAGATACAAAACATGTACATTATAATGTTTTAAAAACGCAGTGCACCACATCGCACAGTATATGCATTGTGATGCACTGCTATGCATTGTACTTGGGGCTCTGTTGTACAATGCCTTTGCTTCCCATTCACCCAAATATGAAATCGCACTATGCATAGAGCAGATGTAGTGCCTTGTGTTGTGGTAATGTAGGTTAACACTTGCCATTTTGCACTCTTTCTCACATAGCACAAGTGTGAATGGGCACTAAACCCTCAACTACTGTATAACAATATATTGCTTGCCTAAATTACAGCTCTCATTATTTATACCATATGTTTCCTCATTATTACAAGGAAACATTATTGAAATCTTATTTTTTGGGGGGTAAGAATGCTGTCTACACTGAAAATAAAGCTGTCGGCCATTTTCAGCTTGCCTATGGGCAAATGTGTAGGAGGGCATTCTGTTTAATAGGGGTAACATCAGGCATCCTGTGGTACCTTCTCCTATAGATTACCTTTGTTTGGAATATTTTAAATGCTGACAGGTTCGCGTAAGGCCCGGATATTGCAAGCTGCAGACATTTGACTTTGTTGTTATTGTTCTGCTATGATATGATGATTGGGATAAAATGTACTGTTCTAACTGTCCTTATTTCAAAGAAGTGGAAATTTGCCAGCATACCAAGTTGCTTAGCAACTGACATTTGCTTGTGCATACTGCACTCTTTTGATGGGTTCTTATTATGACACTCTTGCTTAAAAGATAGAAATGTACCATCAGCGTGTTAAGTTTAAAATGAATTGGGCAGCCAGACTAAAGCTTTTCATTTTATAGGTCACAGCAATACATGTTAAATTCCATAATACATATAATACTTTATGTAGTGCTTGTTACTACTGTATAATGAGCATTGTAGTCATGTATGCAGTAATTTAACAACCTTAAAGTGATACTAAAGTATTGTGGGTTTTTTTTTTTTTTTTTTTGCACAGAGCAGCCCAGATCCTCCTCTTTTCGGGTCCCTCTTTGGTGCTCCCTCCTGTAGAGTGCCCCCACAGCAATCAGCTTGTTATGGGGGCACCCGAGCCGCAGCTCCATGTGTCCATTCAGGCATGGATCCATGGTTCAGCCCTGCCCCCTCTTTCTCCTGATTGGCTAACTGACTTTGTTTGACAGTAGTGGGAGCCAATGGTGATGCTGCTGCTGTGTCTCAGCCAATCAGGAGGGAGAGTCCTGGACGGCCGAGGCACTCGTGCACATTGCTGGATAGAGATGGGGCTCAGGTAAGAATTGAGAAAACTGCTACACACAAAAGGTTTTTTATCTTAATGCAGAGAATGCATTAAGATAAAAACCCTTTTGCTTTTTTACCTTAATTCAGAGGACCAAAACGTCAAATTATTAAATTATTACACATATATACACTATACTACCAAAAGTATTGTGACGCCTGCCTTTACACGCACACAAACTTTAATGGAATCCCAGTCTTAGTGTCAGAACCTGGTTCCTCCTCTGTGTCTGGTGTTGACTCTTCCCACTGAGCTATCTGGGATGCTGGACAGCTCCCTGCCTGATCTATTGGACAATCCTACCTGATCCATTGGCCAACCCTACCTTGTGTCTTGATTACTGTTGAACCTTGAACTCCTTGCCCCTCCCATGAACTTCCTTTATAACCCTTGTCTCAGCACTTCCTCTTTGCCAGGTTATTGTGCTTTCTCAGCCAGTGCCTTGCACTTGTCTTCCCTGCTGCTGTCTGTATTTTGCTACCTCTCGTAATCGACCCTTGGCTTGTTCCTTGAATACTCTGATCCCAACCTGCAACTACTCATTACCGACCTTTTGGCTTGTTTACTGACCATGCTGCTGTTTGATCCTTATCTGCTCATCTGCTACTGGACCCCGGCTTGCTCACACCCTTGTGGGGAAAACCTGAGGACCGCGACCTGGTACTAACACGCAGCTAAAGCCATCTCCACCATCAGGAGCTCTGGTGAACACTGGTTAGTACTTAGACTTCGTACCTCAGGTGAGCCTGTGTCATCTGCCAGGGTGACTGCCTGTGTACCTATCCTGCTGGTCGGTGGTAGTCCTGCAACTGCTTTAGCAACTGGTCTTCAAGCCTGATGCCTGATCGTGACACTTAGTTTGTATAGTTCAATATTGGGTTGGCCCACCCTTTGCAGCTATAACAACTTCATCTCTTCTGGGAAGGCTCTCCATAAGGTTTAGGAGTGTGTGTCTATGGGAATGGTTGACCATTCTTCCAGAAGCGCATTTGTGAGGTCAGGCACTGATGTTGGACGAGAAGGCATGGCTCGCAGTCACCGCTCTAATTCATCCCAAAGGTGTTCTATCAGGTTGAGGTCAGGACTTTGTGCAGGCCAGTCAAGTTTCTCCACCCCAAACTTGCTCATCCATGTCTTTATGGACCTTGCTTTGTGCACTGGTGCGCAGTTATGTTGGAGCAGGAAGGGGCCATCCCCCAAACTGTTCACACAAAGTTGAGCCCCTCCACGTCACTAGTAAGGGAAGAGTCCCTAAAGTTCTATGTTTAGATGTGGGATTTTTAGAAATAACTGAGGTGTTAGACATGTTGGAATTGGTAAAATCCTTTTTGCTGTACAACTGCATGTATCCACCGCAGATGGAGAGTCTGATACTGCCTAGTTCCAATCAGTGGATGTAGTTGGTACAGGTGATGTTAAGCAATGTTGATAAAAATTGGTATTGGTTACTGCAACGTTGGTTACTTTTGTGGAAAGTGGTCTCAGTTCTCTGCGAGAGTGCTTCCAGCGGCAGTGGTGTGCGGAAGGCGCTCAGGGGAACTGCAGAGGAATCAGAAATGACAGACTTGGTGGAAGTCTCTCTGTATGTTGATGCGATGAGGTGCATTCCTCTGCTGGTGCTGTCAAAGGTGTGGCTGAGCAGTGGTTGGTACATGGCTTGTGTACTGTCTTACCCGTTAGACCTCATATAAGGGAAGGGCCCGAAAACGTTCGTTGGTAGGACAGTCGCTATTGGAGTGTTGGACAACAGGGGGCAATGTGAAACTGTGAGAAGGTCCCATAGGGAGTAACTGTTTGCCTGTAGGTGGTCCCTCCACAGACACTGTCTTAGCAAACAAGAGGTTGTGATGACAGTAATAATATTGAGTTGAATAATCCATTGTGGAACGTTGCTATTGAGGTTAAACGGAAAGGATGTGGTGTTTATTTCATATAGTTTGGTTGCCAAGGGTAACCACACAAGGCTTGGTGAACCTGAGAAACAGATGATGTTGGTTAGTGTTGAGTCAGGTAGGGTAAGAAGTCAGTCCCTGACAGGTGTCATGGAAGTGGGTTCGGAACAGTCCTAGGAGAGTAGGTCTGGGGGATGTAAAAAAAAAAAATGGAGGATCCCAAGGCCAGAATGTAAAGGGATAGTAGAGAGATTAGTGGGAGCCCACGGTTCAGGAAGAAGTGCTTGTGGAAGCACACTCTGAAGAAGATGTGGGTGCAGTGCCCCTTTTAGAAAAAGGTTGGGCAGGTTAGGACTCCTGTTGCTGAGAGTTGGCACAGAGGTGCCAAGATGAAGTGCTGGTGGAAACCTACCCGGAAAAAGAAATGTGCCTACACAGCTAATGGCTGGCACAGAGGTGTCCCATCCATGGTAACGGGTTTATATGTTCCTCCCTCTGGTTCGAAACAAGGGGAGAGGATATGTGGCAGTGGGACCCCATGCTACCTGGAAGATTGCTGGTTTATGCCAGATTATGGAGAGACGGGCACTCTGATATACACAGCTGTGTGCTGGGCTATTTAGTTGTGACCTGACTATGGCTCACGGCCCCACCCAACAGACATGAGGTCTGTGCATGGGAGTCAGGTGGACTCCCATTTCTCGGCAGGAGTCAGAGGCTGCATGGGGCAACCAGAGCGTGCATGTCTGCAGGAGGCAGATGTAGTCTGTTACAAAGCAGCAAGGAGCTGATCGTGAGTAAGCTATAAGAGAGCTAGACTCTAGGAACCCTTTTGGTCTGAGGATAGGGTTGCCACCTCATTCCTTTAAACCCGAACACTTATGAATTACACTGGTTCTGTGGCCAATTAAGGTGGCAATTAAACACAATTGGCGCCTTATCTGCATTCAATTAGCCGCAGAACCTATGTAATTCATATGTGTTCGGGTTTAAAGGCATGAGGTGGCAGCCCTATCTGAGGAGCAGACCTAAGGCCTAAGCTGGATGCCTGAAGCAGCCGTGTGGTAAAGAATAAGCCAGGAGGCTGGAAAAAAATCCTGATTGTGCAGGATACAGTAATGGTGGAACCCCCTACGTGGGTTACTGATGTATTCCAACTTTTCCGTTCTTTTAAATAAAAGTGAGCTACCATGCCCTTAAAAAAAAAGAATACGGTTTTGGACTGTCATATAACAAAAATGGTAAAGCTTGTTAAAGTTATGTTTTTGTTTACTAAGTATTGCTGGATTTGTGATGATCCTTGATGTACAGTGCCTTGCAAAAGTACCCCCCCCCCCCCCCCCCCCTGGCTTTTTACCTATTTCTTTACATTACAGTCTTTAGTTCAATGCTTTTTTAATCTGAATTATATGTGATGGATCAGAACACAATAGTCTAATTTGGTGAAGTAAAATTAGAAAAATAAATACATAAAACAATTTTTCAGAAATAAAAAAACTGATAATTGCCATGTGCATATGTATTCACCCCCTTAGTTATGAAACCCATAAAAAGCTCTGGTGCAACCAATTACCTTCAGAAGTCACATAATTAGTGAAATGATGTCCACCTGTGTGCAATCTAAGTGTCACATGATCTGTTATTACATATACACACCTGTTTGAAAGGCCCCAGAGGCTGAAACACCTAAGCAAGAGGCACCACTAACTATACACTGCCATTAAAACCAAGGAACTCTCCAAACAAGTAAAGGACAACGTTGTTGAGAAGTACAAGTCAGGATTAGGTTATAAAAAAAAATGTGCAAATCTTTGAACCCTAGGAGCACAATCAAATCTATCATAACCAAATGGAAAGAACATGGCACAACAGCAAACCTACCAAGAGATGGCCACACACCAAAACTCATGGACAGGGCAAGGAGGGCATTGATCAGAGAAGGCAGCAAAGAGACCTAAGGTAACCCTGGAGGAGCTGCAGAGTTCCACAGCAGAGACTGTAGTATCTGTACATAGGACGACAATAAGCCGTACACTACATAGTTGATCTTTACGGCAGAGTGGCCAGAAGAAAGCCATTACTTTCAGCAAAAAACAAAATGGCAGGTTTTGAGTTTGCGAAAAGGCATGTGGGAGACTCCCAAAATGTATGGAGGAAGGTGCTCTGGTCTGATGAGACTAAAATGGAACTTTTTGGCCATCAAAGAAAACGCTATGTCTGTCGCAAACTCAACACATCACATCATATCACCCAAAGAACACCTTCCACACAGTGAATACTTTTGCAAGGCACTGTACATGTGAGGTACAATAGGGTAGAATGTAACTTTTCATATTTTTATTATAACATACCAGAAGGAATGCACAGGCATCTAAAAATGTGGGTTCTGTGTCATATTCTTGTTTATCAGCTACTGTTCCTGAATGCCTAGAATATCAAATAACATGGGTACTTTTATAACTATTTATGACATATTGACAGGTGCCTCAAGATGACTGGGGAGGGTATCCCTCTGGTAGTAAAGATGAGGAGATCCCCTGTCGAAGGATGCGAAGTGGGAGTTATATAAAAGCCATGGAGGAGGACAGTGGAGATTCTGATACAAGTCCTAAAACATCCCCTAAAATATCAGCAAGGCCTGAGCCACTACTGAAATCTATTGTGCAAAGAGCTCACGGAGAAGTGCAAAAGTAAGTCACTTTGAGTTAAAATTAAATTATTGTGTTTTATTGTGGGTGGTATTGCTATATCAGTTTTTATATATTTTGTGAACCTTTAGCTACAGCTATATCTGCAAAAAACAAATGACTTGGTATAGTAAAAAGTATGCTAAACCTTAAACTAAAATTCAGTGTTAAGCATTAGCACCTTGCTTATGAGCTAAGCTATCTCTTGGTTGGAGTAACAGGGCTACCAGCTCTGACCATTAGCAAGTCAGCTGCAACCTATGTTATAGAAATGAGGAGAGGGGGGTGTTGGCTTACCACACTCCCTCTCCTAGGACAGGAGCTGTTTTACTGGTAGGATCTCCAGGTGAAAAGGGAAAGAATCCTAAAAAAAGAACTGGTAAGCTACAATATATTCCATGTTTATTATTGGTTTAGATACACTTTAACCACTTCAGCCTCGAAAGAATTTGCCCCCTTCCCGACCAGGCCATTTTTGCGATACGGCACTACATTGATTTAACAGACAATTTTGCGGTCGTAGGACGTTGTACCCAAACAAAATGTATGTCCCTTTTCCCCCACAAATAGAGCTTTCTTTTGATGGTATTTGATCGCCTCTGCGGTTATTGTTTGCGCTATAAACAAAAAAAGCAAAAATTTTGAAGAAAACACAATATTTTGTATTTTTTTCTATAATAAATACAATTAAAAAAAACAAAACATTAATTGTATTCCTCAATTTAGGCCGATTATCTATTCTTCTACATATTTTTGGTAAAAATCGCAATAAGCGTATATTGATTGGTTTTCGCAAAAGTTATAGCATCTACAAAATAGGGGATAGATTTATGTATTTTATTTTTATATTTTTATTTATTATTATTTATTTTTTTTACTAGTGATCTGTGTTTTTTTTTTTTTATCAGGACTGCGACATTGCGGCGGACAGATCAGGCACTTGACACTATTTTGGGACCATTGACATTTATACAGTGATCAGAGCTAGAAATAGCCATTTATTACTGTATAAATGTCACTGGCAGGGAATGGGTTAAAACTAGGGGACGATCAAGGGGTTAACTGTGTTCCCTAGGTGTGTTCTAACTGTAAGGGGATGGGACTGACTAGGGCAGGAGAGACATCGGTGTTCATACTTAGTATGAACACACTATCTCTCTCCTCTCCCCTGAGAGAACCGGGATTTGTGCGTTTACACACACAGATCCAGTTGTTTCTCTGTTATGAGCGATCGCAGGTGCCCGGAGGTCATCGTGCCCGCAGGCCACGTGTATCGGCTCTGGGGACACGTGACGGCCGTGTGCACGCACCTGCTGTGATGTCTAAAATAAGCGGCATACAGCTACGGCTATTTGCGCAGCTGTGCCAACCTGCTGCAGTATAACTGTGGCAGCTGGTCGGCTAACTGTTAAGCAGTAATCTCCAGTTGATTGATATTACAATTTCTACATTTAATGCAAGAGCAAGCATGTACAAATGTGAAAGTTCAAAATTTACTTGATCATTCCTTTGTAGGAAGGGAATAACTTCCAATTCTGGTGGAGTGGAGTCTTGGATTAAAAATACTCCACAGGTAGAATTAAAACTTCTTCTGACAGACTACTGACCACTTTGACTCCTGTAGGCTCCTAAAAGATTGGTAGGAACTGTGTCTGAAACTAACACTTTAGGGACAATTTCTGTTTCCTGTCCTAGCCTGAGTTTAAGTGGCTTGGAGGTAAGTCCTCTCTATTAAAAACAGATCAGCTTGCACCAATATCAATTAAACAGGTTAATTCTGTTTCTCCTCTAGGGTAGTGGAGTTAATACTTTTACTTTGGCCTCTGGACCATTGTCTCCCCTATTTAACATGATTGACACTGGTATTCTATTTTTCCTCGGCCTGATCCACTGCCTTTAGCAGAGAACTGGGATCGACATGAGGTGTCTCTAAGCTTGTTTCCAGTTTACGGTCAGGAAGATGACAGGGTTTGACTAGATTCTCCCTATCCACACACAGTCCAACCCATGATGGAGGACACAAACGCATTCACACACACACATTACCCAACAAGATAGGTTAGAGAGTGGGTCTGGTTTCCTTGAGAACCGACAGATAGGGAGTTTACCTAGCTCTGACTCTGCCAACTCCTGATATCTGACTACCCTATGGGTAAGCACAACAAAAATAGCTTAAAATAGTCGATTTCTGGAAATTATGCTATACCTTCACTTTAAAACATCTATATATACTATTCAATACTGTTCATTATCAAGAGAACCACAAAAAAAAAATTTAAAGTTGAAGAAAAAAGTAATTCAGGTATATTTTCTGATCCAAGAGAAGAAAAGTAATTGGAAACTGTTAAGTCTAATTAGAGAAACTAGACTGATATTAAGTAGAGCTCTGTAATACAAAGGTTACTAATGTGTAGAGAATAGCTTTTTTATTAAATCATCCTCACTAGAAAATGGAAGGGAAGGCATTAAAATCATGTGACTCAAATTTAATTGAAAGCAAATGCTGTTTATCACCAGTAAATAATTCAGACTTACAATGCATTAAATGAATTAACGTTACAACTACATTTGGAAAACACAGAGGGCCAAAAGGAAATGTGATTTAATTAGATGGCAAACAAAAAGCACACTGACAAAGAGTTTCTGCAGGGAGCTGACTATCTATAGATTATTTCATTACATACCTGTGGTTGTTTTTGTCGTTCTCTAAGCTGACACTGCTCTAGAAAGTCTTTTCCTTGGTTCTAATGACACTTTGAGCACAGACTGAACTGGCTCCAAGTGCAGCCACTTGGCCTACAACTGTTCGATTTAGCCTGACAAACCTTGATAAGTTTTATGTTAATAGCGTACCAACAGTAGAAGTGTTTACCTCCTGGCTATAGTTCTTGTTACTGGTGGTCACTTTTCTGGCTGTAATCACAAGTGCATTCTAACTAGATTGACTGGGGTTGTGCTGATCCCTGATTAATGCAGTGGTCAGTTCATAAATGTAGTGGATGTTGTTCATTGGATCTTATACTGGTCATTACCCCCAGAGTATAGTAGTGGTCAATCCTAGAATCTGTGTTGTCCACTCCATAGGTCTAGTCATGCTCACTATTTATGTCTTGTGCTGTTCCCTCATTGACAGTTGATTTGCTAAAACTGGAAAGTGCAAAATCTGGTGTAGCTCTGCAAAGAAATCAATCAGGTTTTACTGTCAAAGCTTAAAGTGATTTCTAAAGGTTGTAATTAATATAACAAACACGTTAAACTTACCTGCTCTGTGCAATAGTTTTACACAGAGCGGCCTCGATCCTGTTCTTTTTGGGTCTCCCACCAAGCCTCTTGCTTTGGGGGCACTCAAGCAGGCTTGTCCCTGAGCCATGCTCCTGTGAATGGACATTGTCTCCTAATTGGCCCACTAGCTGTGAATGACGGCAGCAGGAGCCAACAGCTCTCACTGCTATGTTAGCCAATGATGAGAGACCTGGGAGAGTCGCTGCTCTTATGCACATTGCTGGATTGAGATGGGGCTCAGGTAAGTATAAGGGGAGGTGCTGAGGAGGGGAGCTGCAGCCAGAAGGTTTTTTACAATGCATTAAGGTAAAAACAGTCTGCCTTTTAGAACCACTTTAATTTAACAAGCTGAAGTTAGAAGCTGATTGGCTACTATGCATAGCTGCACCAGATTCTGAGTGGTCCAGTTTTAGTAAATCAACCCGATTGTGTCTAGTGGTGGCCATTCCCTGAGTCTAATTGAGAATGCTACTGTCAGAAACCATGAAATCAGACCGAGACAGAAGTACAGTTAAATCACACTTGTTTAATAATAAAAGTAAAAAGAACAAACATAGTCAAAACATAGCCAATAACGTTCAATAACCGGAATGGATAGTCAGCCAAGCCAGAAGTCAGGGATAAATGTAGTGGAACAGCAAGCAGGATCTGGAGCCAGAAGGGATGTCAGCAAAGCCAGTCTTTAAACAGGAACGCAGCAGATAGTTTCTTGTGATGTGACCAAGGCGAAGACAAAGCTCCTCTGGACTGGACGCTTAAGTAGGCAGGACTGACGAACAGGATCAACAACAGATGGGTAACTGTGGAGAGAGATGGCGAGCTGGCAATTAGCCGACAGCTGAGCGGCCAGCTCAGAGAAGGAAGGGCTGAGCCTAGCACTGACAGCTACCTAATGGTCACTCGCCTGCTTATTCTCAGTATTCTGCTTCATCTTTGCATGCAGGGCTGTTATGAGCTGGGCAAGAAATAACACAATTCCAGCGTGTAATCTGATTATGAGTTGGATACATAAAAAGGGTGATGGCAGAAAAAAAAAACAAGTGATTCATCAAATCTGCCCCATTTTCTATTTCTATAAGTTTTCAGTTTTTTAACTTCTTTTGTCTGAGTATAGATTTATGTTTGCCCTAAGCATGTTTAAATCTACTTACGTTCAGCACATTCAGAGTTCAGTACAAAGAGAAAAGCACTGTAGCATTGGAGCAAGCAAGCAGGTAATATATAGCAATATTTGATGTGCATTGTTGATTTTTACATTTGGGTTACTTATTTGACTCCTGTGCTATATAGAATCTACTTGTATCCAGGGTTGTGTTTAGACATCACTTGTGTTTGTGGGATTAGGAGTACCCATTTCTATTTGCTTGCCACTGTGGAGAGAATGGCCTGGAATTAGGAAATACAGATATGTCATGATGACGAGCACTTCCTGTAAGATTCCTGCCCTTACTGTGTTATTCACCTGCTGATGACACTGTCCTGTGGAATTGGTCAGCAGCCATTTAGATTAGTCAGCAGCAGGTATCTCTTCAAAGGTGTGGGCTCTGAATTTTGCTCTACGAGTGCCTGGTTACTAAGAAGCTGTTGACCCTCAACTGGCAGTTAGCCAGATGTCTATTAGTTCTATGACAATGCTTTGACTTGTTCCCTGTCTTGTCTGGAAAGTTCACTATCTGGCTGTATACAGTATTTTATTATTGTTCCTAGCCTATTCCTGAAAAGTTTTGACTTGTATTCATACTGTATTCTGTCTGTCCCTGCTGGACCAGGGTTCCAGGAAGTAAGAAATCTTTACTCCTCCTACGTGACTTTAAATGACTTGTAACATGGATCAACGGTATTCATTTACATGCCAAACATTATTTACTTTTTAGGATGCAGGCAGGAAGAAGCAGCTAACAGCTGGCATTAGAAGTTTGTTATTGCTTTTCACTTGAACAGCTCATCCTGATGACTTTGCCTGTCCGGTCTGGAAAAATTTATCCACCAATATGTTTTTGGATTGTGGGAGGCATTCGGAGCCTACAGACGATACTCATGGATAAAGAATACTCAAAGTCCTCCTTGAGGGTCACTGGTGGTAAATAGAGATGTTTCAACAAAAATCCGGAGATTACACTAAAATTTCATAAGTTTGGTGAAAGATGTTTCAGTTGTTGGGCAAGGCAAACTTAAGGTGTTTTTTTTTTTTGGTTATAGTTTCATAGTTTTATAGTTAGTAAGGTTGAATAAAGACATCAGTCCATCCAGTTCAACCTGAGTGTCTACAATTGTCCCCATCCCTGTACATCACACACTCACATTGGTCCCTACCCTCAAGGAGCCCACAATCCAAGGTCCCCATTCATATACTAGGGCCAATTTTTGGACAGAAGCCAATTAACCTACCTGCATGTCTTTGGATTGTGGGAGGAAACCGGAGTGACCGGAGGAAACCCACGCAGGCACAGGGAGAACATGCAAACTCCAGGCAGGAAGTGTTGTGGTTGGGATTCGAACCAGCGACCCTTCTTACTGCTAGGTGAGAGTGCTAACCACTACACCACTGTGCCGCCCCTGTGCTGGTTACATTGAGCTTTTAATAGCTTGTGAAGATTATGAAAGCTTGTTTCAACTATCTTGAGCCTGTTCTTGTACCAGAAACAGTCCCTTCTAAGCTTCATTATTTTATGGTTTTGTTTGCACAGAAAAAAAAAAACTGAAGAAAAAGTAAAATATATTAAGCCAGCAGTACACACAAAAATGTAAAATAAAACACAAATACCAAGAACATTAATTGAAATTTGTTTTTAAAAATATTCAAAATACCTCACAAACCCCCCCCTCCCCCAGCCCCCAAAACACACCTTCTAAATAAAGAAAAAAAAAAATGATAATTGTTTTGCAGGACATCATGTAAGCTACCCAGTGAGTTAAATGGAGAGTTTCCTCTTTGGTAAAATTTCAGCAATAGGGAGATCAGTCATGCTGAAATTGCTCCACTCATCCCTTGACCCATAACCCATTGAACCCATAACTTTAGATCTAATTGCAAAGCCATGGGGTTTTGGGCAATACAAAGTCACACAGCAGTGTTGCAACCTCAGCTCTTCTGCGCAGCTATATAAAGGACTTTTATCATGGTAGAGTTACATATAACCTAATGTGTAGGACTTTTACAATGGGATGTGCTACCAATTTTAGGATTCATTTTCAGCTGATGGTAACAGTTTTCTATACAAAAAGAAGTAATGAGAAAATCTCTGCAGTGTGGACAGACTACATTTTTTTTCATTAAACAGGGATAGAATAAAATCTTTCTGTGGTCATTATTACTCTGCCCTAATCTGTCTTCCTGTCCTAGTATAATTATAAAGTGCATTATGTAATTATGCATTGACAAAATCTATCTTTGTCAAAACATGGCAAAAATATATGTTGAAAAAATCACCAGAGAAGCAAAATAGAAAGGTTGCCAGGATGGGTGTTTCCTCTAAAAATGCAATTTGGGAGGTTCATTTATAGTATATACAGTATTTAGAGAATAAATGGGAGACAGGTTTGGGACTTTATATGAAACATGCAACACAGCACAATGATGTCTGGTGGACATACCTCCCGGGCTGCATGTTTCATATAAGGTCCCAAACCTTGCTCTCATTTATCCAAATGTTGGGGATGGAGGCGCAATGTTGGTGTCCTCATATAAAGTCCCAAACCCTTTTCTCATATATTTAGACACGTTTACTTTAGTAATTTTAGTGTTCTTTGTATTTGTTTTTATTTAACTTTTTTTGTATGTATTTGATTATCATTTGTGGGGCATAATTGTTAACAGATCATTATTTTCTTTTGTGAAAAAAAATAGAAATAACAAGATAGCTGAAAAGAGCTTCCAGAAACCTCAGAAGCCATTTTAGGCCTATCGCAACCTTAAAAGACTTTTCCATTTACTCCAATACTCTACTAAAAAGATGACATTTTGTTGAAGTCTTCCAATTTTTGCCTCAGCTTTAGGAAAATGAAAGCTGTTCATTTTGCCTCTACTTAACCACTAATGTAAATAATTTTTTCCCTCAAAAAAAAAAATCTATATACCGTAGTCTTTACTTTTTAAAAGGTCAGACTTATGTCCTGAAGTGCAATGACACAAACTGCTGCATAAGTAAACTTATTTCACTGCAACCTAGGAACACCTGCAACCAGTTTCTTTATACCACATGTATGCATCAAATCGATCATTTACATATATTATA
This sequence comes from Lithobates sylvaticus, assembly GCA_028564925.1. Taxonomy (NCBI): domain Eukaryota; kingdom Metazoa; phylum Chordata; class Amphibia; order Anura; family Ranidae; genus Lithobates; species Lithobates sylvaticus. Next base: position 336,049,224 of record CM053028.1, on the reverse strand, counting down.
TTCTTTAACACTGGCACACATGGGAAATCTTAAAGAGCTCACTTTTCAGCCTGGTGAAAAGGGTTGATAAGCTTTGCATAATTAACAGTTTGAATGAAGTTCAGTAAAATTAAAGGTGTGTGGATATTTTTTACATTTGTTGTAAGTTAGCACCTGTTTCATACAGCACAGCAAGATATTAAAGCAGAACTTTAGGAAAATATAAAAATAACACCTTTTTATTTATGTTCTGTTTGTTTTCAATAGCATATCATTTTTGAAGATACACCATTGCAGAATAAATAAATAAGCTCCTGTAACAAAAGCTACTTCTAACAAAGACTCCCTAGACTGTGCCAATTATAGACCGATATCATTATTAAACGTTGACCTGAAACTGTACACTAAAATACTAGCGAACAGACTACGACCTTTACTACACAAACTCATAGGACCTGAACAAGTAGGCTTCATGCCAGGCAGAGAGGCAAAAGACAATGTGACGAAAGCGCTAAATCTTATACACAAGGCCCAAACAGGAGATTTCAAAGGCATGCTCCTCTCAACAAATGCGGAGATGGCCTTCGACTGTGTGTCGTGGGACTTCTTATTCGCCACAGGCTCCCATATAGGATTGAAATCTTTCATGTTATCATGGATTAAGACTATATATAACAACCTGACAGCGCAAATCCAAGTCAATGGGACATTATCAGAAAAGGTGACGATACATAATGGGACAAGGCAGGGGTGCCCTCTTTCACCCCTGCTGTTTATACTCACATTAGAACCACTGATACGTATGGTAAATGTGTCGCCTTCTATACACGGCTTCCACGTTGGAGACAAAACATACAAATGCGCGGCTTATGCCGACGATCTATTATTTTTCCTATCCCAGCTGCATGTGACTTTGCCCAACTTATGCAACATATTCACGCACTACAGTTATGTATCCAATTTCAAGATCAACTGCAAAAAATCAGAAGCCCTGAACTTAACACTACTAGAGAACACACAAAAAAACATGCAACAAAACTTCAAATTTAGATGGGAATCCCGCTCACTTAAATACTTAGGAGTCCATTTGACCCCTAGCTTAGACTCGATACACACGCAAAACTTCCTACCGCCCATACAAAACATAAAGAAGGATCTTGAGAGATGGTCGCTTAAACATTTCTCCTGGTTTGGTAGAGCAGCCATTATTAAGATGACGATCTTGCCTAGAATCTTGTACTATTTCCAAACCCTACCCATCCTAATACCTGCAAATTTCTTCCGCTCGATAAATGCTTTACTTAGAAACTTCTTATGGGCATCCAAAAAAACACGTATAAGTCTAACACTACTCACCAGAGACAAACACAATGGGGGAATGGGATTTCCCAACTTTAAAAATTATTTCCTGGCTACACACCTTACCAGAATTATAGACTGGACCTGTCATGCAAACAATAAAGACTGGGTAGCATTAGAAAACAGCGTTGACAATGTACCAGTGTCACATTCACCATGGATCCCATGGGATCAATGCCCTACACGGCTAAAACAACATCCTCTTATAGGGACGACTCTTAAAAACCCTACAGAAAGTGATCCAAGCAACGGGCCTGACCACCTCCCCTAGCCTGTTAACGCCAATAACGGCTAATCCTGATTTTCCACCTAGCATGAATGCATTAGCTCGGCATTTCATGTATAGAAACTCACCACTATTAGCGGTACACTGTCTTGCAAACAAAAAATTTAAACCAATCTCAAGCATACAAGAAGAATTAGGCACCCCATCCTTAGACCACTGGTCATACCGACAAATACATGACTACATCATGAGCCCACAGCGACATAAACATTTTGCAAGACCTTTAACACCATTTGAGACTATCTGCTTCCTGGCTAACACAACTACGAAAAATATTTCTCTAACATATATTTGGTTGCAGGCCTCAAACCTCCAAGAACCAAATAAAATTAAGATATTTTGGGAAACAGCCCTAAATATGTCCTTTACGAAGAACCAGTGGCTACAAGCGTGTATATTTGCTCATAAGTGTGCAATTAGTACACGCTTACAAGAAACATCGTTCAAGCTATTAACAAATTGGTATAATACACCAACCAAATTACATAAATGGTACCCCACAGTGCCGGATCATTGCTGGCGTTGCAACCAAGACAAGGGCACATTACAACACATTTAGTGGGACTGCAATTTAATTCAACCATTCTGGAATCAAGTAATTAAACATACAAAACAAATTACGGACACCCAAATTTAATTAAACGCAGCATGTTGTTTATTACATATCACCAACTGTTCGATGAAAAAATACAAAACCTCATTGACAAGATTCTTACTCACGGCCGCAAAAGCGGTAATACATAGACATTGGAGAAGTACCACTGCCCCTTCAACCAAAGAATGGCTAACGGAGGTACACCATCTCTACAAGATGGAAGAGATTAGGGCAATAGCGCATGAAAATATAGACAAGTTCAATGATACCTGGCAACCTTGGATCATCTTCAAGTATTCTTTGGCATTTGACTCTCTGATACAGACCTAAAGAGGGACTAAGCATAGGTACCTAACCTATTACTGGTCTCTTCTCCTTCTCGGACTCCCCCCCCACCCTTTCCTTTTCCTGTTTCTTCTTTCTCAATGTGTCATCCTTTAAAGGCTGACACTCTATTTTCTATTTCTTACCTTTATTATTGGTTTTATAGGGCTACTTAGGCCCACTTAAAGCATTTATAGATGATGCTCTAGATATATGGTGGATTATTAATAGTTATAATGGAAAACATACCATATGGTGAGACATTCAATATTGAAACCTTCATAGTACAAAATGTTCTGTTTTATGCTAATGATAAATATATCCTGTAAGGTTTATAAAAATGCTTTACTGATTGTATCCATGCATACTTTTGAAATAAACTTTTAAATGTTAAAAAAACAAAAGATACTTGAAGTGGTTGCAACCCTAAAAAAAAAAAAAAACATGCTTGTGTCCCTTTAAGGCACAAGATATAGCACAGTGTTTTTGCCATGTCAATCATCCCTTTCTATGTTGTATCACCTGGTTGATCCTGCCTGTTCCTGTGTACCCCTGTTTAAACTGACCACATTTATCAATGGTGCTGATCCACGAAAACATGGTCAGATTACGTGCCTTTCTCATCCAGCTCTCGCCTCAGCGTCTCTGCATATCCCCCCTCCTCTCCCTATCCTTTCCATAGTCCTTGTGTAAATCCGATCTCCTCCCTGCCCCTCCCCTCTACTCCTGCCTTTATTGATTAATACTATTCCCTGGCAGCTGCTCCTCCCCTCTATGATGCAGATGAGAAGAAACTAAAATCAGTTCTCACAAGGTCAGAGTGAGAGAGGAATAACAGTCCCTCCCACTGGCATCCCTCTGCTTGGGAGTGAGAGCAGACTGGACCATGTGACCGCACGGAAAAGCTCCTATCTAAAGGTACTCAGAAGATTTTGCAAAAAAACAAACCTCACTCCCATTACTACTGCCACATAAGAGAATAGATAATGGGAGTGTGTTTATGAGATTTTACAACCACTTTAGGCTGGGTTTACACTGTCTTCAGCCGCGGCTCTCAGGAGGGGGTCTGGTGCATCCCTGTTCTCCATTACAGGGATAAATTAGGCCTAACTGTTTGCCTGAAAGGGAGCCAAAGATGCATAGGACCCTTGTGCAACCTGCTCCGTGCCCACCCCGGAGATGTTTGAGCCGGTTCCATTGAGATGTGTGAGCCGGGTCCTGTCATGCTAATTGGATGCGGGGAAACCCGCATACAATTCGCATTAGTGTGAACCTAGCCTGAAGAGCCCATTCACACCTATGTGTTGTAGTTATGTTAACACCATGTTGCCACAACGCATGGGGAAATATATAAACCATGTGTTAGTGCATTGTAGTGCCATTCATTTTAACTGACATAACAATGCACAAAGGGAATGCACCTGCATTGTAGTGCGCAACATTGCATGTTTATGTACTTCCGTGTTGGGGTGCATTTCATTACCAAGAATATTGCAGGTCTATATTGTGGTCCCTTTGCAGTGTGAGGCAACACACATTAAAGAGAAGCTCCAGGCTCCCCCAAATTAAAAGTCAACAGATACAACTACTGCAGCTGCTGACTTTTAATATAAGGAAACTTACCTGTGCAGGGATCCAGCGATATCCTTACCTGAACCAATTCTTCAGTTGGCTTTGGGGGCAGGTGCCAGCATCTCTTGAAGGGGAAATGGGAAGCAAAGCCACAGCCTGTTTTCTTACTGCACATGCACGAGTCGCACCGTGCTTTGTAAATGGTCCTGTAGTCTTCTGTGATCTGTGATGTCCCAGAAGACTGCAGGCAAAGGAGAAGGGGCCAAACTTCTGAGCTGGAAGTGGGAGCAAAACCAGGTACCCCCCCCCCCCCCCAATAAAAAAGTGCCAAATGTGGCAGTGGAGAGGGGAGATAGCAAACAAGCAGAGCTTCCCCTTTTGGGTGGCGCTCCTCTTTTTAATGTGCATGGATCATACTTCTGGGTGTGTTTGTATTCCTGCATCCTTCGGCACACTCTGTGATTCCTCCTGCTAGCCCCTACAGGACACAATGATGTATATATTAGCGGCTTCACCTTTCTGGGTATGCTGTGTGGCAGGGTTGTAATAATTACAAAAATGACTGAACAGCATCCTTTACATATGTATTTAACAGTGTTAGTTGAATTTATTCAGCACCACATCATAAGTCCTCAATACAACTGTGCAGTGACCTGTCAGTCAAATTCTTTAGCAGATATTAAACATTAAACACCATTTATTTAAACATTATTCCAAAGTTCACAGTGCTGTTTAATTCTTTGATTTTGCACCAAATGCATTTTTTTCTGCACTTGCAGTTTTGACAAGTCTTTTGCTGTGCTCTGGAATCTGATGAAAAATGGGTTTTGTAAGTTCTTTGAAGAGAGCAATTTCTCATTCATTATCTTGCAGCTGCCTAGCTCTTGTACTTCCCCCTTCCTCAATCAATTATAACTGAATAAGAAGCTGATTATGGCTCATTATCACTGCAGTCAGGGATAGGCGTTTTTATAAATACAGGCGGCTCTGCTATAATGAGATTGTTGCGTTGTACTGGAAGATAGTGTTATTCAAAATCGTGTTATAGAAATAATGGGTGCCATTGATGGGGTTGCGGGAAAATGCACATAAACAGCTCTGGCGACCCATTAAACACAGAGCACCTCAAAACCTAGGAAGACAATGTATAGTCTAGCAGTGGTATTATCCACTGTAACAGTGCACAAAACCGCTGCCCAGTAAGACATTTATGACCTTACTTTGTGATGGTACTCTGCAGAACAAAGGAGACTTTCTGGCATGGATTCAGGATTATGAGGTTTTGCTTATATTCTTTACGGAATAAAACACTTTTTGGTGAGGCAAATAAAGCAGTTTGTCCTACTATATGTCCAGAGGGGTTGATTTACTAAACAGAGTGCAAAATCTGGTTCAGCTGTGCATTATAGTCATTTTGACTTGGATACAATCCGTGGCTCCCGGTGTCTTCATGTCTTCTCCACAGCTTGGCGGCGGTACAGCAGTTTCTGAAGGGAAATTACTACTGCAGTTACTACTCCTCTATAGTAGCTGGAGATTACATGCTGTGGCTTGTCTGTGTCTCTTCCCATACAGACTTCTCCCTGTGCAGTGGCCTTCCCCCTTTTTTTATTTACAACACAGGGAGACTGGCAAAGCCCAGAAAAAGAAGGCCTTGCAGAAACAGGTTTAACCCCCTTCTCAGCCTGAGCCAACAAACTCCAACCTGCCTACAAGCATGTATATCGCATTACTAACTTACTAACTGACATATCGGCATGGATGTCGCACCACTTCCTTGAAATTAAATCTCTCTAAAACTGAGCTACTAATATCCCCCCCCCCCCCGCCCGTGTCCCCCCCTCAATGACTTTTCCATCAGAATCAACAATGCAACTATCAGTCCCTCCCCTCACTCCAGGGTACTATGTGTAATCCTAGACTCTGACTTGTCATTTCAGCCTCAAGTTCAAAAGTTTGTAGAATTCACCTCCGTAACATCTCTAAAATTCGCCCCTTTTTAACAAATGAAACTACCAAGCTCCTCATTCACTCCCTCGTTATCTCTTGCCTTGACTATTGCAACTCCCTTCTCATTGGCCTGCCTCTCCATAGGCTATCCCCTCTTCAGTCTATCATTAAAGCTTCTGCCAGACGTATCTACCTTACCAACCGCTCAGTGTCTGCCAACCCTCTCCTCCAATCCCTACACTGGCTCCCAATCACCCAGCGAATTAAATTCAAAATACTAACCACAACATACAAAGCCATTCACAACTCTGCCCCGAGCTACATCACCAATCTTGTCTCCAAATATCACCCAAATCGCCCCCTCCGCTCTTCTCAAGACCTACTCCCAAGCTCTCTCGTCTCCTCCTCCCGTGCTCGTCTTTAGGATTTCTCCAGAGTTTCTCCCATCCTCTCGAAACGCACTACCTCCACCTGTCCTGCTATCCCCTACTCTTGCTACCATCAGGTGATCCCTGAAAACTCATCTCTTCAAGAAAGCCTATCACATCTCCAACTAATCTTCTACCACTTCCATTAGCTCTTTCCCCACAGTTACAACCTTTTGTACCACCTGCCCCACCCTATTAGATTGTAAGCTCTTCTGAGCAGGGCCCTCTTAATCCTCTTGTAGTTTATTGTATTATAACTGTATTGTCTCCTTTGTATATTGGAAAGTGCTGTGTAAACTGTTGGCGCTATATAAATCCTGTATAATAATAATATATAATTGTTCTGAAAATTTAAACCCTAACCGTCAACTTCTCTTATTTGGTCGGTTAAATATGCTTTAGGAAGTGTTTTCTTATATGTGTTGGAAATTGTTAAAACAATCCTGTTGATCCTGCCAGAAGCCTTCTGAGCTGATAACGTCCTGTGCTCTCTGCCTGTGCTGTACTCTTAACAGTTAGCAATGTTCTCAGCTCTCTGTGGATTACAGAACCTCCCCTCCCCATATTCTGGAAAAGTAGAGAGGGAGGTCATGTTGTCATAGAGTGAAAATGCTGCTCATCCATAAATGCAGTATCATGAGTGTGCATTATCACCCTAGCACAAAACTCCTTTTAAAAATTCAACAAATGCAAACGCCACATTTAAGGGTTGTAAGCAGCAATGTATTCATGTTTTTTTTTTGGGGGGGGGTATAATGCTGCCTTAAGCTCTCTGAAAGGAAGACCTTCCAACAATCTTGGGCTGTGCAAGGGCTTTGTGCCATACATTTTATGGGAAAATGTTGTACTGGTTGAGATCTGGGACTGTTGGGGGGAGATCTATACTGTGGGAATTGTGGGATTGCAGGGTAAATTGTACTGGGAGGAGGGGGGACATTTTGGTTGTGGCTGTACACTAGCTTGAGTGTTAAGTACTTCGAACACCTGCATTACATAATCCAGCCCCTGTGCTCTCTAAGCCATGGAGTACAGACCCCTGCATTCTGTACTATGCACTCCTGACCTCTGCACTTTGTATTGCACACTTCAGAGTCCTGCACTCTGTGTGATATGCATTCCTGAGCCCTGCACTGTATGTACTATGCACTCATAAGGCCAGCAGTCTGTGTGTTATGTACTACAAACCCTTGCTGTATGTGCAGTAGGTACTCCTGAGCCCTTCATCCAGTGCATTATGCACTCCTGATCTCTGCAGTTTGTGCATTTATATGTGCAACTAGACCCCTACACACTGTGGGTTAAGCACTCCCAACACCTGCATTTTGTTTTTTTATGCACCCTGTATGGTACACACTCCTGGGCACACTCCTGGGCCTTGCACAATAGACACTGTTATTTTCAGTTTTGGTAGATTTGTGCCGCTGTTTCATGGTTGCAAGACTTTTGAAAAATTAGGCTGGGGCATGTTTGAGCAACAAGACTTAAATCTGTACAATATACAGGCTCAGTTGTGTGTTTTGTGTACCCCCCCCCCCCCCCTTCACGGAAGAGAAACATGTCAAAGTCTAATCAAATCAGAAACCCAAAAGAAGGGAGAAGGAGAGAAACAAGGCTCCTGTCCCTAATCATAACTAGAATGATGTAGTGGTGAGTCTAGGTTGAATGGGAAAAACTGGTTCTATCTTTTACACCATTCCCCGAATCAGCTGAGCCTGAGTGACACACCACACCGTCCAGGGGTCACAGGCTTGAGAAAGGACCAGTGCCATAAAATGTGTTGCCTAGTGATTCACACACCTCCATTTCCCTCTCTTCAAAGGCTGTAAAATTTGAATCTCAGTGACCACACAGGCTCGATTTTATTACTGGATTGATGTGTGACTCAATCAAAATGATCAAATTCACAAGCAATTGAACAGCCAAAACTTTCCTTCTGATCCATTTAGATTTGGATTCTATCAGGGTCAATCCGCCAAAGCAAAAAACTATTGATAATTTTGCATCATTTGGCACCAAGGAAATATAATTGTATTCAAGAACAAAGTAGTTAATCAATGCAATTATGAGATTACATGTTAGAAACTGAGATGCAAGCGATGGCTTACGCTCGCAAGTTACAATTGGATCTTCACTATAGATCAAAGTCCACTTCCCTGTGTGTGTGTGTTCCTATTAGAATAGATGATCAGAAAGAAATCGATAGTTTATTAAAGTGTATATGGTTACCATTAGACTCAACATGTGAAAGGAGACAAAGATAATAATCAAAAATCGACCCCAAACTACAATAGATCATATCACCTGCCTGACAAAGGGATTCTGTGATGTGCATTATTTCCACTGTGTTGTAATCTCTTTAATACCAATTTATTTATAAAAGATCCATAGTGCACTGGCAACATATTCATTCTCCAAACCATTATAGGGTCCCTTTATAAATGTAGCGGTACCCCCGTAGGGGCTGCTGGTCGTTGTGGTCCGGACCGTCGCTTACCCTGCCCAGCCAGGCACACAAATCTTCAGACACTCAGTAGTCAAGAAGCAGTCCTTGTACTTCTTTTTTTTTTTTTTTAAAGATTTATTGGGGGAATTATAACTTGGATGGGGATAGGGTAATTATGGGATGCCCGGTTGATTAAAAAAGACAATGTAGGGCCTGGTAAATATATACACCTCCGGTATATACAACGTTCTCTCCTCTTCCTCCAGACTATCACTCCCAGGACCAGCTAACACTGAATTGCAGGCCTTACACTGACTTAGCCAGGCCCAAGACAGAAATGCCATTTGCAGGCAGAGACAGCAGGCCCCTATGGTGTACCAAAATTGGTAGTCCTAGTGCTAGCTGTCCCACGAGGCTACTGACCCCAGTAACAGCTATTCAGGCCCTGCCAGCCCTCCTGGCTGCAGCTGCCTCTTTCCACTGCCCGTGCCACTACAGTCCTCTCCACTGGCTCTGCACCCGTCCCAGACTGCATACTCCCAGTCCTCTCAGGCGTGCCTCCCAGTCCACCTGACTGTGTCATTCACCAGTCCTCTTGGCTGCAACTTGCCATTCCTTCTGAAGACTTGCATGGCAGTGTTCTTCTGCTGTCCTCTTCTTGCTCCTGTGCCTCCTGTCCCGGACACCCAGGCCCAAATTCCCCCCGAACAAACACCTCCACCAGCTGGGCTGACCCTGAGTATTTGAGGTGGTCTGCCCCCTGCCAATCCAAGTTAGGGATTGGTCAGGGCCCTCAGAATACTCCAGACAGCTCCACCTCACCTCTCCTCCTATCTTTCCAGAAGGTTCCAGCTCATTAAGGAAATAAGTGGGAGGTCTCAGTGATGCTGCCTGTGAGTTATCCAGCTCTCCCTGGATTTCTGCGAACCCTGAAACAAAAACAAGCAGGCCTGGCTGCCAGCCATGCCTGCATAGACAAAAAAAACACACTTAGCACACTAGAGGGTGCTACATAAAGAAGAATATGCAGTACAGCATGTCATGCATAAAGAAGGAATCCCAGCCTGGCAATTTAAAAAACATGATAAAGTACAGAGAAGAAGAAAAGCAATTAGGGAATCGCAGATACAAGAGAGATGAATGAATTGCATATCAGTCATTTCTACCCCCCTTCCTCCAGCTAGGATTCAAATATGTACCCTATGTATTTGTTAAACGTATTCAGAGCTGGTAAACCATTTAGCTTATTAGAGAACAACTCCAGGAAGCGCTATTTATATTTAAACAAACCCCTTACAACAGAGAACCAACAAACCTGTTAGAATTTTTTACTGATTTTGGGGTTCACATGCTTCTAGCAGTCACTGAGTTGGAAAAGAAAATCCATCACTCTTGTGTGGCAATAACACGTCTACACTGTGCTATACAAAATGAAGTGCAGCCTGCTTACTGTGTTACTCCATCGTTCATACATTTTGGATGTTTTAGAAAACTTCCTGTCACACAATTTTTTTCATTTCTGATGGGGTTTTCTATCTCCAGAGATGCGGGGCCGCGATGGGAGCCAGGTTTTCACTTTCCCTTGCCAACCTATACATGGGTTGGTGGGAGTGGTCCCACATCTTTGGAATAGAGAACCCCTTCCGATCACAGATACGGTTGTACCTGAGGTACATAGACGATCTGCTAATAGTCATGATAGATGGAGCCATCAGTCTTGCACGGTTTCTTGATTTTTTTTTTTTTTATTCGAACAATAAGAACCTATTGTTTACAGGCCAAGTCAATCACAATAGTATCTGTTATCTGGATGTCAGATTGACTCACTCAGATTCCAGGGTAGTAACTTCTCTATCTAGGAAACCCCCTGAGTCTGGACATCCACAGCACACCATCAAGGGAATTCCAGTGGGTCAGTTTTTAAGAGTCAGACGGATTTGTAGCAGCGATATAACCTTTGAACTGGAGGCATTGTCCTTAATGTAGATGTTTTTTGGACAGGGGTTACCCTAGATGGATGATCGAACGGGCCTGGAACATTGCTAGGAATAAAAAGAGAAATGATCTGCTTGTCAACACTAGTAGTCATAATACATCTCAAAAGAAACCCACACTATTACTACCCTGTACAGTGCAGAATTTTATTCCATCAAAAAAATTATTACATTTTTACCGATTCTATATGTGGATGATGTATGTACTGACATCCTAAAAACTGGGGTCAATATAGTCTCTCATCGGGCACCAAGTCTGGGCAGATATTTTTCCCCTAGTTTTTTTTTAACAAATAAAATGTTTTGCTCTGAGGTCAATGGAAAGGAGTTTACTATAGACTCCTTTTACAATTGCAACACCAGTGTGGTGTACCTCATCACGTGCAGTTTTTGCCACGTACAATACGTGGGGAGAACAACAAGACATTTACAAGATAGATTCTATGAGCATGTGTACAGCATCGACAAAAATAAAAGCACAAACATTGGGAAATATTTCAGCCATTTCCATGGAGGCACCAAGTCAAGTCTCAAAGTCCAAATTATAGGCAAGATTGGGGCACCCAGCAGAGGGGGTGATGTCTACCAGTCATTGTGTCAGAGAAGGGTATATTGGATCTTCCACTTACAGACTCACATCCCTAAAGGTATGAACTTTGAGTGGGATGTGAGTCAGTTTTATGATTAATTGATTGTCCATTATGCCTCTCTCCCCTTTTGACAGGGACACGCATGGCCCACCTGATTCATGGAGTGGGCTTACCTTGACCTGTTCCACACAACTTTTTGTGGCTATCTTTTGTGGACTTTTCTGTGGTCAACCTTTTTTCTGGGTCTTCTTTTCTCTTTTTTTTCTTTTTGATGCAATTTTTATGAATTTCTTATGCATCTGTATGCAATTTTTGTGCACATCTTTTTTGCATTTTTTTTTCTTATGCATGCTTCTTAAATAGATATCAATCTCCATGATAATTCTGTTTCCTCACAGTATTTAAAAAGGTAATGTTGCGCTTTAAATGCTGATGTGCTTATGGTTTGATCTACCATACAGTGACAGATGGTGTGTTGAAAAAATATAATATAAATAAATGATTAAAATCATATAATATTAAGAACACATAGATAAAATCATATAATGATAAAATCGTGACCATCTATAGTAAAAAATTAAAAGGTGATGATAATAGAGTCACAGTCTATAGGTGCATGTGAGTGATCCACATGTGGGTATAAAGTGATTCAATAAAATTAGATAAGTCAACGTTCTGTTCGGTGATTTTGTGATAGGTGAATTATAAAATATAGTCCATGTGAATGGTGAAATTCATAATGAAGTGGCAATCTCGTGCGATCCTCCAGCCGCACTAAAAGTGCTTTAAGTGCGATGTTGGTGGTTCGGTGGCATCAAGGCCCATAAGAATGCAGCTTACCGGAAATCACAGACTTGGGTAGGCGTATGCCTCGCAAGTCGTGATAGGCTTAGGTAAAGGTGTCATGTAGGTCGCTGTTCCACGATCTGTTCAAAGACTTCCCTCAAGGTGTATGGCAATGGACACAAGGTGGACGTCAAAACACACCGTATGGTTAAGCGGTCATGCGTGCTCATGTATGCCGAGATAAGGTAAAAACAAGGCTCGCATAGCGTAATAACGTTTAAAAAGGGAACTATTTATTATAAAACAAGGTAAATGCTCACATTTAAGTAGAAAACATAGGCGAGATTGGTAATGGCGTAGTGCTGGTACTGGGGTCCACCCGACACCCATACCCCAGATGACGTCTTAGAGGACGAAACGCGTCAGGTCAGAAAGAGGAATCGCCTTGTTTACATAGACAAATCCCCGTTCTGCTTCTGTATACCGTGATCATGGGTCGCCGTCGGACCCGCGGGCTGGTTGGCAAGTGGTTAAAGTGTGAACTTTTGAAAATAGATTCCCAACATCTTGCTCTAAAAAGATCTTCTGAAAATCTCCAAACGTATATTATAGGTTTTCAGAGTGGCTCAGGCTAAAAGCATAAATGAGTCCCATAATCATTCTTTCTGATACAAAATGAGAGTGCTCTCCAATTTTTCCTGCCAATGTATCATACATATGGTATGTTTGTTTTGAAATGTAAAAACATAGTGCAAAGTGGGCAGGGCTTTAGGTTACATAATCTAACGTTGAATGTTCAATATCTCAAAATAAAGTTTGTTTTTGTGGTACAAATCAGCACAAATGCAGCACAAACAAATTGTATAATGGTTTTTAAAATGTAATAACATGTGGTGCAAAGTGGGAGAGGTTTCATCAACTATAATGCGCACTATCTCTGAAACCAAACACATATGTTCGTTTTTGCAGCACAAATCAGGACAGATGCAGTGCAAACGAATGCTATCTTCGTTTTTAAATTTTAATAACATTGGATGCAAAGTGGGCGGGCTTGATGTTACATAATCTGAATTTGAATTCCAATATCTCAAAAACCAAACCGGCTGAAACATTCATTCTTGTGGCATAAAATTGTTTTTAAGCTTGACAGCTGGTGGTCCCTCAACCTGCATCTTGGTTGCGTTCTGCCGCATGCAGTAAGCGCAAACTTTGTATGCGCACAAGTGAATTGTCTCAATAGGTGAATACAATGGACATATGTCCATTTATTATAAATATATTAATCTGCAAATAAAATAAATAAAACAAACATTTTGGATGGTATGTTATGCAACATTTAAAGCATATGAATGATAATTTGTTCAATGTTCACTCTTACCTTTCAATGGCTTTGTAGTGACTTGGAAAAATTCTTGTCACTGGTGGCGCTTTTTTTCCTGATGGGCCTCAACCATATGGAAACTGCCTTGTGCTGGCTTTCAAAATTCCAAAAGATGTCAAACTCTTTAACCACTTGCCGACCGCTGCACACCGATATACGTCGGCACAATGGCAGCGGTGGGCAAATGGGCATACCTGTACGTGACCGTGCCTGTGGTCTCCTGGCGATCATGTCACGGAGCCGCAGAACGGGGAAGTGCCCATGTAAACAAGGCATTTCCCCGTTCTGCCTTGTGACTTGACAGAGATCACTGCTCCCTGTCTTCGGGAGCAGTGATCACTGTCATGTGAGTTGAAGCCCACCCCTCCCACAGTTAGAATCACTCCCTAGAACACACTTAACCTCTTAATCGCCCCCTAGTGTTTATCCCCTTTCCCGCCAGTGTTATTTACACACTAATCAGTGCATTTTTATAGCACTGATCGCTGTATAAATGACAATGGTCCCAAAATACTGTCAAAAGTGTCAGATGTGACCGCCATAATGTTGCAGTCATGATAAAAATCGCAGATCACCGCTATTACTAATAAAAAAAAATTAATAATAAAAATGCCATAAAACGAATCCCTTATTTTGTAGACACTATAGCTTTTGCGCAAACTATTCAATATATGCTTATTGCGATTTTTTTTTTTTTTTTTTACCAAAATAATGTAGAAGAATACATATCGGCATATATAATTTTTTATATATCTTTTGGAGATATTTATTATAGCAAAAATCTCTTTTTTTGTTTATAGCGCAAAAGGTGATCAATTACCACCAAAATAAAGCTCTATTTGTGAGAAAAGAGGGACGTCAATTTTGTTTGGGTGCAACGTCGCAGGACCGCAAAATTGTCAGTTAAAGCGACGCAGTGCCGAATCGCAAAAAGTGCTCTGGTCAGGAAGGGGGTAAAATCTTCCGGGGCTGAAGCAGTTAAAATATACAGCATCAAAACTTGTGCAGTTGCACGTTTGGCAAACATATGCATCCCGCAATTTCAGTCAAATGAAAAGATTATTTTTCTTAAGTAAATGTAACTCAATTAGAATATGGAAATGCACATACCTTAAGTTTTGTCTAGATTACTTAATATTATACATTATTTTTGTAAATGTAAAAGGTGTGTTTTAAGAACTAATGAAAATTTAAGTAAGGTACTTAAAATATCAAAGTAAATTAATTAACTTTTATTTTTATGTTGAAAATTATAAAATTTTTATGTTAAAATTACAAGCCAACGGAATCATTTTTTATCAGTGTACCAGCCTACCTTTAACTTACAGCAAATTCCGTAGCCACTGTTGCCTTTTTGTTATATCTATCTGGGGCCTCTCTTATTTCATATCGCGTTTTGTATGTCAATGTGTGCATATATTGGAATAGGTTTGATATTTGTTCTTATGCATGTTAAAATTTTAATATTTTAATATTATAACATTTTGTCTCACAATATATGTGAACCAAATGGATGCCACCAATTGCACCGCTCACCTCGACTTTAATGGGTCCCGAGCACCCATTAGCAGTAAAATGGTTTGTAATTCATTCCGATCTGATATGAACGGGCTGCTACCAGATGGTGCCATTACTATATCGAGTATATGAACTGCAGCACCAGCAAGAGTAGACCTTGTATCAGGCACATCAAGGTTTGCCTAGTACTCCTTTTCTTTGGGCAAGTCATGACTCACGAATAGACAATTAATATTTTTTTTAGTCTGCCAAGAAAACTGATTTGCATATTCAGACACAAACAATTACTACAATATGCAGTGTCCTGACGAGCACGTGCTATGTGTTTTGTAAATTTAATGTTCCTAAAACCACAGTTGGGTTTTGGGGTAAATTATCCAAATTATTCTTTCAGTACCAGTCTGGCTGGATTGCACTGGGTTCTGCTTGGCCCTAGGTGTCGCTGTCACTTCTGGCAAGTACGAGAATGCAGTTTGGCTGGGCGCATTGAGTGCCAATCTCTCTTGGAACCGACCAGCGAGAGTGCCGTCTTGCTGTGCGTTCTGGGAGAAGGTACTTAAGGAACTGACATCACGTGCTTCTGGGTTCCGGTCCAGAAGAGCTTTCTGTCCGTTTGGTCCTGGTCCTCCTGACCAGCCCGCAGGGCTCTCATGGCCTGGGGTGCTGATCCATCCAATTCCGAGCATCGGGGCTGGCTAGCCTGAGACAAAGTAACTAGAAGGAGGATTCCAAGGTGGTCCGGTGCGGTCTTGTCTGTGGAGAGGCCCAGCAACTGAGAAAAGCAACCAGGGGAGGACTCTTCGGGAGAGAGCCACGCATAAGGCTGGTTCCTCAGCAAAAGCCTGGAAGACACCAAGTGAATCTACACTCGTACGGTATCGCCGGACCAGCTGCAAGATATTTGTACCATATGAGGGCTCTCTAAATTTGTCTACATCCTTCAATTACAACTAAGTCTGTGGCAGAGACTTTGTTCACAAGTGTCCTATAACCAAGTCTGTGGCAGAGACTTTATTCACAAGTGTCCTATAACCAAGTCTGTGGCAGAGACTTTATTCACAAGTGTTCTAAAACCAAGTCTGTGGCAGAGACGTTGCTTTATCTAGCACTTCACCGGCTGCTAGGCCTGGTGAGAGAAGGTATATCCGGTAGCTGTGACAATCCAGTTGTGAGTGGCTACTCTCTGGATTCCTATAGTGAGAGACTTTCAGTTTTGAGCAGTTCCAAGAGTACCTGAACTTTCTACCTAAACCCTCTATCCCTAATTGAGAGACTGTTTTTGTCTACCCTTTTTGCAAATAAAAATCCCAAAGTGGATCCAGTGTCAGTTTCTGCAATTCTTTGGGCCATCTACCTCAGGAAATCCCTAGACGCACACAAGGTCAAGAAGGTAACAGTAAGCCCAAATCCAACCAGCAACTCCTTCGGGGGTCAGTGCTACAGCAATATTTGCACATAGTTACAGCATGGTCATGCATGTGTACAGAATATGGCACTTTTGGCTGATAAAAATGTGTTCTTTAATACGGGTAAGAAGGTTATTTAACGTTTTTGGGGGGTTTTTTTTCAATAATTTTAAGGTTTTTAATACACGTCGACCCACTGTGGGTTTGGAAAATTACTTTCAAGTAAACTTGCCCAGGGAGGGTAAAACAGGGGTTCATTTTAAAGTTGATCTTCACAGTTGATTTATACTTCCCATTCCTTCTCTTCACTCTAATGCCACTCCTTTTGGAAAGCAAAGTGACACACCAGTAATTCGAACTTCAGGAAGCATGTAATGTGCTCCCCTTCCTCTTATGTGATGGCACTGGTGCTTTGTGATCCACCTCTTAAACACCCAGTCCCTTCATATTGTGTTTGGAGTCAGGAAAAGAAGCCATGTGTAAGCTCCAAATTATTGACTCTCTACCCAACAGTTAAACAAATTGGGGGTTGGGGGGAGAGACAAAGGGAAGGTAAATATAATTGTAGGTCTGCTACTACTTGATAAGTGTCATTTAATGCTGAACTCTCATTGTCATTGATAATGCTTATAATATGCAATAAAAGTTTATATTTTCATATTTTTAAGTGGTCAAGCTCCAGCTTTGTCCCTGTTATGCAGAGTCCCACCACTACCAGATCTTTGCTCCAAAAAAAGTAATTATTAGCAAACATTACCTCCTACCCTGTCTTTATTTGCTTCCATTCAAGACTCTCACTGTCGTTTTACCATATACTCTGCAACATTTCACACACACATACACACACACACACTGCATATAATTGGATGCTTAGTTTGAACACCCATACGTAAGTTGCTCTGATTGGGGACCCTAGCTTGCTCCATTGGCTTTATATCAACTCTGTCACAAATTTAATTTAAATTTTTTTTGTGGGTGTCTTAAATATTTTAGGTCTGCACCAAATGCTCATTATGGGAGAAAGAATAAGGTCAAGTACTGTATGAGAGGTAACCACTTCTCATTATGATAGATGAGTACATTATGTAAAGTATAGTTGCACTACAACCAGAAAAGAGAAGGTTCCAAATGCAGCCTCAGGTGGCATTAAAACAAATTAATACTTTATCAAGGACATAAAAAATTAGACATACTAAATTCAATCAAACCTGATTATGGCATTTAAATTGGGAGATGAGATGGAGGTGGAGATCAGGTCGACATTTTCTAAGGTGAACAGGCAGCCCTCCAGTGAAACCTTTTGATTTAATTAAGGATACATTCAGAAAGCATACGAAGCTTACCATTTAAATATTTAAATGTAAAGTGGAACATTTTCCTCCCTGGAATCATATGTGGAACATCGTATGATACAGAGAGGGCTTAAGGAAAAGGTTGTCCCATCCCAACACCTACACAGAGAATTATTTTTTGGAGAAATGGAAAGCTGCCTGTCTCAATAGAGACTTATGCCGCGTACACACGACCGGTTTTGCCTTCGGAATTAAGTCTGAAGGTTTTTTCGACGGAATTCCAATGGAATTCAGCTCAAACTCTCTTGCATACACACGGTCACACCAAATTCCGATGGTCAATAACGCGGTGATGTACAACACGTACGACAGCACTATAAAAAGGAAATTTAATGCTTCTGAACATGCGTCAAATTGTTTCATACATTGTTGCATACACACGAACGGAGTTTCCAATAGAAACTTCCTCCATCGCAAAAATTGAGAACATGCTCTCAATCTTTTGCTGGCCGAACTTCCGCCAGCAAAAGTCCAATGGAGCCTACACACGGTTGCATTTTCCGATGAAAATCTCTCATCGGTCTTTTGCTGGCCGAAATTCCGATCATGTGTACGCAGTATTAGTCGTGCACAAATTTGGCCTTTATGGAAGAGTGGCAAGAAGAAAGCCATTGTTGAAAGAAAGCCATAAGAAGTCCAGTTTGCAGTTTGTGAGAAGCCATGTGTGGGAACAGCAAACATGTGGAAGAATGTGCTCTGGTCAGATGAGACCAACATTTTACTATTTGGCCTAAAAGAAAAATGCTATGACCCCTTTCACACCACACCGCCCATAGCGTTGGCAGTAAAAGCCACTATTTTTAGCGGCGTTTTACCGTTGGATTTGCGGTGCATTTCAGCCGCTAGCGGTGCGCTTTTACCCCCTGCTAGCGGCCGAGAAAGGGTTAAAACCCCCGGCAAAACGCTGCAATAGCGGCGTTTTGCCGGCGGTATTACAGCGCTGCCCAATTGATTTCAATGGGGAGCAGCGGTGGAGGAGCGGTGAGTTCACCGCTCCTTCACCGCTCCAAAGAAGCTGCTGGCAGGACTTTTTGTGACGCCCTGCCAGCGCACTGCTGCAGTGTGAAAGCCCTCGGGCTTTCACACTGCAGACAATGGAGCAATAGTTTGAGGGTGGATTTCAGGCGCTATTTCTAACACTATAGCGCCTGCAAAACGCCCTCGGTGTGAAAGGGGTCTATGTGTGGTGGAAAACGAACACTGCATATCACCCTGAACACACAATCCCCACCATGAAACATGGTGGTGGCAGCATCATGTTGTGGGATGCTTTTCTTAAGCAGGGACAAGGAAGCTGGTCAGAGTTGATGGGAAGATGGATAAAGCCAAATAATGGGCAATCTTAGGAGAAAACCTGTTTGAGTCTGCAAAAGACTTGAGACTGGGGTAGAGGTTCACCTTTCAGCAAGACAACGACCCTAAACATACAGCCAGAGCTACAATGGAATGGTTTAGATCAAAGCATATTCATGTATTAGAATGGCCCAATCAAAGTCCACACCTAAATCCAATTGATTATCTAGGACAAGACTGTTCAGTCCCTTTCCATCCAATCTGACAGAGCTTGAGCTATTTTGCAAAGAATTGGCAAAAATTTCACTCTAGATGTGCAAAGCCGGTAGAGACATACCCAAAAAGATTTGCAGCTGCAATTGCAGCGGAAGGTGGTTCTACAAAGTATTGATTTAGGGGGGCTGAATACAAATGCAAGCCACATTTTTCACATACCGTATATACGCGAATATAGGCCGAGCCAAATATAACCCGAGGCACTTGATTTTACCACAAAAAACTAGGAAAACGTATTGACTCGAGTATAAGCCTAGGGTGGGAAATGCAGCAGCTACTGGGTAAACAATGCCCATCTGCAGCCTCACTGTGCCCATTTGCAGCGTCACTGTGCCCATTTGCAGCGTCACTGTGCCCTTTTGCAGCCTCACTGTGCCCACCTGTATCATCAGTGCCCATCTGCAGCCTCACTCTGCCCATCTGCAGCCTCACTCTGCCCATCTGCAGCCTCACTCTGCCCATCTGCAGCCTCCCTGTGCCCATCTGCAGCTGTACCTTTGATTACTAAAACAGCGGGTGTCTCCCGCTGTGTCATGCAGTCTGTTCGGCGGCCATCCATTGTAACAATGTCCTCCTCGTCCGTGATAGACAGAACACTAATACAGTTTCCCAGCATCAGTGTTCTGTCTATCACGGACGAGGACCGTTACAATGGATGGACCGTCAAACAGACTGCATGACACAGTGGGAGACACCCGATGTTTTAGTAATCAAATGTACAGCTGCAGATGGGCATGACACAGCGGGAGACACTGCTGTTTTAGTAATCAAAGGTACAGCTGCAGATGGGCACCCTCACTCGAGTATAAGCCAGGGGGGGGGGGGGTTTCGGCCTGAAAAATGTGCTGAAAAACTCGGCTTATACTCAAGTATATACGGTATATATATTTGTACAGGATTTATAATTTTTTTTCTTCCATTTTTATGTGCCACTTTGTGTTGTACATTTTTGGTTGTAACATAACAAAATGTGGGAAATTTCAAGGGGTATGAATACCTTTTCAAGGCACTCTATCTATTCATACACTACAACCATTTCACATATTAAAAAGTTCTCTGTGATTTAGCTTTTTTTCCTGAAGCACTGCTATTATATTTGTTATAGATGGGCACACGACTTGTTGCATAATCTCCTTACTAGGAATGACATGACTCCTCATACTTGCCTGGAGAAAAGCTAAGCTCCTTCCCCAGAAGTGGGCATTTTACAACTGCAATCCTTTTTCCAGGTTCTTATTATTCTTGGTGTAGTTGAAGTTGTTTCACTGCTCTGAATGTAATATGTGGCCGAGTGACTGCATGAATGCCGATTCCAGTACAGAATATTAGCTATCAAAATAAACTGGTATGAAAATCGCTCGCCCTCCTACTATTCCACACCACCACTGCGCACAAAGAAAAATTAGTTAAACACCTATGTGTATAAAAATAAACTAAGCAGCTACTTAAATAGATAAATAATGTAAAGTGATTTTAAATGAATAAAACAGTAGCGCTAATAATCACAGTGTCTGTGAATAAACTAAATATTTAACCTGTGTAAACAATACTGAAAAATATGTATAAACAGTGCTAAAAAAAACAACAACACAATTAATCACCTATATACATAAAGTGAAAAATTAAAGTGAAGTGTGATTATATATTTTTTGCAGGTGTCCAAAAAAGGGAAACAAATCCAAACAAAAGTCCATAAACTGTTACTTGTAGTGATAATATTTCAAAAAGTGACAGAAAAGTGAATGAAAAATCCTGAAGCAAATAAAGTTTTGAAGTGTCTTTAAACAAAATTCTTGAAGTGACTTGAAAAAATATATCTTCCACCACACCACCTGTGTTCAGTGCTACCGCACCCTAAGGAATCGCACTCACCAGCAGTATATGCCTTGCACTCTCATGCTCGGCCAACTCGCTTAATAGCTCCACATGGGTCACAGATGGATCCAGACAGAATGTTAGATAATTGCACTCCACATATAAGGAAAAAAGAGATGCTTCCAATAGTGAAGTAGAGTAAACCATTTATTTCAACAGCACACAAAATTCCTCAACCATTGTACTCACATCCTTCATATAAAAATAAGGCACTTCAGCATAACTTTTCAACAGGAAACAAGGACCCAGCAGTGGTGACCCGATATATTATGGTCTCGGCGGACCCGGCGTTAATACCAATATGTCTCACCCTCCACGCTGTCTCCTTTCTCTTTCACTTCACACGGCACAGCACACCCAGTAACTGGAACGTTGAATGTTAAATGCTCCTCACAGTTGCCATGTAACCATACCCACTGCAAAAAATATATAATCACACTTCACTTTAATTTTTCACTTTATGTATATAGGTGATTAATTGTGTTGTTGTTTTTTTTAGCACTGTTTATACATATTTTTCAGTATTGTTTACACAGGTTAAATATTTAGTTTATTCACAGACACTGTGATTATTAGAGCTACTGTTTTATTCATTTAAAATCACTTTAGAATATTAGCTATGTTTTAGAGGTTTAGGAAAGACATGACAAGACAATGGTGGCTAGAGAACCTAATGAGCCTTTAATAATTTTGCCTTGTATATAGTAACTTTTCTGCTTCCTGTCTTGCTATGTATCCAGCCTTTTGTCACGTTGTTCATACATAAAGCATTTAAGTGATATCAGGATGGTATGCACATTTATAGGAAAAACTGAATCCGCACATTTATTTATATCAGCAACAAAAACAACTTTGCCTAGAAAAATGATTCATCTCTATGGTACTTTACATACCTTTTGCCGGCCATGATTTTGACCCCTGGAAGTCAAATGACTTAATAAATGTATTGTAAGCTGAAAGGAACATAAGCTACTATTGTTTTTCAATGAAATTATACTAGCATTTGCATTAAAAAATATAGCTGTCAAGCAGGATTATTAAGTGTGTGCAGTTCTACACACCTGAGCTCACACTGCTTTGTATACTAAACACGGAATGCAATTTATCTTCTCTTTCTTGCCTTCCCAAACAATAAAGAAGAAAATTGCTGCTACAACTGTTTTCTAAGCTGAATATATAAATTAAATTTTCAGAGACTGTATTTAGAAATGTATCTGATATAGATGTACTGAGACAAGAGGATTGATTAAAATAAAAATACTTTTTATACCTAAACTGGGCAATATTCTCATTAAGTATCTTCCAACACTGTCTTTTGTGTTTTGTAGCCAGAGTTACCTACAAGCAGCAAGTGAAATGCCTGCGGGACATGTCCTGGACCCATCAGGAAACTACAACTCTCCAAAATTTCGTTCAAGAAACCAGAGCTACATGAGAGCTGTCAGTACGCTTAGCCAGGCCAGCTGTGTCAGTCAGGTAGAGCACTGGCTATCTTTGCCCTATTATTAATATATATATATATATATTGTGCTGTGTATGCAGGTCTCACACACTGAGTCAACTTGCTTGAGGTCGGTAAGACATTATCGCTGCCCGCCGCTCATTTAAAAAAATCTAGCTTTCTTATAAATTCTACCAGCATATATCATCAAAGAAAAACAGTAGTTTAGCAGGAACATCACAACATCATAATGCAAATAGGCAGCAGCACTACAGGTGGGCCTTAAAGCGTTTGTTACCCTTAAATAAAAAAATGGATCCTGTTCATTTAAAGCATGTTATAAAGCACAGTGCTTGTGCTGTGTAATTTGGCCCCTTCTATCACCTGAAGTGCCTGGCTAATCCTGCCTGGTTCTGCCCTCACCCCTGTAAACTGACCACGGATTATCATGGCTGCTGTGCCCTGACACCAGTTTACGTGTCTAAGGCATCCGAAGCTCTGTTTGTCCTCTGTCAACCCCCCCCCCCCCCCAGTGTCTGCTCTGACAGTCAGTTTATTAAAAAAATGCTGTCTGTACCTGAATTCAGAGCGCTGCCTGGCACTCATGTGACTGTCCAGCTCTCTCCTCCTCCTCTCCCCCTCTTGTCCTGACTGACGTCAGTGGGGGAATCTCAGTCCCTCCCACTCTAGCCGTGTCAGATTGAGAGGGGAGAGAAGGTATAGATAGCATTTTTTTAATAAAACACAGAGACAGGAGCACCTAGCATAATGGGTTAACAACCACTTTAACTCCCAGCTGCCACATATATGCATTGCTATGTTGCCACGGACAGCTTATGGTCAACAACTGATAATCAGGAGTTAGTAGGATGGACTCTTGCTTACAAGAGTACAGGTCATAGGAGTCCCTTCTATTGGTCTCTAGCAGGATCCTGGCAAGGGCTTAAAGTCTAATTGAAAACTCACAACTGTTTGTTTTTATAATTCATAAACTCCTACATGTTATTTTGTGACTGATTTTTGCTTGGAACCCATTACATTTAAATTTAATGAGCTTAACCCATCAGCAGACACATAAAACATAATAGAGCAATTCCAATACCAAACAAAATTTGCCCAGTCAGTTATCATTTTCAGAGGATTCAACCAACGGGTAATAGGGCAGCTAATGGGTGAATCTTATGTTATCGGAAGCTCTCTATTATGTTGTATGTGACTGCTAATTGGTGAATCTTGTTGAATTTAAAAATGATGGATGACTCTTATGGAATTTATATGTAATGGGGAAATTGTGTTGTATTTCACTCATAATGGGTGAATCTTATCAAATGTAAGGGATAAATCCTATTTAGAAATGATGAGCGGCTAGTACGAATGCTCCTATAAAATGATGTATAAAGTCCAAAGAAAATACAGATGGATGAACATTAGGTGTGCAAATCACACTGAAAATGATTTATAAATAGACTTTCGGGGACCCCATAGACAACTAAATTTGACCCAGGGCCAAAATAGCTGCCTTTTAACCACTTGCCTACTATCACCCCCTTCCTAGCCAATTTTCTTTCAGCTTTCAGCACTGTCATACTTTGAATAACAATTGCGTGGTCATGCAACAATGTACCCAAACAAAATTGTTATTTTTAACATTTTTAGACAGATAGAGCTTTCTTTTAGTGGTATGTAATCACTGCTGTGTTTTTTTTTTTTTTTGCTAGATAAATAAAAAAAGACTAAACATTTTGAAAAAAAAAAAAAGTTTTTTCACTATGATCAGCTATGATTGGACACAGCTGATCGTGTGTTAAAGGGCCACTGTGATTGGCCCTTTACCCTGATCAGAGAGCACTCCCGATGCATGCCCCGGGGGCATGAGGGGAGGCAGCGTTCTAGGAGGACGTCAATAGACGCTCCCTCCTGGAAATGTGCGACCAAGCTGGAGCCATCATTCAGCTATAGCACGGTCGGCAAGGGGTTAATGAAATTAGTACTTAATTTCATATGGTAAAATGTGGAAGATGGAATTCAGCTTTAAAACCTAACTCTGGAGGAAGTAAAAATTCTCCCTTGCAGTGGGGCTGCCCCCACTTTACATGGGTATCTGGTAGTTTAGGTCTAGTGGACAGAAAAAAGCAGTTTACTTGGTTGGTCCCTGCTTTCCTGGCAGCCAGTGCTTCCCTACTCTCTGATGGTGGACTGTCCCACTGCATCCCCATGTCCAGAGTAGGCCAGGCCATAGATCCTGCACTGGACTTGATGACCTGCAACTGCCAGAGCATAGGAAAGAAGAGGCTGCAGGGACTGATCTAGCAGCATGGAGGTGCCTTTGTAAGCAGAGGATCAGATAAGGAAAACAGTTTTTCCCCGTCCCCTAGACTTAAATGAGTAATTATACCTTGCAGTGCAAGCACAGCCCTAAACTCAAGCTTGGAATCAAACTCAAGAAGGAGCAGAAGGGCAAACTGTTTTGAGATACAATTGTCAGTAATGATGTGCATCATGTGTCTAAGTTCCTATGTACTTTTCTAGGTTAACCACTTGAAGACCAGGCCTTTTTCTGACATTTTAAGTTAAAATCTGTATTTTTTGCTAAAAAATTACTTAGAACCCCCTAGCATGATATATTTTTTTTTAGCAGAGACCCTAGAGCAGTGATGGGAACCTTGGTGCCCCAGCTGTTTTGGAACTACATTTCCCATGATGCTCAACTACACTGCAGAGTGCATGAGCATCGTGGAAAATGTAGTTCCAAAACATCTGGGGTGCCAAGGTTCACCATCACTGCCCTAGAGAATAAAATGGCGATCATCGCAATATTTTATATCACACTATATTTTTGCAGCAGTCTTCCACCTTCCACTATGTAAACTTCCCTGTGACAGCAATAGGCACATGACAGGTACTCATTATGGAAGGATCTGGGGTCTATAAGACCCCAAATCCCCCATCTGCACATAAAAAAGTTTTGAAAAAGAAAGAAAGAAAAAGTTTTGAAAACTGGCGTTGTTGGTTCCTGAATAAAGCGGAAGTAATCTCATGACGTTGCTTCTGGGTTACCATAGCCGAGACACAATCAAAGCTGATTCCAGCTTTGTTTGGGTCTCTTGCCAGCTTCCGGACAAGCCGCCTGGTCGCTCGGATCTCCCAGTGGGACAGGAGAGCCCGGGAAAGCGGCAGAAGATGGAAGGAGGGGGGGGGGGGCGCTCAAGCTGCTTGTATTAACAGCCGAGCTGCTTAGCCACATTGGTTGTTATAACAATAGAGCTGACCGTCAGCTCTAAAAAAACGGTACTGGGGGGATGCCTGCAGGCATTACACCAGTACAACAACTTGAAGTCAAATGATGTACAGGTATGTGATTTTGCGGCAAGTGTGGTTCTAAAGTCAAAAGGTTTTTTGCATTAACCAATTCCGCTCTTTGGGCATACTATGTACGTCCAAAGAGTGAACCTTTAATCACAAGCGGATGGCTGCAGTAGTGTGTGTTTTGTAGAGCCGGATCTCGGCTTCAAAGTGAAAGTGATGCGGTAGCTTCATAGCTACCAATCGCTTTTACACAGCCGGCAGCGTGGTGCCTGCCCCCCTCCCATGGGCGACCCCCCCCCTCCTTCTGTGGTTTCCAGGCTGTCTCATGCTCACCTGTGTCTGGTAACACATGGGGTTTATTAACCCCTTGTGATAGTAATCATGTAAAAAGCAATAAAGAAACTATAATAAAATATATATAAAAAATAAAAAAAATTCCCACAAACCCCCGCACACCTGCACAAACGCAAGCCCAGGGTGTGTACATTCATGTAAACCGCAGTCACACCATATGTGTGACATATCGCTGTGAACATTAGAGTGAGAACAATAATTCTAGCACAAGAGCTACTAGTTAATTCTAAACTGATGAGCTGTAAAGGCTTTTAAAGTGTCACCTATTGGGAATTTTGGGCTCCATCGCTTTTGGAGATATCCCGGGTGCATGCAATTTTAAGCCATGAAATGTTTGTTATCTATTTACTCCATTCAACCTCATCTTTTATACTTTAACCAAAAATGGGTATTGTATGGTGTGGTTTTGCACTAAAATTTATTTTATTATATTTTTTCCTGAAAATTTGCATTTAATAAACAGTTGTGCAAATATCATGTGAAGCAAAAATGTCCAACTATCATCTTTTTATTCCACAGGGCCACTGCTTTCATAAAATATATCATGTTCTGGGGGTTTAATTCATTTATTGCCAAAAATGAAGATTTTTACATGTATGTGGAAAATAAACAAACAAAATTGCTCTGGAGCCAAACTGGTTAATACATTCTCTGCATTAGGGTCAAAAAAATTCTACTAGCTGCTGCTCATCTGCAGTACCATTGCTTTTTCTTCCTGGTCTCACATGTTTCTGCTGTTGTTAGTCAAATCCTGTAAAGAGAGAGTGGAGGGCATGGCCAAACTATGCTGTGTGTGTCTTACAAGTACCCCCACAGCAGCCAGCTTGTTGAGGGGGCACTTGTAAGAAGAATGAGGGATAATGCCAGTGGGGAACTCCAGAAGTGGAGGTAAGGGTTGCTTAGTGCAATATCCTTGCACAGAGCAGGTAAACATACTATCTTTTTTATATTTAAGGGAAAAAGTGAGCCTTTGTTATCACTTTAAAGGCATTAAATGCATTTTTATACAGAGCTGAAAAATGATCTGAGCCTTTCCTCATAGCAGCACTTACAAATATAGGAGAGGCACTGCTGCACAATGGTATCACATGAGCATTGCTAGGACTCTGAAAGATCTGGGGCACCACTGGGCAAATTGTAGGTGTGGCCTCACTGCATTTACAGTGGTAGGGGCTTAAAGGGGCATACCTAAATAGAACCCAAGCTTACTCACTGTATGCACAGCACACAGCCTAATCCACAGTTCTATCCCTACAAAATATGTTTTATTTATTGTGCTACAAGCAGGAGTCTCAGACACCTACTGTATAAACCCCAGCACAATAATTTTTAAAAACTGAAACTTACATTATATTGTCTTTTCTACACACAGAATATAGACAGCTAACACTTTAGCCTAAGCATACCTAAAGAAGCACTGTATTTAAATAGCCAGGGACTCCTGACCACTACCCCTGTATATTGTGCTATATGTTATATAATCCTGACCCCTGCTTTTTTTACACCAGACTTACACTAGACTTACACTACACTTTTTACATGCTCCTGACTGCTAAACCCTGTATGCTGTGGTGTACTTTGTATACAGCCGACTGCTGCAACTACAGCATTTAGTTGTCAG
The DNA here is from genome assembly GCA_028564925.1 of Lithobates sylvaticus. Classification (NCBI taxonomy): domain Eukaryota; kingdom Metazoa; phylum Chordata; class Amphibia; order Anura; family Ranidae; genus Lithobates; species Lithobates sylvaticus. The sequence continues at coordinate 336,021,095 of CM053028.1, read as the reverse complement.
GATTATATAACGTATAGCCCCACGTACAGAGTGAAATAGTCAGGAATATGTAGCATACAGGCAAATGCACAAAGGGGAGTGGTCAGAAATATATAACATACATGCAAGCATATAAAGTGCAGTGGTCAGGTGTATGTAACAGAGTGCAGGGTTCGGTAATATGTAACATACATTATCTCACAATAGTAAGTACACCCCTCAAATTTTTGTAAATAATTTATTATATCTTTTCATGTGACAACACTGAAGAAATTACTTGCTACAATGTAAAGTAGTGAGTGTACAGCATATTGTATAACAGTGTAAATTTGCTGTCCCCTCAAAATAACTCCACACACAGCCATTAATTTCTAAATCACTGTCAACAAAAGTGAGTACACCCCCTAAGTGAAAATGTCGAAAGTGTCAATATTTTGTGTGGCCACCATTATTTTACAGCACTGCCTTAACCCTCTTGGGCATGGAGTTCACAGGTTGCCACTGAATTCCTCTTTCACTCCTCTATGATGACATCATGGAGCTGGTGGATGTTAGAGACCTTGCGCTCCTCCATCTTCCTTTTGAGGATGCCCTACAGAAGCTCAATAGGGTTTAGGTCTAGAGACATGCTTGGCTAGTCCGTCACCTTTACCCTCAGCTTCTTTAGCAAGGCAGAGGTCGTCTTAGAGGTGTGTTTGGGGTCGTTATCATGTTGGAATCCTGCCCTGCGGCTCAGTCTGCGAAGGAAGGGGCTCAAGCTCTGCTTCAGTATGTCACAGTACATGTTGGCATTCATGGTTCCCTCAATGAACTGTAGCTCCCCAGTGCTGGCAGCACTCATGCAGCCCCAGACCATGACACTCCCACCACCATGCTTGACTATAGGCAAGACACACTTGTCTTTGTATTCCTCACCTGGTTGCCGCCATACACGCTTGACACCTTCGGAACCAAATCTTGGTCTCAGATCACAGGACATGGTTCCAGTAATCCATGGCCTTAGTCTGCTTGTCTTCAGCAAACTGCTTGCGAGCTTTCTTGTGCATCATCTTTAGAAGATGCTTCCTTCTGGGACAACAGCCATGCAGATGAATTTGATGCAGATGCAATCCAATTTTCCACAGCAACTGCGTTATTTTAACTGACAATTGCGCGGTTGTGCGACGACGTACCCAAATTCATTATTTTTTCATTATTTTTATTATCCCAATAAGCATATATTGATTGGTTTGCGCAAAAGTTATAGCGTCTACAAATTATGGGATAGGTTTATGGACTTTTATTTTTTTTTCTTGTTTTTACTGGTAATGGCAGTGGTTTTTAGCGGGACTGCGACATTGCAGCGGACAAATCTGACACTAAGTGATGCTTTTTGTGGACCAGTGACACCAATACAGTAATTCCTGCTAAAACAATGCACTGTTGCTGTATAAATGACACTGGCAGGGAAGGGGTTAACATCAGGGGCAATCGAAGGGTTAAGTGTGTTCCCTGGAAGTGTTTTATAACTGTGTGGGGGATGGACTGACAGGAAGAATAGAGATTCATGTTCCTGCTTACACGGAACAGAAGATCTTTGTGTACTTCCCTGTCAGAACGGGGATCTGCCTTGTTTACATAGGCAGATCCCCATTCTGCCTCTCTGTGGAGAGATCGCAGGTGGCCAGCGGAAATCCGCCTGCTGGACCCGCTGATTGGATCCTGCTCTGTGCAGCCAGCGCACGCACCCACAATATCTATTGCACGAAATGACGTACAGGTACGTTGTTTCGTGCAATAGAGTCACCCTGCTGCAGTATATATGCGTGGGCAGTCTTAAGTGGTTAAAGAGGCACTGTCATCTTGCCCATTTAAGTCAAAGTGTCAGGGTTTGTGCAAAGGCCACCCCCAACCCACTGATACTCAACTTGTCAGTGCTCCTTAGCCACTTTTTCTTTTAACACTGCTGACACTAAAATCCCAAGTGTCAGCTAGTGCTGGATGATAGAGGAAGCAGTGACTTCACCCCCTTCAGACGTGTGATAGCCTGCTCCTAGGCTCACATTTTGATTGGGTGGGACTCGGAAGGGGTGTGGTTGGCCTCGGAGGTGGTTACACCCAGCCCACCTTCTCTGGTGCAGGAAAGAGCAAAACAGAGAGAGGTAAGTGTGCTGTGGCAGACACTTTCTCTGACTGTACTAAGAACATATCTTACACCATAGATTACATTGCGGTACAGGTCATATACCCTGACAACAGGAGAGTGCCCTATGTCATAATGAAAGAGGGGAGCTACAGGGATGAATAATATGGTGAAAAGGATGGTGGGGATGAGGATGATGGGTGATTATGGAGAGAGGGAAGGATGGAGGCTGCTTGAGGCATGAGGATGAAGATGGATCATGTGGTGATAGATGGAGTAAATAGAGGAAAACGCACATAGAGAATACAAGGATGAGGATGATGGGTTACAAAGCAGGGAGGGACGTGGATGATTATGGAGAGTGAAGTTGGGGATGAAGATGGTTATGGAGAAAGATGAGAATGATGGAGTTAGAATTGGGAAGAGAGAAGAGGATCATTCTGGAGAGGGATGATGGGGACGATTATGGAGATTGAAGTGGATGATGAGGTTACAATGTGGAGAGGAATGAGGATGACTGTGGAGAGGGACAAGGATGATGATTATGGAGGGGGTGTTGGGGTTGAGGATGATGTTACACTGTTGAGAGGAATGAGGACAGATATTTATTACGAATTCAGGGATGAGGAAGACTTGGATACAGTGTGAAATAGAATGAGGATGATACTGGAGAGGGAAGTTAGGGACGAAGGGGATGAAGATGATCATGGTTGTTAGTGTTCCTTTAATATCTCTCAGAAGAAGTAAAACTCTGTATACTGATTCCATTTCATTTGATCATCATGTTAAATTGATGGGGGGGGCACCTCCCTGAAATTAATTTTTGCAGGTTGGGATGTCTAAATAGGTTTTTAAAAAAAGGGGTGGGCTTGGGGCGCAGAGTGCTGCTCCCCCCGAGACCACCCAGTTGTGTGACAATAGCGAATTAATTCACTATTATCCCACTGATTCTCCTCCCGGCCAATCAGGAAGTTGGTGGTGAAAGGAGAAGCCATCCTCTTGGCCTATGAGGAGGAGACATGCGGCCAAGGAGATGCATCCAAGGACACGGAGGAGCGGCATCCCGGGACACGGAGGAGCGGCATCCCGGGACACGGAGGAGCGGCATCCCGGGACACGGAAGAGACGCAGCCCGGATATGGAGAAGACACATGAACATGGAGAGACTGAGGGGGGAAACTGCCACCACCTGTCAGCACAGTGTGAATGAGCTGGCGATGGGGGGGTGTGGTGCGTGGGCTGGAGCACTGGGGGGGTGTCATGTCTGTCTGGTGCCCCCCCGGCCAATGGAGCACCAGCTGCCACTGCTTTCTATACCTCTAAACCCGAATTAGGAAAGATCACCCTGGTGGCATTCCCTAAAGTGACATGTTGCATTGGAAACATATTTAGCATTTCCATTATTGGTGTCACAGTAGTGTTCCCCTGTTCGGGTCCTTAAAGTGGAAGTAAACCCCCCTATCGTTTTCAGCCAAGGAAGCTGCCATCTTTGCCTCTGTTTAATCTTCAACTGCCACGGTGCTGCACATGTGATCTGTTATGACACCAGCCATTGGATGGTTTGACTGTTTGGTTGAGAGCACAGCCAATGTGCAGTTAGCATTCCCGGCATGCCTTTTTTTTTTTAAACTGTTAAATCGATGGGTTTACTTCCGCTTTAAAGTGGTTGTATGCCGGTTTGTTTGTTTTTTTACCTTGCAAGGTAAAGTCATAGGGGGTTATTTACTAAAGTAAAATCCACATTGCACTGCAAGTGCACTTGGAAGTAAAGTCTCTGTAGATCCGAGGGGGGACATGCAAGGAAAATAAAAATCAGCATTTTAGCTTGCACATGATTGGATGATAAAATCAGCAGAGCTTCCACTTATTTCAGATCTACCCCTCAGATGTAGAATGACTGCACTTCCAAGTGCACTTGCAGTGCAAAGTGGATTTGCCTTTCATAAATAACCCTCATAGTGTCATGATGTCACTGGCTGCATGTAATGTAAATATCTCCTAAACGGTGCACATTTAGGGGATATTTACACTACCTATAGGTAAGCCTTATTATAGGTAAAAGTCAGCAAAGGAAGTTTACTTTCACTTTAAGATACATGTAGTGCAACCCACATATTGTAGACTGCACAAAGTATAAGTAATTGGGTAAACTACAAAACTTGTATCACAGTTAATTTATTATATTAGTTAATTTATATATTAACTATATTAAGTAGAATCGTGAGTATAGGCTTTGGTAATAGACATAACTTAGTTAACACGTACCATCATCCATTAAAGTTATAGGAACAAGGGGTTATTATGCTACAAACGCAGGTGCTGATTCTGCGTCCATGGAGCTTATCGCCCACAAGACTTTTGGAAAAAAGGGGAAAAAAGTTGGACTATCTCGGTACTTGTAATGGGTAATTAAATATAAGGATAGAAAATAGAATAACAAAGGAATTTTAATAGAAAAAACACATACATGAATAAAAATTGTACATGAATAAAAATTGTTAAAAAAAAAAAACAGTTAACATATTGTTAACATATTGTTGTATTGCAAACTCTTCTCCTGTAGCTGTGGCAACAAATGTTTTACCCGACATGCTAAAATGATAGTACCTACAAGTCTTTGTGTTCCATGGGTAACTCCCAGGGCATGATATCCAGGTGGGTTTATTGACCCTCAGCTAGAAAATGTTAGTTAACATTAGAGTGAACATAGCCTCTAACACAGACACTAAAAGGGGGGCAGAGACATATAGATATTGATCTTTACATCCTCTGTTCTTTCTGCCTTTAGATGCTGAGCTTCCAAGGGTACCTAGAGGAAGGATTATCAGTATGCATTCCTCACTTTCTAGAACACTGGTCTAGTAGACTAATCCATCTTTTCTTTCTATGCCAGTGCTGCCTATAACCACTACTCTGGAACTAAGATGTGATGCTTGATATTGAACCAATCACATGTAGCATTAATATAAACGCATTATTTTTTAGGGGATTTAAAAAAAAAAAAAAATCTTGATCATCAAAGAATCGCCAAAGAAGTGAATATTCTGGAATAATGGAGTATCTTTTAAAAAAAAAAAAAACTGTGCATGTTTTTCTTCAATGGCAACTAACAAAACATGTTTTCTTCTTATTTTTACAGGATTTCCTCATTGAAAGTCTTCAAGAATGCTTTACCTCAAAGGATTATCCTGAGCTCAAGGTGGCAGTACCCTGTATATTCCCAGGCTAGGAGAAATCTTTAATTCACTGTTTTCAAATCTAGAGCATAACCTGTGTTCATTTTCTGCAGCTGTGATGATCTTATTTCACTGCTGTGTGAAAGCAGCGTAGCCTATTGCACATCTCTCTGAGGCAATGACTACATACATCATACTAAAATACACTGCTAATTCTGAACAATGCAATTATTGCAAGTAATGCCTCCAATGTCAAATTTTTCTAAAAGTCCAATTTTGATCAGGATCCAAAAATACAATTTATAAAGGAAATAGATATACAATGTTCACTTTATAGTCTTGTTCTACCATTACATTAAGTGTTATCAAAATGTTTTAAGGCAAGATTGTGCCACACATTCATTGTGCATCAATGTAAAATGGAGGCCAGATTTGATGGACCTCATATTTTTGTTAATTCTTTAGTATTTGCATTCATTGTTGTAACAGCATGCTCAGATAGAGCGCTTGATGTTTGCAATGACAGAATTCTGTGTATGAAGTATGCATCACAGCCAGTCCCCTATCATCGTTCCATATTACATTGTTCCTCCCTTCTTGTTTCATCCACTGTATGGTGCAAAGCGTACAACTTTATTTGTACTAAATGTTTTCCATTGTACACACATTCATAAAGGTGTTTGGTCTGTGCAGCCTCCTTCCTCTGAGTGTGATGATGCCAGTGTTGTTCAGTGGGATTCCTGAAAGCTCAGTTGCCAATGAAACCACAGATCTATGTTCCCTTATGATACCTATACAGATTATGCACATGGCTACAGGGGCAACGGAGGGAAAAATGTTGAGAAGGCATGTTATGGACTCCAGTATTTTTCACACATTTTTGTGTATGCACCACCAGGTTGCTACCCTACAGTGCCCCAATTAACCATGTAAATGGCTTGTAAATGTATCATAGTGGACAATGGCACCCTGCAGGTCAACCAGAAGGGACAGCACAGGACAAATGCACTTGTGCCTGATGATGACAAATATTTTTGCATCCTTCAAAATTGCCTTCCTGATTTTGAAGATTTTGTAATCTTTGGTCTTTTCAACCAACATAAAAGTTTAAAAAATATATATTTCTGTGAAAAAAAAATGTTTTAACAAAAACAGTTTAGTGCCCCAAATCAACCAAACTACAATTGCCTTATATAAGTTTCAAAGTAAGATACCATATATAGGGTAATATGTTTGTATATTGATCAGCAGAGAAACTTTTCAAGAGAGTCAATAATGTACATTATCAGTACGTTTATTAAATACAATATACAGATTTGATCTGTAGGAAGTACTTTATTTATTGCTATATCAGCTGAACACTTTTCCCTTGACATGAAAACAGAAATCTTGAATTCTATTAACATAGTACTAGTAATCATTTATATAAGAATTCTTCTTCTCTGGGAGTGCTATGACATAACAACTGCCATCTTGTGGACTCTGATGGAATGAAAAAGGGAATAGCATCAATTCTAATTTTATTGAAACATCTTCAAAGATAAAAATTGATTATCAGCCATAATGAATTTGTCTATTCAACTGTAAAGAAAATCAAGGTCTGCATGGCAAGTTGCCATTTCAAGAGTCAGTGCATCACTTTAATGTAGAGTTTTATTGATCATTTATGTCTATTCCCTTCTTCTTTCATGGATTGTGACTTCATATCAGATGCATTTGTTTTGCTTATTTCTCTTTTAGTACAGAGCCTGTTATGAGGAATTTGTTCTCTACGCATATTATTGATTACAGCTAATCCACATGTTAATATTGTGTTTGGTTAAAGAATGCACCCATTTATTACTGCAGTTGATTATGTTGTAGAATGGCTCACATTTTATTAAAGTATTTCAGTTTTTTTTTTTTTTTTTTTTATAATTGTCCCTTTTATTTTTTTAAATTAGGACTTGCATGCAAAAATAATAATCTAACACTTTAATATAAACTCACAGTTCGTAAATTAAATTCAACGTGTAAAAAAAACATTTGTTATGTTCTGAAGCCAAACGCCTTGCCCAGTGCCCTTGTTCTGAAAAAAAAAAAAAATGCCAAATAGGTAAGACAGCTCATTGCTGAGATTTTTTGTTATACTAATCATATGATATGTAATGTCAGTCTCCGTTCTCCATAGACAGTTATCAGACTTCAAAGCCACAATGCAATTAAAATATAGATTACAAGGATTACATGTCCTATAAAGCAGTGCTGTCCATTCCAGAATCTGACTATAATAAGTAGAATATGGTATAATTTGGGGATATCTTTTTTTGTTGTGAGCACAACACAAGACCTAAAAGTGTCCGCTTTCTATTTTTTATATCCAGGTTTTATCTTCCTCATGTCAATGTCCTCATTGCATTGCTGACTGACTATAATTAAAACGTTACGCATCTGCCACTAATGTGTGTGACTTGTCGATTTTGCTTTATGTGATTCTTATAGGCTATATTGTTTTATAAACTGATTGTCCCCTATCTATTATATTATATAATATGCATTTTACTATGCGTGGTAAAATACTGCAATAGTAGCCCTCCCCTGAAAGTTTTCCCCTGCTGTTCACTTTATATTCACTATTCTAATAATAATACTTAAATCATAATTGTTGTACAGTGACTTTTGTGTTTAAATCCTGTACACCTTATACGTATGTTTTGAATTAGGGAAATTCTGATTTGAGATTTATTAAAACATTTCTTTGGCTTATCACAGGAATAACAAACCATTTCTCCCTAAACACAGATAATTCACTGACAGTGATTGACAGGCATCTTCCATTTTTTTTCATCAGTAGTCAGCATATTTAAGAACCTTGTCCCTAAAGCAAGGTCTCCTGTTCCCATAGTGATAACACATGTATTCACTTATTTCATTCTTCTTTAATTAGCGTACATTTTATCACCATGTCCCTTTGATACAATATCTACAGCTCTAATTGGATGGGATTCTTGTCAGTGTTATTTGCTGTACCAACTCCATGTGTCCTCTTTTTCTAGATGAGTGAAACAGAAATTAATGGGCAATATGAGTCGGTGTGTGAGTCAGTGTTCAGTGAAGTTGATTCTCATGCAATGGAGGCTTTAGACCTCCCAGGATGTTTTCGAACAAGAAGCCACAGTTACTTGAGGGCAATACAGGCGGGCTATTCCCAGGATGATGACTGTGTTCCTGCTATGATATCTTCCAATGCCACCCCCACTACCAGGTCAACAACAGGTAAAGAATAGACTTTGCCCATGTCAGTCCTTTATTTAGTATTCATATCATTGTCTGTAATTTTCTACATTTTAGCACCAAATCAAAACATTATGACAACATGTCCCAACAGAATTTTTGCTATGCTTTATGAAAATTGTTAGTTTAGTAGAAACAATTGTTCCCATGTACGTTGGTGCCACCTGAGAACTTTTAGTCTGAAGGACCTTTTAATCTGTATAACCAATTCCTTTACCTAAATAAGTCAAATCAATTTGCATCATGCTTGATTAAATCATCTTTTTCTTGTCAGGACACCAGACCTTTTTTAATCTTATGTAAGATGTTTGTTTGATGTGCTTGGTAGTAATACCCCATAGGAGTAAGTAAGGCAAGGCAAGGGGACTGCATTTAATGTTTTAAAAGTCTTAACACATATGAACATGTTTTTATTGCTGCTTTATGCAAACTCCATTATATTACAATAATGTAAATTGGCAAGCAATAATTGGCACTTCCAAAGGCCTTTTCTAGGGGTACAGTTGCTTGATGAGCTCTTGCTGCAGGACTGCTTATTTCTACCTAGTTCCTCTTTTGTGACAGTGCTAAAAGAATAGCTTCCAAGCTATTCATGTGGAAGCTATGGTTTGTGCTCAACTACTAGATTTCTCATAGTGGCCTTGAGGCTACACATCTTGTACGTAGGAAATGGGTAGATAAGGTCCTAAAGGTGAGCACCCTGAAAGATACAAAATAATACAAAGTATGTTGCATGTGAGGTAGATGTGATGAATGAGGGAGTTTGTGGCAGCATATGGGGGGATTTGCCTGACAGAGATCAGAATGTGGCTGCAAAATGTGAGGTTATACTGCATTGGGTTAATTCTGGGCATTGTAACCAAGAGCATAGGGGGCTTGCATGAAGGCAGTAAAAATAATCTGCAGATGCAGAGGAAAGGGATGTGGTGGTAGGAGGTGGAAGATGAGGCTGCATGGTGTGGATCCACGGGGGATTGGAGACAATTTTTTTTGCATATTTAGGCTTCTCAGTTGAAAAGCTAGGCAGTGGTTGATATGAGATATTCTCAGCTGGTCATCCGCTGTAATTATCAAGACTTGTTATTCCAGGGCAAAAAATTAGAAATTTGTGCACTGCAAACTTCAAACTAGAAACTGCTCAGTCTGCTTAGATGCAGACATACATTGGCCCAGGACCAAGGGCAGTAAGCTTACAGTACATGTAATCTTTGAAGTGTAGCTTTTATGACTTGTTTTTACTTCTGATTCCATATATGTATTTACATTTTAGAAAAGCTTCATTAAGCTGCGTACCTCTAAGTCAAATATTGTTGGCACCCATTATAAATGTCCTATGAATAAACACTTCTAAAATGGATACTGTGGGATTTTCTCACTTTCTCACTGATCCTAATGCAACTGTCATCATCTGTCCATTTTTCCCAAATCTAGCACTTGCTTTATATAATTTCCCTCTATATGAAATCAGGCTGGTCTCTCATCCAGATATGTATTGCTCTTTCTTTAGCCATTGCTAAATGTAAAATGAGATTCCAAACATTTCATGATTCTTATTGATAGACTCCACCGAATAGTTTAGTTTATTTTTCTAGATTATTTTATCACTACTTCTTGTTCTTCACTGTCCTTCATGTTTTTTGAGGATTTCCCATTTTACTCAAATCTTTTCCAGCAAGCATTGCTTTGATTGACATGTTCTGTGAAGTCCAGCAGCAGACACACAATTTAAGCAGCATGTGTATCTGATCTTGAGAATTAGATATGTTCCTGACATCCTCCCCAAAGCAGCATAACTATTTTCATTGTAATTGGCTTTGTTTTCATGTTAAGTAGATGAAGTTAAGCCACTAAAAATGGTGTAAATCAAATAAAAAAGACTGATGTTTGTATTTCCCAGTCACCATTCACTTTTGTATATGGCAAAAAATACATAAGCTCAGGTTACCTGTAGTAAAACCTGCCTGGCAGAGCGATCTATAGATCCACAAATATAGACAATTGAAATTATATATAGTTTGACCACCATACATATTAAAATGCATATAGATACATAAACTTGAGCAGTGGCGGCTGGTGCTGTATATTTTGGGGGGGGGGGCAAACAAGACACCCAACGTCACCCCCCCCCCCCCTCTGGCTCTAATCGTGTGCTTCAAAAAAAAAAAACATTGGAATCCATGCGCCCCTAATAGATGGGCCGCCACTGGACCTGAGAGGTAGCAGGGCCAAGTTTAAGTTGAAAAAAGTCAAGATTTTCAATTAATAAAAAATAAATCATTGGCACCCTTAATTTAATATTTGGTAGCATACCCCTTGGAAAAAAACAACTGCAATCAATAGCTTCCTGTAACCATCACTGAGTTTCTTGCACTGCTCCAGGTCTTCTTAGCTTGGAAGGGTTAATTTTCCCAACTGTTGTTTTGAGATCTCACCAGTGTGTGTGTATATATGTATGTGTGTGTGTGTGTGTGTATATATATATATATATATATATATATATATATATATATATATATACACAGTGGTGTGAAAAAGTGTTTGCCCCCTTCCTCATTTCCTGTTCCTCTGCATGTTTGTCACACTTAAGTATTTCGGAACATCAAACCAATTTAAACAATAGTCAAGGACAACACAAGTAAATACAAAATGCAATTTGTAAATGAAGGTGTTTATTATTAAAGGTGAAAAAAAATCCAAACCATCATGGCCCTGTGTGAAAAAGTGATTGCCCCCTAAACCTAATAACTGGTTGGGCCACCCTTAGCAGCAACAACTGCAACCAAGCGTTTGCGATAACGTGCAATGAGGCTTTTACAGCGTCCTGGAGGAATTTTGGCCCACTCATCTTTGCAGAATTGTCCTAATTCAGTTACATTAGAGGGTTTTCGAGCATGAACGGCCTTTTTAAGGTCATACCACAACATCTCAATAGGATTCAGGTCAGGACTTTGGCTAGGCCACTCCAAAGTCTTCATTTTGTTTTTCTTCAGCCATTCGGTGGTGGACTTGCTGGTGTGTTTAGGATCATTGTCCTGCTGCAGAACCCAAGTTCGTTTCAGCTTGAGTACACGAACAGATGGTCGGACATTCTCCTTCAGGATCTCTTGGTAGACAGCAGAATTCATAGTTCCTTTTATCACGGCAAGTCTTCCAGGTCCTGAAGCAGCAAAACAGCCCCAGACCATCACACTACCACCACCATATTTTACTGTTGGTATAATGTTCTTTTTCTGAAATGCAGTGTTTCTTCTACGCCAGATATACTTGGACACACACCTTCCAAAGAGTTCCACTTTTGTCTCATCGGTCCACAGAATGTTGTCCCAAAAGTCTTGGGGATCATCAAGATGTGTTGTGGAGAAATTGAGACGAGCTTTGATGTTCTTTTTGCTCAGCAGTGGTTTTCTCCTTGGAACTCTGCCATGCAGGCCATTTTTGCCCAGTCTTTTCCTGATGGTGGAGGCATGAACGCTGACCTTAACTGAGGCAAGTGAGGCCTGCAGTTCCTTGGACGGTGTTGTGGAGTCTCTTGGATGAGTCGTCGCTGCGCTCTTGGGGTAATTTTGGGCGGCCGGCCACTGCTGGGAAGGTTCACCACTGTTCCATGTCTTCGCCATTTGTGGATAATGGCTCTCACTGTGGTTCGCTGGATTCCCAAAGCTTTGGAAATGGCTTTATAACCCTTTCCAGACTGATAGATCTCAATTACTTTCTTTCTCAATTGTTCCTGAATTTCTTTGGGTCTCGGCATGATGTGTAGCTTTTAAGGATCTTCTGGTGGACCTTACTGTGTCAAGCAGCTCCTATTTAAGTGATGCCTTGATTGTGAACAGGTGTGGCAATAATCAGGCCTGGGTGTGGCTAGAGAAATTGAACTCAGGTGTGGACAACCACAGTTATAGTATGTTTTAACAAGGGGGGCAATCACTTTTTCACACAGGGCCATGATGGTTTGGATTTTTTTTCACCTTTAATAATAAACACCTTCATTTACAAATTGCATTTTGTGTTTACTTGTGTTGTCCTTGACTATTGTTTAAATTGGTTTGATGTTCCGAAACACTTAAGTGTGTCAAACATGCAAAGGAACAGGAAATGAGGAAGGGGGCAAACACTTTTTCACACCACTGTATATATAATCTCTCCTTCAGAGGATTGTGTTTCCTTAATAATAGTGTTGTTATGCTCTAAAAAGGCACATATTTAGGTACATTGTGTTACACCACCAATCCACAAGTAAAAAAAAAAAACTGATAGCTTTTAGATCCCTTTAGGCAGGAGATGGAAATTAGGTAAATAGTTATAAAAAATGTTAAATATATAAATGGACGGTTTAAGTGGTATTGGTATGTTTTTATGCGAAGTGAATTAATGACGAATAAGCAGTGATGTAAGTAACTCAGTTAAAATAAACAGAGTTACTTAACGCAGTTACTTTAGAGGGTAACGAGTAATCTAACTGATTACTCTTCCCCTCATGGTAACGCCGTTCCCATTACTTGGGCGGCGTTACCGCAATTACATCTACTGCCCGGGACCAGGTAGACAGGACTAGCGAAGGAAGTGAATGTCGCTGCCTCCATCAGCGAGATTGACACCTCGCAAGCCCAGTCGCCTGGTATGGATTTAAAGGGGAACCCCTGCGCCGAAAAATAACGGTGTGGGGGCCCCCCCAAAGTCCATAACAGACCCTTATTAGAGCATGCAGCCTGGCCGGTCAGGAAAGGTGGATGCTGGGACTGTGACATCATAAGGGGCGAGGTTACCATGTGACATCACCCGGTGACCCCCACCCCTTATGCCTATATAAGTCGCTGCACAACGTGTCCTTGCCATTACGGCCGGAGAGAGCGTTGTGTCAACATCGGAAGGAAGAAGAAGAAGGCAACAGCGACAAGACCAGGCCAATGCTAGTAAAAGCTGTAAGAAGATAGTGGAGGCCCGGCAGAAGAGCAGGACAAGACCCCCGAAGTCAGAAGAAGACCCCCGGATCTGTCTAATAAAGTACTTTAAAAACCTGTGTTGGTTTTTTTTATTAACACTTTTTTCCCCAGGTGAATGGGCAGGGGTACATTGTACCCCATACTCATTCACATAGGGTGGGGGCTGGAATCTGGGGGCCCCCTTATTAAAGGGGGCTCCCAGATTCTGATAAGCCCCCCTGCCCGCAGACCCCCACAACCAACGGCCAGGGTTGTCGGGAAGAGGCCATTGTCCTCATCAACATGGGGACAAGGTGCTTTGGGGTGGGGGGCCCCCCATGTTGAGGGCACGCGGCCTGGTATGGTTCAGGAGGGGGCGCTCGCTCGTCCCCACCCCCTTTCCTGACCGGCCGAGTTGCGTGCTCGGATAAGAGTCTGCTATGGACTTTGGAGGAACCCCCACACCATTTTTTCGCCGTAAGGGGTTCTCCCTTAAATCCACACCAGGCGACAGGGCTCACGAGGTGTCAATCTTGCCGATTCACTTGCTTCTCTAGTCCTGTCTATAGAATATTTTTTTAAAAAAGTCAGTTACTTTGCTGAGTAACTAATTACTTTTCCAATGTAGTAACCAAGTTACTAACGCAATTACTTTTTGGGAGAAGTAATTTGTAGCTTAACTAATTACTTTTTTAAAGTAAGATGACCAACACTGCGAATAAGGTCTTAAAATTCTAACAACATATCTAGGATGTAAAGATATACTGTAACTTTCTATTTAGCAATGTGCATGAAAGTTTATGCTAGATCCTTAGCTAGGAAAAAACCCTGTCAAACTAATTATCCACCAGACAGAATTTTTGGCAATAAAATAATGAACCAACATATTGGACAGGTTTTTACAATTTACCTGACAGGAATAGGAGTGAACAGGAAAAGACTGTCACACTTTTCCCATCAGTGATAAGATTATCGTAAAGAATGAACAGCACAGACCTAATTGGCTCTAATCAACTATGTCAAATATATTTAATGTACTTTGCAAAATAATTTGTAACATTAAAAATAAAGTGTGTATTATATGTAAAATAGTTAACATGTATACTTTTTAATTTCAAGAAGTTATAGAAAGAGTGGCTTCAATGTATTAAATGGCATTTGTTAAAGAACTCTATTCTTCCTTATTTGTATCTAAAGTGGCCAAGATATATTGACACAATCTTTAGGCTCCATTCACGCCTGATCGCGGGCAGAATTGCCACGATTCCGCCCGAGTTTTTGCAAATCATTGCAAAACGCGGGATACGTTAGCAATGCCATTACTTGTTAATGGCACCCCAACCGCCGTAATTTTGCTGTGATTGCCGCGCAGTAAAATTTGCTGCAATCGCAACCTGCGACACTCACCCAAAAGAAGCCCATGTTTCTTTTTTGACAATCACATCAAAATTGCTGCACGAATGGGGTGCCATTAAGAACTAATGGTATCGCAAATGCATTCCGCGTTTTGCAGCAATTTGAAATTGCAGGCGGAATCGTGGTGAGTAAATGGAAAGTTAGGAAAACTTGTACTTTATGACTCACCCAAGATTCATTTTTTTTTTTTGGGCATAGTCATTTCTTAGCATAACTCAACATAACTAAAACTTAGACAATGGTTTACCCTATCTGATTTTGAGCAGTAGGTGTAAACTGGTTTTACTACAGCTTATCTACTTCCATTAATCCCCACCCTTCTGTTTTAAATTTCTGTGTCAAATGCCTTTTTCACCACTTTTCGGACAAATTCCATAGGCTTCCTTCAGCTTCATGTGAAGATGAGCAAAGATTCAGATCAGTGATGTTACATTATTATGTCATACTTACATACCTGTATTAGGACATCACTACATATTACAACAAATACTGAATATGGAATTACCGTGAATATTAACAGGAACTTTACCCTTAAAGTGATAATAAACCTTTCCATAAGCCCACTGAAGTGACTAGCGTCAGGTGATAATAAATCACTCCTTCATAAGGTGTACCTGTTTATCTGCAGCCCCCTCTCTTCTGCAGCTTACGGAAGTACAATGATGGTATTTCTTAGCTTCTAAGAGTCAGGGTGCAGGCTCAATAGGTAGAGGTAAGAAACCATGGACCAAGCTTAATTTTACAGAAGAAATGGGGATACTCTATGTATATAAATTCAGTTGTTCTTATCTCTGGCTCTACTGTTCTTTTTGGTGAGCAGTTTTCCCTGAAGATAGGTTATGTTTCTGTTGACTAGGTTTGTAATAGGGTTACTTTTAAAAATTACAGTTTTAGCCAAACAATATTGTATTCTCGTAACGTGCAATACTTGCAATGATATCATTCATTGCATACATTCCTTTGTTTATTTCACATGCCTTCATTCATATGTTTCTCCATATTTGATGCAGACCAAGATACCCACAAAAAAGTGACAGTTGCAGGGGTTAGGGCAAACCATACAACACTGCTAGGGGTGCTTACAGTTTTTATTTATATTTTTTGAAACTTAAAAAAAAATGTTTGCAACTGCTTACAAGTGTTAACTAAAGTTGGGTTTTAATTTTTAATTTTTATTTTTTGGATAGAATGTGGAAGGATTGGAAACTTTGACAGGTCGTTGTTGTTTGTATCTCTAATGGAGTGATTCACCTTTTTTTTAGGACCTGCTTACAGAAAATGATGGTAAATTCCATTTCTTTTTAATTGTTAGTAGAACAAGAGCTGAGAGAGTTTCTTTATTTTTTGTGCTATTTTAATATAACACAACTTTAGGGGATCATGTGTCGAATAGATTTCAAAGTTCCTGTGGATTTAAGAACATAATGGTAACTTTATTATGTCTAAGGGGTCAGGAGCTTAATGTATTTTATACTCAATAAACAACATGCCAATACAAATATGTTTAAAGAACACCTGTCAAATGTTCTAAAATTGCTTCAAAATAAAAAGCCTTCAGATGTCTTGACAAGTCCTCAGTCATAGAGCATTTTTGTAAATTATAACATTTATCTGCAGTGTCAATGATTCTTATGTCTCCTTCCTGAACCTTCCCAATGGTCTATCACTACAATAGGTAACTAGGGTTTGACCAGCCCTTGGCGTTACCAAAGTAGTCAGCATTTGCTTGTTAACACCAGGACTGTAGACACCAATTGAATATATGTTGTCCATGAATTAATAGGTGTCTACATTTTATTAATGTAGCCAGCATAGTATCTCTAACAAGTGCTATGGTACTCCTGCTTTGCCCAAAATTTTATATAGCTATACATGAAAATAAAATTGCTGTAGGCATCTATTTGCGCTCCTGCAATAAAGGATGCCATGCTACCTAACAAACTATTTCAGTGTGTAAAATACCATTCTTTTACCTAAAACATATATAAATATCTACATCACTATAGCAAACAAAGTGACAAATCAGGTGCTCCAAGGTGAAACCCTGTGTCCAAGGGAAGTCTCCACCCCTTAAAGGGGTATACCTCTGGAGTGATTAAAAGCTTGGAATTGGAAAAATACAGTATAGTGAAGCCATCTAATATATTTTTCCCCTGGAGAACGTTCAAGAGAGTGGAGTTACTTACCCTTAAAGGGAAAAAGTGCTTGCTGACTTAATAAGCTAATTAGATCTACATTTTGAGGTGGGAGTAACATATGGGCAGTAGTTTAAAATCTATTGAAGTGGTAGATGATGGTTTGAATTGAGGAGGACAGTTTTTGGTGAAGATTCACTGTTTGGTGTGCACAAGGAAATATATTGAGAATAATTATGAGAAGAAAGTTTTTATTATTTTTATGCCTATGTTAATGTTTATTTCTATCTTTATTTATATTTCACGTGGACCTTGAATCTACACATTTCCCTTGAAATATTGATGTACATGGTCACAAGTTTTCTTTGGATCATCTAATTTTTCACTTAATCTGTTTGGTATAGTGATACAGATATTTATACATTTGGGTTTATGGTAAAAGGATGGCATTTTACACACTGAAAAAGTTTTTGCATAAGTAGAGTACATCCTAAATTATAACGGCATAGAACATCTGCAGATATGACAGATATACTCTTAAAATTTAGTGGTAGTATTATTTGTGAACATCTATCCAATTCCAGTGCTGTCATAATCTGGGCAAAACATGTGTTTGTGTTGTGTAAGAGCCAAAACAACATAAACAATTTGCTTAATTTCTGTGTACCTGCTGTAATACTGCTGTATGCGTGAATAGTAAGGATTCTGCGCAAAACCTGGAATGTGTTAGAAAACTGGGGCACCTACAAGTTTTTGGTCCACTCATGACATATTACATACAGTACAGTGGATAAAAAAGTCTACACACCCCTGTTAAAATGTCAGGTTTCTGTGATGTAAAAAATTTAGACAAAGATAAATCATTTCAGAAATGTTCCCACCTTTAATGTGACCTATAAACTGTACAACTCAGTTGAACAAACTGAAATCTTTAAGGTGGAGGGAAGTAAAAATAAAAAAATAAAATTATATGGTTGCATAATTGTGCACACCCTTACACTAATACTTTGTTGATGCACCTTTTGATTTTATTACAGCACTCAGTTTTTTTCGGGTATGAGTCTATCAGCATGGCACATCTTGACTTGGCAATATTTGCCCACTCTTTGCAAAAACATTCCAAATCTTTCAGATTGCGAGGGCATCTCCTGTGCACAGCCCTCTTCAGATCACCCAACAGATTTTAAATCGGATTCAGGTCTGGGCTCTGGCTGAGCCATTCCAAAACTTTAATCTTATTCTGGTGAAGCCATGCCTTTATTGATCTGGATGTATGTTTTGGGTCATTCTAATGCTGAAAGGTGAAGTTCCCCTTCGCGTTCAGCTTTCTAGCAGAAGCCTGAAGGTTTTTGTGCCAATATTGACTGGTTTTTGGAACTGGTCATAATGACTAAGGCCCCTGTTGCAGCTGAAGAAAAACAGCCCAAAAGCATGATGCTGCCACCACCAGGCTTCACTGTGGGTATGGTGTTTTTTTGGTGATGTGCAGTGTTTTTGAGCCAAACATATCTTTTGGAATTATAGCAAAAAAGTTCAACCTTGGCTTCATCAGACCATAACATATTTTCCCACATGCATTTGGGAGACTTCAGATGTGTTTTTGCAAAATTTTGCCAGGCTTGGTTGTTTTTCTTTGTAAGAAAAGGTCTGCCACTTTACCCCATAGCCCAGACTTATGAGATTGTTGTCACATGTACCACACAGCCAGTACTTGCCAGATGTTCCTGCAGCTCCTTTAATGTTGCTGTAGGCCTTGTCAAGGCAAAGAAGCCCTTCCTTCTCAGAGCTGGCTGCTAATTGCCAGCTCCTTTCTCTCCATAGTGACTCACATATTGATGATATCCTGCTTGTCAGTCCTGCCTACTTAAGCCGTCCAGTCCAGATGATCTCTGCCTTCACCTTGGTCACATCTCTAGAGACACTCTCCTGTGTTCCTGTTAAAGACCTGCTTGGCTGACATTCCTTCTGGCTCCAGATCCTGCTTGCTGTTCTACTACGCTGTTCTCTGGCTCCCCGACCTTTTGGCTTGTCTGACTATCCGTTCCAGTTCCTGAACTCTGGCTATGTTTTGACTACGTTTACTCTGTTTACCTTTTTTTAATATTATTAAACAAGTGTGATTTAACTTTACTTCTGCCTCAGTCTGATTCATGGTTTCTGACAGGCCTCTTGGCAGCCTCCCTGACCAGTTTTCTTCCCCTCTTTTCATCAATTTTTGGAGGGATGTCCAGTTGTTTGTAATGTTACTCTTGTGCCATATTTTCTTCACTTGATGATGACTGTCTTCACTGTGTTCCATGGTATATCTAATGCCTTGGAAATCCTATTGTACCCTTCTCCTGACTAATACCTTTTAACAATGAGATCCCTCCATGGCTTTTGCTGTAGGATGCACCTAAGAAAAAGTCAGGAAAGACCTACCAGAACAGCTGAACTTTATTTGGGGTTAATCAGAGGCACTCTAAATGATGGCAGGTGTGTACTGACTCCTATTTACCATGAGTTTAAATGTGATTGCTTAATTCTGAACACAGCTACATCCCCAGTTATAAGAGGGTGTGCACACTTATGCAACCACATTATTTTATTTTTTTATTTTTACTTCCCCTCCCTAAAAGATTTCAGTTTGTTTTTCAATTGAGTTGTACAGTTTATAGGTCACATTAAAGGTGGGAAAAGTTCTGAAATGATTTATCTTTGTCTCATATTTTTTTTTTATATCACAGAAACCTGACATTTTAACAGGGGTGTGTAGGCTTTTTATATCCACTGTATATGGTGTATGTGTGCAGTACATATAATACCCCTTGGCTAATCTATAAAACTTCAAATATAAATTAATTTCCTGATCTGTTTGGTGTGAGATGAACACCAAGTGGAATGATCCCCTTGCACCAAATAGAGCTCAGTAATTAATATTTAAGATGTCATCAATACTTCATGTTTTATCTGACTAAGCATTAAGCTACTAGCTCTTGGACCTATGAAATCAATATATACAACATTTTCCTCTAATGTATTTCGTTGTAATTAAGCATGTTAAGCATGTTTAAAAATGACTTCTAGCCATTCATTTGTTTACTTGTAGAACAAATACCTGTCTGTTTATTGGAAATAAAATGCTTATTCATCATTCAAATGCATTATATAGTCAGCCAATAGGTATTGTTTCTGATCTATTTAAAAGTACGCTGGGCTCTTCTAAAGAAGTGTCTAATATAAAGTGTCTGTCTGTGTTAGCAACAACAACCAGTCAGATTTTAACCTAGAGCATACCTCCCAACATTCATGATTTCTGTGGAACAGACTCGGGATTTGAATCATATCCCAGGGTCCAGTGGACCCACGTAATATCCAGGTGTCAGGTGCTGGAATGCTCATTCCCGCACCCAATTCAATTATCTGACCTGCACAAGTACAGGGGAGTGAGAAAAACCTATCCCCACTTCCTGTTTCTGGTCATGTGACCATAACATCACATGACTTGGAGCCACAAGGGAAGTTTGGGTTATACTATCAGTGCTCTGAGGTGCAATGCTGGTCTGATGTCTGAAGGGTTTTTGGAGAGTGTAGGGGGAATGACCTAAAGTCTGGCATTAAAGAAGATCTATTACCAGATGGAAAAAAAAAAACATGTTAAATCCCCCAGGGGTCCCTATGCACATAGCACGTGCCACCAATAAAATGTGAGCAGTAGAATTTAAATGTAAATATTTTATTTTGTCATTGCCGGCTGTAGCTCTTTCCCTCCTGAAGCCTGGGAATGTGGATGTTCCCAAGGTGGAGTTACAGCCAACACTAGGCCTTGCTTCCTCTCCTTTCTCCAGTGCTGTGTCACCTTATATCTCCATTTTAGTTTATACTGCAGCCTGGTTTTAAAGCGATATTAAAGCGGAGTTCCACCCAAAAGTGGAACTTCCGCTGATCTGCTGCCTCCTGCCCTCCGGTGCCACATTTTACATCTTTCAGGGGGGTGGCGGGGGTTGAAAAGGTTACCTGTTTCTGACAGGTACCCATCCCCACTTCTGGGAGATGGCGCCATCCATCAGCAGTTCAATCCCCCTCCTCCTTCCCCTGCTGCCAGGACAATTAGAAAGCGCAGCGCACTTCGCACATGAGCAGTGGGGAACCAGCTGTGAAGACGAATGGCGGTGGTAGCACCCGATAGCCGATCCGAAAATCAGCTGGGGTGCTGACATCATGGGCTCCCTGGACAGGTAAGTGTCTATATTATAAAAGTCAGCAGCTACAGTATTTGTAGCTGCTGACTTGTAATTTGTTTTCCCCCAGGTGGAATACCGCTTTAAAGCCTTTTTTTTTTTTTTTTTAAATAACAAACCTGTTATACTTACCTGCTCTGTGCAATGGTTTTGCACAGAGCAGCCCTGATCCTCCTCTTCTCAGGTCCCTCGCTAGCACTCCTGGCTCCTCCATACTGCCTGGTGCCCCTACAGCAAGCAGCTTGCTGTGGGGGCTCCCAAGCAACTATGCTCCCGGCTGTGTATCCATTTACAGTTCGGCCCGCCCCCTCCATCTCCTTATTGGCTCACTGGTTATGATTGACAACAGCAGTAGCCAATGGCTCCCGCTGCTACCAAAAGCCAATCAGGGGTGCGAGTGCTCAAAAAAGCAAGGTTGTCATGGACAGCGCTGTATAGCGAGGCGGCTCGGGTAAGTATAAGGGGGGCTGGAGGGGCTGCTGTACAGAAGGTTTTTTACCTTCATGCAATGCATGAAGGTAAAAAACCTTGTGCTTTACAACCACTTTAAGGGGACTTGGTGGAAACTGTCAGCTTGTGTGGTGATTGATTGCAGCCAGGGAAAACAATCTGATAGCAACACAATCCAGATACTCTACTAGGCTGTTTTCTATTGCCACCATGTGTTATTGTGAAAGAAAGCTCTGTTCTGCAATCATTCACTACACAGCCTGACAGTTTCCTCTTTCTCTGCGGTCAGGCTGCAGGTCCAGACTTTGTAAACTAACAGAAGAGGAGACCGCACTAAACAGCACATTAGTGTTCTGTCTGGCAGCATAAGAAGGGGGTTGGGGGCTGTGCATGCTCTATGTGCACTGCCTATCTCAAGTATTCTGTGTTGTTGGATAGCTAGGCGGGTGGGTGGACTAACTGTGGGACACTACAGCTCAGCAACCCCTGCACAGATTTAGATAGGGACAAGTGCTATGTGCACAGTGCATCGTTGTGTTCTTCTGGTGATATATCATCTTTAATGAAAATAAAAATGCCTTTTATATGTTAAAACTAGCATTTTTGTAGTTAGCCTTGTTTCTCGGCAGTTACAGGATATTCATTATTGAACACTGGCCCAGGTCTTTCTGAACAGTTGTGATAAAGTGAAAGTTTTAATCATCTCGTAGAAGATGTTTCAGATGTAGCCAGGAATTTTTATTCTCAAAAAGGTGGTGGAGTTTCTTATGTCAGAATGTGGAATACACATCAGAAGGGCAAAGTTATTATTTAGCTATGTAGCGTTTTATCAAAAAAAATCCTGTGACTTTGGAATCTGTGATATGGCCCAAAGAGTATTCTACAATTATAAAACAACTACTCAAGAATACAAATAGGGCTGAATAAAGACATGCATGTTTTTTTTTTTCTTCCAATGACCAATATTGCCAAGAATTTTCTTTCTACTACTGTTTCTTTCTTACTGAACCATGATGCTGGGCATACAACAGGGCATACAAGTCGCTCTTACTACTGTAACTTTTAGAATCTGTCATACTGGCTGTGGCAGACTCAAATAGAATTACCGTCAGTTCACAGATAACCAAACTGGTGGTAATTTAGGCCAACTCTGAGCTGATGTACCATGAGATGTCAGAGTTAATGATCACGATATTATCATGACCGCTTTCTACAGAAGGCTTCTAGGTTTCTATGAAGCCAGAAGCATCCAGCTTCCTAGCAACCATTGACTCCATTGAGATTCCCCAGCGGACAGCTAAAACATAGGGTTGGGGAATCTTGCTGATATCATTGTCCAGATATGGCCATGAGTCAACAGCATTCTAGTTAGCATGGTGTTAAACATCCTTTGAGTATGAAATGTCTGCATTATGGAAAATTCAGCCACAGTGCCACCATCTACAATGTGCCATGTCTGTCGATAGCTGAAGGCTTGAATGCATATTCAAATAGAGTGAAATCATGAGAAAGATGGTTGCTGTAATTGCACAAATAGACTGAAAACAATAAAACGAAATATGAAGAGCATTACTGAACATCTCAGAGAATATGTATACAATATGTATACAAAAGGGCTCATTGTGGTGTGTATGCAGCTTTATACTGTGTACTATAAAGGTAGGAAAAAGTAAATCCAAGTGTATTTTCTGTTTAAGGGTTCTGAATAAAGGCTGGTTCAATTTAATGCATAGATCTATGACCATAAGAAACCGTTTTCCAATTTGTCTGAACCAAGTAATGAGTGCTGAATGAGAGTCTTAACAGCAATACTAATGATTTTTTTACCAAAGGCATCACCGTGGCTAACAGAAAACCAGGTACAAAACAGAATAGAGAAACTTAATGTTAAATCACTGGGTCCAGATGGCTTAAACGCTCAAGGTTTTTCACCTTAATGCATTCTATACCTTCTGTAGTGCAGCAGCCCCCCAGAGCCCCCCTTTTACTTACCTGAACCTGATCGTTCCAGCGACAAGGATGAGCACAGTGGCTCAAGCTGCTGTCTCTGGTCCTCATTGGCTAGATTGATAGCAGCAAGAGCCATTGGCTCCTGCTGCTGTCAATCAAATCCAGTGACACGGGAGCCAAGGGCAGAGCCGAGTCCTGCTGTCCGTGGCAATGAACACAGCAGCAGGACGCACGCCTGCGTGAGGGCCCCATGGAATGTAACTCTACGTGGGAGCACTCGAGAAGAGGACCCAGGAGTGCCGCTGAGGGACCCCAGAAGATCGGGCCACTGCAAAACCCTTGTATGACATGTTTGTTATTTAAAAAGAAAAAAACCTTTACAACCCCTTTAA
Source organism: Lithobates sylvaticus (assembly GCA_028564925.1). Lineage (NCBI taxonomy): Eukaryota > Metazoa > Chordata > Amphibia > Anura > Ranidae > Lithobates > Lithobates sylvaticus. The sequence continues at coordinate 335,997,060 of CM053028.1, read as the reverse complement.
TTTATTGGTAAGCTACCATTTCTAATGTTTAGAAACACCTCACTGACTGGAATGGTACCAACTGATTGTGGTAGAACAAATGTGGCACCAATTTACAAAAAAAGATTGAGATGTATACCAGAATTTTGGTAAAAAGAGATGTATACCATGACATTACAGACCAGTCAGCCGAATAGTATGTAACATTTTTGACATAATGGCCAGGGACTCTATACAGAAATGTCTGCAATAAAGGTATTGTAAGTGACAACTAGCATGGATTTATGAAAACATTTTCTTGTCATACCAACCTGTTATCATTCTATGAGGAAGTAAGTAAGAAATTGGATGGTGGAAGCCCAGTGGACATAGTTTATCTACATTTTGCTAAAGCATTTTATACTGTACCTCAAGAACAATTGCATACTGTCCGTGAAATTTTTTTAATTTACACTCAATTTTCAGGACAAGCTTTCTTTGAGGTCCAAGCAGTACTCGTACACACAGTTTTAGTACATATTAAATGAGATAATCTCTGAGGAAAAAAAACACAAACAAACATACACAGCAGTGGTTAATTAAAGTGATTGTAAAGTCTTGTTTGTTATTTAAAATAAAACGAAATAAAAACATATTATAATTGCCTCCTCTGTGCAGTTGGTTTTGCACAGAGAAGCCTAGATCCTCCTCTTCTCGTGTGCCTCTTTGCTGCTCCTGGCCGCTCCCTCCTGTTGAGTGCCCCCTCAGCCAGCAGCTTTCTATGGGGCATCAAAGCTGAGTCAGGGCTCCGTGTATCCATTCAGACATTGAGCCCCGGCCTGGCCCCGCTCTTTCTCCCCTGATTGTCTGGCTGACTTTGATTGACAGCCACATGAGCCAATGGTGCCACTGCTGTGCCAATCAGGAGGAGTGTCCTGGATGGCTTAGACATTCGTGGACATTGCTGGAGAGAGAATGGCTCGAGTAAGTAACGGAGGGGTGCTGGGGAGGCTGCTACACACAGAAGTTGAGATAGAATGCATTAAGATAAAAAAAAACTTCTGCCTTTACAACTCCTTTAACTTGCATAGTTAGTAAGATAAGATGGGGATAGGGCTATAGACTGGATGGGGGAGACTGGATACTATAGACTGGAACAGTCACAGAGGTGAGGATGGTCATGAGACTTTTGGATTGTGATTTAGAAAACAGAGGTCAACATTTAGTCCATTACCTTTTTGTGCCAAATAGAATTATAATTTTTAGTTCATACGATTAACTTTCCTTCCCTAGTGGTGGTCTGGTTGTAAAGTATGTCCCTTAGGTGTGCAGAAATCATTTTTCTTATGCTCTTTAGAGATGTGTCTGTGTAAACTCATTCTTGTTCGTAATTTCTGTCCTGTATTGCCAACATAAGATCCTATGTTGCATTTCTTTGCATTGAATAAGGTACACAACATTACTAGAGGTACAGCTTTATAATTCTATGATATTGAAGGTCCCTTTTGCATGTGTTACACTTTGTAATGGATTGATTTGGCTGTCCAGTTTGCAGTGTTGTTGCTTCCTTTATTTGGGACTTCATAATCAGAATGATGTTTTTTGCTAATTAATTTATGTCTGAGCTTGGGTAGTTGCCTGAAAACCAGCCTTTCCTCCTCTGTTATGATGGGTTGCAAATCTTTGATTATCTTTCCTATCCTTTCTAGTACAATCACCTCGAGCATACCATACCTCAAAAATATTTAATCTAGAAAAAAAAGTATTTTGATGAAATTGTATGCACATGGATAGGAAACTGGTTAAGTGAACAGGTCTAGAGTGTAGTGATAAATGACTCCTTCTCTGAGTGAGTGGTGAGCCCCAATGTTCTGTCTGGGGCCAAATCAATTCCATTTGTTTATTAAGGATTTAAAAGCTGAATTTCAGTGTTTGCTGATGATAAATTCAGCACAGGGTGTAGCATCATTGCAAAAACAACTTGACAAAATAGGGGGTTGGGCAGAGACATGACAGACGACATGCAATATTGCGAAATGTAAAGTTATGCACTTGGGTGCCAAAATACACGTGCAAAATCACACATACACATATTGATATCAGAAGAAAGAAGGCTTAAACTTAGCCAAAAAGGGTTCTTTACTGTTAGAGCAGTAAATATGTACAAATCATTAACCCTGGAACTGGTACTATCTAAGAATGTATATAACTTAAGAAAAAACATTTAGATGTCTTCCTTGGAAAGCAGTATATACAGGGCTTTAAGACTTGTTAGAGAATAAAAGGTTGGTGGAACTGGACAGATTTATGTATTTGTTCAACCTTATAAACTATGTAACTGATATCATATCTGAATGTATAGTACTCCGCAGAGACACTAACCTGTCTTTCAATGTAGTCAATCACTGGCTGGTTGCAAGTAAGAAAAGTATTAAAGGAGTTATTGAATTTCCCTAGTGTCACTAGATGATAGGTTATACAGTGGTGTGAAAAAGTGTTTGCCCCCTTCCTCATTTCCTGTTCCTTTGCATGTTTGTCACAGTTAAGTGTTTCGGAACATCAAACCAATTTAAACAATAGTCAAGGACAACACAAGTAAACACAAAATGCAATTTGTAAATGAAGGTGTTTTTTATTAAAGGTGAAAAAAAATCCAAACCATCATGGCCCTGTGTGAAAAAGTGATTGCCCCCTAAACCTAATAACTGGTTGGGCGACCCTTAGCAGCAACAACTGCAACCAAGCGTTTGCGATAACGTGCAATGAGGCTTTTACAGCGTCCTGGAGGAATTTTGGCCCACTCATCTTTGCAGAATTGTCCTAATTCAGTTACATTAGAGGGTTTTCGAGCATGAACGGCCTTTTTAAGGTCATACCACAACATCTCAATAGGATTCAGGTCAGGACTTTGGCTAGGCCACTCCAAAGTCTTCATTTTGTTTTTCTTCAGCCATTCGGTGGTGGACTTGCTGGTGTGTTTAGGATCATTGTCCTGCTGCAGAACCCAAGTTCGTTTCAGCTTGAGTACACGAACAGATGGTCGGACATTCTCCTTCAGGATCTCTTGGTAGACAGCAGAATTCATAGTTCCTTTTATCACGGCAAGTCTTCCAGGTCCTGAAGCAGCAAAACAGCCCCAGACCATCACACTACCACCACCATATTTTACTGTTGGTATAATGTTCTTTTTCTGAAATGCAGTGTTCCTTCTACGCCAGATATACTTGGACACACACCTTCCAAAGAGTTCCACTTTTGTCTCATCGGTCCACAGAATGTTGTCCCAAAAGTCTTGGGGATCATCAAGATGTGTTGTGGAGAAATTGAGACGAGCTTTGATGTTCTTTTTGCTCAGCAAGGGTTTTCTCCTTGGAACTCTGCCATGCAGGCCATTTTTGCCCAGTCTTTTCCTGATGGTGGAGGCATGAACGCTGACCTTAACTGAGGCAAGTGAGGCCTGCAGTTCCTTGGACGTTGTTGTGGGGTCTTTTGTGACCTCTTGGATGAGTCGTCGCTGCGCTCTTGGGGTAATTTTGGGCGGCCGGCCACTCCTGGGAAGGTTCACCACTGTTCCATGTCTTCGCCATTTGTGGATAATGGCTCTCACTGTGGTTCGCTGGATTCCCAAAGCTTTGGAAATGGCTTTATAACCCTTTCCAGACTGATAGATCTCAATTACTTTCTTTCTCAATTGTTCCTGAATTTCTTTGGGTCTCGGCATGATGTGTAGCTTTTAAGGATCTTCTGGTGGACCTTACTGTGTCAAGCAGCTCCTATTTAAGCGATGCCTTGATTGTGAACAGGTGTGGCAATAATCAGGCCTGGGTGTGGCTAGAGAAATTGAAATCAGGTGTGGACAACCACAGTTATAGTATGTTTTAACAAGGGGGGCAATCACTTTTTCACACAGGGCCTTGATGGTTTGGATTTTTTTTCACCTTTAATAATAAACACCTTCATTTACAAATTGCATTTTGTGTTTACTTGTGTTGTCCTTGACTATTGTTTAAATTGGTTTGATGTTCCGAAACACTTAAGTGTGACAAACATGCAAAGGAACAGGAAATGAGGAAGGGGGGCAAACACTTTTTCACACCACTGTACATTCTTACCTCAGTCATTAGGCCGTTGGTCAGACATCCTGGGCCTGGATTAAGCTGGACTGCCTCTGGAAAGAGTGGATGAAGCAGGAGACACAGAGGAGAACGGTCACCTCAGGTGCTCGATGTTCTGGGCCTCTGTGTTCCCTGAGCCTGGGCAGATTAACCTCTGGAGGAGACTGGGGAACACACCACTGCCATCTTGATCTTGCTGCTTTCTTGACAGAGCAAAGAACTTCCTTAGTTTCTGCAGCTGAGTCTTGTCCTTGCATTTACGGGACTGGAAGAGTAGTTTGGCAAAGCTGTGATATGGTATTGCCTGGGCAAGTGTTAGATTGAGGTGGCACAGCAGGTGTCTCAGAGTGCAGCACAAAACAAACATTGGCCACACATACCCCCTTTAATTGTTATGCTTAGGCCCAGTTAGATTAGACAGTGGCCTCTGGTTTTTCCTTAATTTAGCTTTTGTCTTATTCCTTGACATTGTTTCTACCCTGCAAATTGTAACCCTTGTTGGCTTATTGACCTCTCTGTGTGAGCTCTTTGGTTTGATATCACGGTTCTGACCAATGCCTGGATTTTGTTAGCTATAGCCTGTTTCTCTGGGGACTACAGTCACCCTGCCCAGGTGAAATATTTCACTTTAGAGGTTCTTGGAAGCACTTGATTGCCAGAGATGCATGTAAAGTGACTGCAAAGCATGAAGAGAAATACAGTAGAGGTTACAGACCCATGATGGAAGCAATATTTCCATTTTTCCCATGAGGCCATTTAAAAAAATCATTAATTTGCCACCCATATTTCATACCTTTTTAATAAGATGTTTGGTGTCAAATCCATCAGCATAAGATTACTGTTCCAAACAATCAGTCATTCAACAATTATCGCAACAAATCATATTTGACTGCCAAAAATTAGAACATTCTGAAATTGATACATTAACTTATTTCTCACGTTTTAGTCTGCACCTGATGACTTATAAATAAACAAATAATTGTATTCAGCTTTTATCAGTCTATGGTTTATTATGAATGTATTCTTATATTAATTTTGTAGTGCAGCTCTGAAATATTTATCTGCTTTGGAAAGTACAGAATGTTTTCTTGGCATGTAATAAATGAGTGTCAGTACAGCAGCCTGTTTAGTTCTGAATTGTATTGTTCTATAATACTGTGTTATACGGTACTTTACTGTGCAATACAGTACTATACCATGCTATACAGTATTCTGTGGGTTGCAGTGTGGTGAGCTACATATACTTGTGCAAGCACCATCTGAAAGTTCTCATGTTCACCACAGCCAGTGTTTGGTAGTGTTGGGCAAACGGTTCGGCCCGAGCATTGGCAGTTCGCCCGTTCGAACACCCAAATTATCGGGGCACTGCACTGCACCGTGAGGGAGCATTTCACCTGGTGACGTAGCACTCTTGTTATTTGGTGGGGCACATATTGAAATATGAAAATGCACTAGAGCACTTTGTGTGGACTGTTGAGAATTTATTTACCTAATATGTGTTTTATGTATTTTTCAATGTATCAATGTTTATAGCTATTTTATAGCACAGGAGTTTATTATTTGAATGATTGTTCACTACTGGGCAGCGCTATCACAACTTTTTTTCTTTACCAATTGCACTGTATGTGGGAACACATTTAGTGATAGCAGCAGTCTCACATTATATATAGGAAAAAGTGGCAGCGCACAATGTCTTTCGTATATATTTTTTATGCAGTATATTGCAGTGCATTAGTGCACATTTACTGCAGTATATTGCAGTGCGGTTTTGCCAGTTTAACGCAGAGTGTGTCTATGTAATGAGTACTCAAGTTAAAATGCACCAAACACCACTTTCCATTGATTAAAGTGCATCCACGCACACATTTCCACATCTTTATTACATTTTGTTAATTAACAACCCCCCCATCATGTCTGGGACTCCAATAAGGAGAGGCAGATGTTTCCATGGCACTGTGAGGGGGCCAGAAACATCTGTGTCCACAGGCAAGAGCATAATTTCCTCTGTTTAGTGATGTTGCCCATCCCAACCAGCCACAGCATGCAGAGGAGGTAGTGGACTGGTTTACTAAACCATCCTCATCCTCCAACACCCAAGCAAAGACTACTGTGCATTCCCCCGCAGCTGCCAGAGTGGCTTATTCTGCCTCCTTGTCCACAGCTACTCCTGCCATATCCCCAGTATCAGGCATGGAGGAGTCAGCTGAGTTTTTTGAACACCGCATCAGCCACTTGCTCCTTGATAATGCACAGCCATTACTTGATTCAGATCTTGGTTCTGAGGTTGAGGAAAGTAGGAACATTAGCCTACAGAGGGGAGAACACAACAAATTAGCTGTCATGTTCCCCCAGCCGCAGCGTATTGCCAAATTGTATCCAGTGATGATGAGGATGATGATGAGGTCACTGACTTGACTTGGGTGCCAGATAGAGCAGGGGAAGAAAGTGAGGGAGAGACACAACCCCAATGAGGTAGCCATCATGGAAGAGTAGAGAGCAGACACCCTATTCCCTCAGATTGGAGCTGTTATCTCCTGACACTCACTTCCCACAGCTCAGCTGTCTGGGCCTTTTTTTAGCACATGTGCAGTCGATCGCACTGTTGCAATTTGCAAACTTTGCCTCAAGCAGATCATGCGTGGCAAAAACACCAGGTATTTAGGTACCACATGCTTGACAAGGCATTTAACCTTAACCACTTAGCCCTTTGGCAAGAGCACCCAAAAGCCACAAAAAAGTTATGCAATTCTGCTCCTCCTCACTCCTCACCTTTCTGGTCTACCCCGGCTATACCTCATGACCTCTCAGCAGCCTCCACTGACAGGGATGAGGGTATAGCGAAGGGTGTCACAGGTCCTTGCAGCACATCTGCCAGTAGCACATAACCAGCTATAGACTATATAGCAGGCAAATTTCTCTGCCACATCTGCTGCAGCGAAAAAAAAAAAAAGTCACTGCCACCCACATGCCCAGCATCTAAATGCAAGCTTGTCAAAGCTACTGGCTTTACAAGTCCTGCCTTTCTGTATGGTGGATTCTGCCCCCTTCCGTGAATTTGCAGAATGTGCTGTACTACAATGGCAGGTTCCCAGTCACTGTTTCCTTTCCCGTAAGGCCATTCCAGCTCTGTACCATCATGTGGAAGGCAATGTTGTGGCATCGTTGGGCAAGGCAGTCAGCCGCAAGGTCTACGTTACTGCTGACACGTCGTCCAGCAAACATGGTCAGGGACAATATATTTAGTTCACAGCACACTGGATAACTTTGCTTGCAACTCGGAAGGATGCAGGAGAGGGCTCAGTGCTGCAGCTTGGGTTGCCCCCCTCGTCTCAATACAGCTGCTGGTGCTGATGCAAGATTTTTCAGATCCACCCCCTCCCCCTCCTCCACCATGCCCTCCTCTGCTGAATTGTCCTATGAACCACCAGTACCCCCTAAGCATTTAAGGGGCTACTCCATGAGTCAGGCTAAAAGGTTCCATGCAGAGCTTAAGCTTGTCTGTGTAGGGGACAGGAGCCACACCAGAGCAAAGAGTCTTGCAGGTGCAGGCCCAGAGGTGGTTCAAGCCATGCCAGCTGGAGCCAGGAATAGTAGTGTGCGATACTGGCACAAATGTCCTGTTCATCTTTAGACAGGGAAAGTTGACACATGTGCCATGCCTGTCCTCAGTTTAGTGTTGCAGCATTTCTTAAATAGGTACCCAGGGTTGGAAGATCTGCTAAAGCAGACCAAAAGAGTCTGTAGCCATTTTAGCCGGTCATACACAGCCAGTGCTCAGTTGGCTAAAATTCAGCAGGAATTCAACCTGCCCATAAACCACCTGATTTGTGACATGCCCACCAGGTAGAACTCAACTTTGGCAATGCTGCAGTGGCAGCACATGCAGCAGCGGACTGTTGACGAGTACCTGTGTGAGTATGGCACAATGACAGGCTCAGACCGGCTCAGCTTTTTTTTCCCCAAGCCAATGGCTGCTGATAAAGGATGCATGCACTGTACTGTCACCATTTTGAGGAGGCGACAAGGATGGTGAGCCGTGACAATGCATGCATCTGTGACACAATCCCTGTTGTGTTCCTGCTAGACCAGACTCTGCATGGCATTATGGACAGGGCACTCGAGGTAGGACAGTGGGAGGAAGAGGAGGACTTCCTTTCCTCTCAAGGCACGCTTTATGCAAACACCATTTTTGCAACACCATACAACACAAGAGGAGAGGGAGGAGGATTCTGGCAGTTCTGGAGGTATTGAAGCAGAGAAAGACATACGTCAACCCTTAACAGATGGTTTTCCATCCCCAGAACCCTTGGGAGTAGTAAGTGGCTGAGAGGAGGCAGTTGCAGATACTGTAATCCACAGTGACCCCGAGGAGTCTGCTGCTCATGCCTCCGCGAACTTGCAGTGCATGGGCTCCCTCATTCTTCAAAGCCTACAAAACGACCCGAGAATATGTGGCATCAAGGACAAGGATCACTATTGTTTGTCAACCCTTCTTGACCCCCTTTACAAGGGGAAAATCTCGAAACTCATCCCATCCCCACAGAGGGAGCAGAAGATGAAATCTCTTGAGGACACCTTAAAGAGGAGTTTATGTAACGCCTTTCCAGACTCTGGTAGGTTACAGTCTCGTGGAAAACATAGTTTTGAGGCTTCTGTTGGTCAATAGAGGAGCGGTGGAGAAATGGGCCACCTCAGTGATGCATTTAAAAAAATGTTAGTCCTTGGTTCCCAGGGCTGTCAGTTTCCACATGCCATTGGCAGCATCTGCATCATATGGTGGGAGATTATATAGAGGCAAAAATTTTTTAGAGCTGCCCCAAGTGCATAACTTTACATTTAATAACATTAAACCTCATTTGCCACACAGTTGCCCAATGAAACATAGCATTGAGGTCGGCTTGTAGTGGTTGCTAATAAATCAACATTTCTTTATTCATTCTAATCTCCTGAAACACATTTCTGACGTGGCAACTGCCATTTGGAATGGCCCAAAGCCTGCTGCCAAGCTGTAACGTTGTAAATGTAGAAGTTGATCGAAATTATGTGCAATTAAAACTGAATTTCAGTTAAGTACTCCAATGCAATTCTGTGCAGCTAATTTTGTAATCAATGTACTGCTGCCAAACAGCACAGTCAAACATTTGACCTTCAATGTAGCATCAACACAGGTGGGTCAAGAACACTGATCAAAATTCCTCGCAGGATATTTGTCAGCTCCCTCTTTCACTCTTTTTGCTCTTTCCTCCTCTTGGCATGTTTCTAGGCAGCTTATATGCACTGCCCCTAATCTCCTGTATTGTCCCCTTTCCCCTCAGTCTGGTGCTTTTGTGGGAAATACTGTAGTTTAATATCAGGATACATATAAGTATTTACACTAGTTTGTAGAGATACATTACCTCTGAATTGTTTTTATATATATATATATATATATATATATATATATATATATATATATATATATATATATATTGTATAATGGCATTGTTTGTTTCTTTACCTCTGCCTGGAGTTCAGCTTTAAATATATTCAACCATGAGATTTAAAAATAGAATTTAAAATCACTTACACCATAGTAAAAACTCTTTCTCTAAGCAAAAAAAATGCAGAGGGCGATGATAATCAGAACTGATTCAGGGAATAATATACAACCACAATTAATGAGGAAATATTTTCAACAGTACAGCATTACTATATCCCCAGTGCAAACATACTAGCAGTCTTATTAGTGATGAAATCTACCTTGTGAGCATGTTGGGACGTCTTCAGCACAAAGTGAACTGATAAAGTGTTAGAAAGTCATTAAGGCATTCAGTAAGCTAGAATTGAAAATGCAGAGCCTGCAATAACTGTAGTGAGATACATCACTTGCTGCCAGTCACAACGTCAAAATAAATGAGTCATTTAGCTGCTTCTGCTTGACCATAAGAAGCTGCCAGCCTTGTACATTTTCCTAAGAAGACTTGCATCTTTTAAAGCAACAAAATGGAATTTATCTTTATGCGTACTGTGCAGTCTTAGTGCTTTGTTTAAAAAAAAAATATGTCTAATTGCCATACAGTCCATTTTGTAAATTATTATTATTTCAGATTGCCTTTTCTTTCTAATTTGAAGCCATTCATAATTTCTATAACTGCCAAAGTAAAAATCATATTTCATTTCAATACACAGTTAGCTAATGACCACTAGAGAAAAAAGAAAACCTATCATTTTAGTAGTAAAACGGATTTAAAGGGATGTAAACATGCACTCTTCTAGTGGCAAACCTACAAAAGACACAGGGGAGTTTAACCATCTCAATACAGTGCATTTTCACCCCCTTCCTGACCAAGCCATTTTTCAGTTTTCAGCGCTGTCACAATTTGAATGACAATTGCACAGTCATACAACACTGTACCCAAATGAAATTTGTCCCTACAAATAGAGCTTTTCTTTTGGTGGTATTTGATCACCCCTGCGGTTTTTATTTTTTTGCGCTATAAACAAAAGAAAAGCAACAAGTTTGAAAAAAAAAAAAACAATATTTTTTACTTTTTGCTATAAAAAAATATCCAATTTTTTATTTTTTTTTTTAAAACAAATTTTTTTCCTCAGTTTAGGCCGATACGTATTTTTCTACATATTTTTGGTTAAAAAAATTGCAATAAGCGTATATTGATTGGTTTGCGCAAAAGTTATAGTGCCTACAAAATAGGGGATAGATTTATTGCATTTTTATTATTATTATTTTTTTACTAGTAATGGCGGCGATCAGCGATTTTTATCTTGACTGCGACATTGCAGTGGACATATCAGACACTTTTGACAATTTTTTGGGACCATTCACATTTATACAGCGATCCGTGCAATGAAAAAGCATTGATTACTGTATAAATGTGACTGGCAGGGAAGGGGTTAACCACTAGGGGGCGCTGAAGGGGTTAACATGTTCCCTGGGAGTGATTCTAACTGTAGGGGAGGGGACTCAAAAGGGGAGGAGACCGATCGTGTTTCTCTGTATTGAGAACACACAATCGGTCTCCTCTCCTCTGACAGGAACGTGGATCTGTGTGTTTACACACACAGATCCACGGTCCTGCTGTGTTACTGGGCAATCGCGGGTGCCCGGCGGACATCGCAGCCGACGGGCACGCGCACCGAGTCCCCAGTAACACGGCGGTCGCATGCGCGTCCTGCTGGCGGCGCGTGCCCCCTGGTGGGCCGAAAAGGCGAGGGTGTCATATGACGCCCTCCCGCCACGAGATCTGTGCCGCCTGGCCGTCAATTGACAGCCGGTGGTCAGCAAGCAGTTAAAAAAGTAATTAGTTAAGTTACAAATTACTTCTCCCAAAAAGTAATTGCGTAGTAACTCAGTTACTACATTGGAAAAGTAATTAGTTACGCAGCAAAGTAACTGTGACTTTTTTTTTTTTATATTTTATTCGTGAAACTAAGGGGCGGGTCTAGTATTACTGTAAGCAAGGGGCGCATTAATTATTATTATTGTTATATATCGTGTAACCAAGGGGCTGCTCTATTATTACTCTAACCAAGGGGCAGATCTGTTATAGCGTGTAAGCAAGGGGCGGGTCTATTATTATTATATCGTGTAAGGGGCGGATGGCTACAGAAGAGGGCGAATGTTAAATTAATGGGCAGAGCTCGATATATAACAATAATAATAAAATGTGCCCCTTGGTTACAGTAATACTAGACCCGTCCCTTAGTTACACGATAGACGCCCCTTGCAGAGTAGCTCGAGCATCGGGAGCGTGCAGCATCGCCTCGTACAATTACATGTTGCCTGCGCGGTGCAGAGCTGTTTAGGTTCGGCAATTTTCGTAAGCTGCGTAGTCCTTCGTACTGCGCAAGCGCTGCGCCTGCACAGTACCGGGGGTCCTTATCGGGCGGGGGAACTTTTTCGGCAGGACACCGGAATTACACTACTGCCATCTAGTGGCAGTAAATGTAATTGCGGTAACGCCGCCCAAGTAATGGGAACTGAGTTACCATGAGGGGAAAAGTAATCAGTTAGATTACTCGTTACCCTCTTAAGTAACTGCGTTAAGTAACTAGCGTTTATTTTAACTCAGTTACTTACATCACTGCACATAGCTAAGAATGTGGGTTCCTCCATAACTTTCTTACAGGAAACCCACTGGTCAGTCACCATATCAGTCATCCTTATTCTCTACCTGTGTGTTTAGCCATCAATTCCACTCTACCTACTCCTCCTATTCCACGGGTGTGAGGACACTGGTCTCTCAAAATGTTCCCTTCTCATGTGCACTCTCTGTTATTGATCCGCATGGTCATTATATTTTTCTGATATGCACTTTGGAGGGGTTGAAGTATATACTAGCTAATATTTACATCCCTTCTCCCTTGTCCGTGAAAGTCCTCAAAATACTTGCAAATTTTTTAGCCCACCATTCAAACACCCCTGCATTGGTTGTAGGGGATTTTTTAACAATTTTATTGATGCTGGGCTTGATAAATTTTCCACCTCCTCCCTACATCAGATGGTAACAGAGGGCAATATGCTTTTTGCCAGACTTCAATCGGAGATGAGCTTACGGGATGTGTGGTGTACTAAAAACCCACATGCCAGAGTGTATTTGTGCTATTCAGCATTACATAGGGACCTCTCAAGGATCAATCTTGGCTTTTGTAATGAGGAAATGTTTCCTATAATTCCCTTAACCCAATACGAACCGAGAAGTATCTCTGACCACTCCCCTTTTTGGGCTCAGGTTGTCATCTCAAGTATAACTAAACAATCCTACTGGAAAATAAACCCATTCTGGCTTTCCCTATTTCCAGATCCTGATCCTATACTGCATACCCTGACCACCTTTATCCATATCAACAAGGATTCAGTGGCTTCTGGAGTATTTTGGGATGCAATAAAGTCTTTTTTGAGGGGCCAATTCATTAAAGCAATTTCCTCTATTAAGACCAAGAACAGATCCTGGGAATACTTTGTATTGCAAGAGGTTAAAACAGCTAAGGCTGCATAAGTTGAAATCCCTTCTGAACATACTGAGAGAGCGTAGAAGGAAGCTCAGCGATTGGCCAAACAAGTGTCATTAGTGAGAGCTGAAAATAAGAAGAGTTTTTTTTACGCAACAGAGGTTCTTCAGGGAAGGGGAAAACACAGGTCACATGCTAGCAATGTTATCGAAATCCCATAAAGGCGCATCTTTTATCCCTACAGTTAACACGGCCTCTGGGACTACTGTCTATACACACTATGATATACTTGGGACGTTTTTATGATTTTTATGTTGATTTATACACCTCCAAGGTATCTCCATCATGGGAAGATTTTCATGCCTTTTTAAATAGTACCCTATATAGTCGAGTATAAGCCGAGTTTTTCAGCACTTTTTTTGTGCTGAAAAAGCCCCCCTCGGCTTATAGTCGAGTCTCCCTGCCTCACTGTGCCCATCTGTAGCCTCATGCACCTGATCTCCAGGCGCTGTGACATACAGTCTAGTCGGCAGCTGTCCAGTGTAACAAGGCCCCGCCTTCTCCTCGTCCTCGTCTGTGATAGGCGGAACACTGACTCACTGCTGGGAAATCAGTGTGCCCTCACAGATGAGGAGGAGGTGGAGCTTTGTTACACTGGACAGCCACCGACTAGACTGCATGTCACAGCGCCGGTGTTCTGGAGATCAGGTACACAAGGCTGCAGATGGACACAGTGAGGCAGGGAGATGGGCAGAGTGAGGCATGCAGATGGACACAGTGAGGCATGCAGATGGCCCCGTCCCCTTGTAACATCAGACTGGTGCATGCTGGACTGGTGATGTCACAAGGGGCAAGGCCACAGGTAACGTTGCTAGGTGGCCCCACCTTTACCTATATAAGAACTGTCAAAGTGCAGAGAAGGCATTCAGCGGCCAGCCATCCAAGAAGACGGAGCATTATTTTTTGGGGGTCTGGCGGGTGGCGTGATTGACAATGGATTTACATCGGGACACTATTTCATTTATTTTTATAAAGGATTTGTCAAAAACTTGGCTCCTGTTTTTATTTTTTACACTTTTTTGATGAATTCACATAGAGGGGGGCCACGATCTGGGGGCTCCATTGTTAATGGGGGCTTCCAGATTATGAACAGCCCTCCGCCCACAGACTCCCACAACCAACGGCCATGGTTGTGGGGATCAGGCCCTTGTCCTCGTCAATATGGGGACAAGGTGCTCCATGTTGAGGGCATGTGGCCTGATATGGTTCAGGGGGTGGCACTTGCTCATCCCCCCTTTCCTGACCTGCCAGGCTGCATGCAAAGGATAAGGGTCTGGTGTGGATTTTGGGGGGACTCCACACCTTTTGTATTTTATCAATAGCTGGGTGCCAGCAGTTGTGGCCGAGTCATTTTAAATGGGATTCGACTCGTTTTTTTTTTTTTTTTTTTGGAAATTACATTTTTTTATTGGGGTTTTATGTTACAGACCAAAACAAAGTGGCACATAATTGTGAAGTGGAAGAAACATGATAAATAGTTTTCAGATATTTATTTGTAAAAAATTAAGTGTGGCGTGTAAAGCCCCCTTTACTCTGATACCCCCAATTACCCCTAAAAGTGGTTGTAAACCCTGTACTACCACTTTTACCTACAGGTAAGCCTATAATAAGGCTTACCTACCTGTAGGTACCGTGAATATCTCCTAAAATTGCACAGTTTAGGAGATATTCACTGTATCCGCACGTGCCAATGCCATCGGCACATGCGCAATGGAGAAACGCATCGCTCGTGACGTTTCTTCAGTAGCTGTGCCGTGACTGGTGGCTCCTGCACGCATGAGCAGGAGTGATGTCACAGCTCTAGCCAATCACAGCGCCGGAGCCCGCGAACCCAGAAATAACTCCAGGAGGCATGTCGCCAGTCACAGTGGTGTACGAGGACCGCTGCAACAGCTTCGATCTAAGGAAAGTATTGCATAATGAGCTAGTATGCAATACATATTAGCTCATTATGCCTTTGTCTTGCGGGTTGTTGTTTTTTTTTTTGAGAGCGAGAGAGTTTACAACCACTTTAAAATCTAGTGTAACCAATTGCCTTCAGAAGTCACCTAATTAGTAAATCAAGTCCACTTTTGTGTAATCTCAGTATAATTACAGCTGTTCTGTGAAGCCCTCAGAGGTTTGTTAGAGAAGGATCACACCAGACAGGTCAAGGATAAATTTGTTGAAATTTAAAGCAGGGTTAGGTTATAAAAATTATCCCAAGCTTTGAACATCTCATGGAGCACTGTTCAATCCATCATCCTAAAATAGAAAGAGTATGGCACAACTGCAAACCTACCAAGACATGGTCATCCAACTAAACTGACAGGCCAGGCAAGGAGAGTATTAATCAGAGAAGCAGCCAATAGGTCCATGGTAACTCTGGACGAGCTGCAGAGATCCACATCTCGGGTGGGAGAACTATTAGTCATGCACTCCACAAATCTAGCCTTTTAGTGAAGAGTGTCAAGAAGAAAGCCATTGTTGGAAGAAAGCCATAAGAAGTCCCGTTTGCAGTTTGTGAGAAGCCATGTGGGGGACACAGCAAACATGTGGAAGAAGGTGGTCTGGTCAGATGAGACCAAAATTAAACTTTTTGGCCTAAAAGCAAAATGCTAAATGTGGCAGAAAACACTGCACATTACCCTGAACAAACAATACCCACCATAAAACATGGTGGTGGCAGCATCATGTTGTGGGGATGCTTTTCTTCAGCAGGGACAAGAAAGCTGGTCAGAGTTGATGGGAAGGTGGATGGAGCCAAATACAGGGCAATCTTAGAAGAAAACCTGTTAGGGTCTGCAAAAGACCTGAGATTGGGGTGGAGGTTCACCATCCAGGAGGACAACGATCCTAAACATACAATCAGAGCTACAATGGAATGGTTTCGATCAAAGCATCTTCATATGTTAGAATGGCCAAGTCAAAGCTCAGACCTAAATCCAAAAGAGAATCTGTGACAAGACTTGAAAATTGCTGTTCAGACGCTCTCCATCCAATCTGACAGAGCTTGGGCTATTTTGCAAAGAAGAATTTGATGAAAATGTCACTCTCTAGATGTGCAAAGCTGGTAGAGACATACCCAAAAAGACTTGCAGCTGTAATTGCAGCGAAAGGTGGTTCTACAAAGTATTGGCTCAGGGGGCTGAATACAAATGCACCCCACACTTTTTACATATTTATTTGTAAAAAAAATTGAAAACCATTTACCATTTTCCTGCCACTTCACAATTATGTACCACTTTGTGTCGGTCTATCACATAAAATCCCAATAAAATAAATTTAAATTTTTTTGTTGTAACATGACAAAATGTGAAAAATTTCAAGTGGTATGAATACTTTTTCAAGGCACTGTAAATAACTGATCAGACCCCTTTAGTAATAGAAAGTTTATGTTACCGCAATAAAACGAAATGGTAGTATTGTTTTACTGTACATGGTAATAGTAAGGTACTGCTGTTAGTCTTTTATTATTAACAGGTGAAGTAAATGACACTGCAAAATAATAATGAAATGACAAACTTACAAATGCTGCATATAAAAAAGTTATCTTTTTTTTTTTTTTTTTAGCGGTATCTTATCCAAATTACAAGAAAACACCTCCTCCTGTACCCCCGCGCACAACCTCCAAACCGCTCATCTCAGTGACAGCACAAAGCAGCACAGAATCTACCCAGGATGCCTATCATGAACGGACTCAAAGGATGTCCCCATGGCCACTAGATGGCCGGGGTCTTTATAATTCCACAGACAGCCTGGATAGTAATAAGGCCATGAACCTTGCCTTGGAGTCAGCTGCAGCACAGCGTCATGCCTCTGAAAGTAAAAGCAGTTCTGTTCGGAGCACCAGTGATAAAGCTGTTCTAGTGGGCAAATCAGATGACTTCCTTAAAAAGAAGCGTGCCTCAATTGGAATACAGGTAGAATATATTTTATATATAAAATGTATCAAATTGTGTCCTTGTGTAGTTTCTGTCAGCTATTTCAAAAAATATTTAGTCAGATTTATTAATTGTTGACCTTGACTCCTGATGAAATCTAATATTTATAGTAACTTTTGTGTGAAAGAGTTTGATAATAATCTGTGTTTAAGTACAAGCAGGTACAAAAGATTATTTTGGGACTATGGTAAAACCAGCGACAGCAAAAAAGACAGTTGGTGGAACATTTACCTTGATACCCACATGTTTTCTGCTTACAGTGCAGCAATACAGGACCATTGGGACTTGTTCTTCATGTACTCAATAGTACATGAGCACAATGAGTGAAAAGCACATCTTTAGAGGTTACTAATTGCAACGCACATGCAGCCTTTCTAAATGTGCAGTACAAAGCGTTTTTTATCCAAACCTAGATTGTTTGCTTTAAAGCTGAACTTAATAAGAATAATAATAAGTGCTATTAATAGAAATTGTCCTTAATATAAAGAATATTAAAACCTTTTATTTATCTTAATTTAATCTGGTGAATCTGATGGTCTTATTCGTCATACACATGGATCAGAGGGTCATGTGCCACCTGTGTGATGGTTATTGCTTTTACATCTGATACATTACACGCTTAGAAGCAGACTACTATTGTATGTTTTCTGACCTTGTTTCCAAGTGTGCAGTGTGTGGGATCAGACAGATGACAAGGCTACCAATGTATTGTACATATAACTAATTGTGATAGTTGGGTTATAATGATATCTACAGAAGGATTTGAACACTGGCAAACAAAAACTCAGTGACCCGCCTGGTATAACCCCTCCAAATTCCAGCATGCCTAAATTTTTTACTAGTGTCCTAGGAGGATGGACACTTTTAGGCTTCATGTACACGGGACGTTGTTTAACCCCTCCTGAATAACTTGGCATCTAGAAACCGGCGTCTAAACACGTCCGTTTAGCTGCGTTTACATGCTGCGTTTTAGCCTCGTTTGTGTCTAGAAGCGTTTGTAAAAAATATATATATAAATATATATTTTTTTCTGTTTAAAATGAAAAACGCCTGTAAACAAAATGCTGCTAAATGTTAGCCTTTACAAGCTGTTACAGGCATTTGGCATTTCAAATGCCTCTGAACATCCGTCTTAGCCCATTTTTATGCATTACAAAAAATTCTTCTAAACTCAACTGCTTAGAAACGACTATAAACGATCCTGTGTACATGTACTGATAAGATAACATAGAGGAGAGTTCAGGGGCAGCTGAAAAAAATGCCCAACTGCTTCTAAACGTATGTTTACCAGCAGCAGTGTACATACTCTTCTGAGAAAAGTGTAACCATTTTTATTTAACATGTTTTTCTTCAAACAAGACATCACAACATACTGCTTGAGCTGGTCTTTTTAGCAGCTATCTGGATTCTCATATCTACATCAATAGCTTTGGAAGCCATACTCGTACCTCATTGGACTAGAACTATTGCAGGCCATGCCTGGAAAGTGACCTTTGGGCACAGGGCTCTGCATTGTGATGCTTTCCAGACCTTTGTGCACTGTGTTAGTTAGCTAGGGAGTGCTTTTTAGTTCCAGAGCCAGGGCACAGCTTCTTATGTAACCCAGTCTCTGAAGACTCACTGTGTGAGTAGGCTGCTTAAGCTGAGCACTGGGAACAACTTTGTTTCTTAGAAATGCTGGGCTCCAAAAAATCTTGCAGCTTTGATCAGACAGACAGACTCTCTATTTTTTTCTGTCCTCAGGACCTCGCAAGGAACACCCTGCTTCCAAATCCACCATCACAAGATGGATAAGAAGTCTGATTACCAAAGCTTACACTCTCAAGGTCAAATCGCCTCCCGTGATTTTACATGTTTGCCTAGTTGTTGCCCATCCTTCTCATTTATTGCTTGAGGATGGTTTCTTCAAAGACACAACACACTCTACACCTACATGAACTCGGTGAATAACCACGTCTTTGAAATGACACACCACACTAATATATTTGTAACTCTACAAGACAGTTTGCACAAATATGAACCACTAGGTTTTGACACTTAGGTCTCTCATACTCCAAGGTTGAAGAATCATGCAACTTCTTCCCCAGATACAGTTAGTTCAGTGTTAAATTCAACTCCTTTTTTTCCTCTTTAAAATGTTTGTTTCTTCAGAACAATAATTTTTTTGGGCTGAAATGAGGCTGCTCCCCTAGTAGAATATGTACAGCTTGATTATACAATTCATCTTTTCTTTCAGGAATTACTAAGAGCTTCTCACAGTTGTCCAGTCTATTGCTGGTTTGTCTGCTCTCTGAGTTAGGTTTTCTGTCTACACAGGTAGTGCAAAATTATAGGCTTTTTCTGGATTGAAATTTCAAACACAGTTCAGCAGGCAAGCATATTTGAATCCACTAGATAGCACATATATATTTCTGTTAACAAACTTTGACAGAAATTTTCACATGCTCTGTAGTACAATACAATCATTTTGAGTTTTAACGTTTTAGATTGCAAAACACTCCTCAAAGCAAACCTCCAGGCACAAGGCTAGATACAACAATACAATACATTGATTCACACACATTCTTCCCAATGTAGTATGCCTGGTGACTTGCATAGTTCCTGATTAAGCAACTCACCTTTCTGGTTCAGCAGTTTAGCTTTGTATGCCATCGCCCCAGCTCTAGACAGATTATTGGGCATCATCACTATTGTCTAGTAAGAATGGAGCTGACCCAGGAAGCAGTAATGCTAAGAAGGGAAGAAACATAGAAATCTCACTTATTAGCAAAATGTGAATGTAGCATACAAATGGGATACACCTGTGACAAGTAAAACAGTAAGCATATAATGTATGTATCACATTCTTCAATCATTTTGTTGAAACTAGATTAAATTGAAACTTACACAGAAATTTTGAGTGGGTCTGAGTGACAAGCACAAATACCATATACATTGTATTGACTCTGGTACTTTTTACAGGAAAAGTAAAGTTTGACCTAAATAGAATTGTCCTCAGTGACTTTAGGGGGCATATTTAAATCAAGATAACAATCTATAAAAGCACAGGGATCCAAATTGGTCAGGTAGTATACAGATCAATTAAAGAAGGGTACTGACTCTCACTAAAACAGCCAGTGCTCTCAGAACAATAAGTAAGGTTATAAGCCAAAAATGTGGAAATGAAACCCACCAAAGTAGTTCTAATATGAGGAAAACAGCAGTCTTTCCTTCTAAACAAAAGAAACTAAATACAAATCCCCCCCAAAAAAAGTGGCTTCACGATTCGTTTAAAAAATTACAACATTGTCACATCTAAATAATGCCAGGGGTTACATACATGCCATCACTCACACACTATGCCAGCTGGTATAAAGAAAATTAAATAAAATACACAGTGGCTCAGGGGTCCTATTGAGACATAGGGAACCGCTGTAATGGTGGGCACACCAGCAGCTGTCGCCTAGGCTCAATAATTCGACCCAATGCATATCGCTATTACAATAACAAATGTAATTCCAGGGATGGAACTTGAGCATCTTCAAAGTAAACAGCCCATAGTCCATCCAAAACTGGAGGGCAATCTTGTGGACAGAAGTCCTAAGTATGCCTGGATATATATAACTTTAAAGGAACAAGTCTAAGTCCATCCGATTGGAGCGGTGAGTTCAGATGTATAGAAGAAATGTTAACAATAGTTGAAGATAAGCCGGCAAGCAAAGCAACAGCAAGAGACATTAAAGAATGTGCTACTTAGGACTTCTGTATACAAGATTGCCCTCCACTTTCGGATGGACTGTGGGCTGTTTACTTTTGAAAATGCTAAAGTTCCAGGGGAGGAGATGAATGCAATCTCCTTCACAGTGGAGGTTGCTCTGCACATGAGAAGCCTATATAAATAAACGTGTAGCGCTATAAATGTATGTAATTCACAAAGGCAAATCAGAATGGAAATCTGAATGCAGCTTGTGCGTTAAACATTAATGTGATACACTAAGTATCAAAAAATCAGAAATAACTGTGATCAATTATATATCAAATAGAAGCGAGGCGACTGACTCTGCAATCAAAATCGCACTCCTTGTGATAAACAAAAAAGGTTATGTGCAACTATTGATAGTGTATAAACATCATAAGTAGTAAAAATACTAAATGTGTATATCCGATTAAACCGAAATCTCGTGTTTATCATAAAAAATAAAAATTGTGTAGTGAATGAACTTGATTGTTATGAGTCTCAATTCCTCATGACCACATAAAAGGCAGTTGTATATAGACTCATATAACATACGAACCTGCCTACGTCCAAAAATTTATTGGAAAAGATAGGCTAATAGAACAAATTGATGCCAATATAAGATAATATATGCAGAAATGCATCTTTAGGTTGCACTGTTACAACTTATAAATGGACAAAAAACATAAATATATATATACTGTTTTGGCCACTAAGAGAGAAACCTGGATACTATGATGTTGATAAAGGTATCAATGCCACTATTGTAGGCAAAACACTGATGTAATCCTATGAAATAAGAATTAACACATGAGGTCCATACTAAGACGTGAGAAAGAGTTCAAAACGAATAAAGACAGAATAACTATACCAGTGTATCCGTACATCTATATGATTTCTCAATACGTTCTAAAGATGAACCAACATTCTAGTTGATGTCTTCATATTTTTCATAGAATTGGAGTAAAGGTGGGGTAACCTTACCAGCAATGGTGGACTTACAAGAGGTTAGCAGTAAGTCAAACATGCCTGTATTACCATGAGGTATATATGAATCTGATCCAGGCCAATAGGGTATTCCAACTTGAAGGACAATATGGAGCTGTACTCACCACCGAAAGTGCGTAAGGTCTCCAAACCTCTCACCTCTCACTTTATATGAAGATGTTTTGAATATCTTAATCATCATCCAGAGTCCTCTTGGTACATGAAGATTTTTCAAAAATGGAAAAAGAAAAGAAGGCCTCAACATAGTGTAAATCCAATGGATAGGTAAAAATGTATTGCTGAATGTATCTACCACATTCACAAAAAGCATTGTATGCATAAAAATTTAATGGAACAAGTCAAAAATGCGCAGTTTAGAAAAGTGGCTTGGTTAGCATATCGATCCTACGCGTTTCATTTTCTTAGACTTCTGCTGGGGTATACATGAGGCGCCTAGTTCACCACAGCAGCACCGTTCCATACAGCTGGCTTACATCTCACTGCTTGCCAAGGTACTGTCACAGTGATTTCAATGCTGGTCAATATTCTGTCCATTTGAGAAGAGCTTTGTTCGTTTTCATCATTTTGCATCATTGTTTAATAAACTCATTTGTGTTTTACCACATTGACATCATCAGAGATTGTTTGCAGTGACTTAGCGAGTTATTGCTTTCCCTCAAAGGGCGTTTCGATTCAGCGCTTCTAATTGTGTCTGTTTTTTTTTCTTAATTTTGTTATTGCCAATTTTGACACTGATCCTGGTGCGGAAGCTCCACACAGCTGCTTTTTGGTCTCCCACAGGGCACCATACATCGATCCCAAGGGAACCTGTCACCCAGTCCCCTACCGCCAGACTCATTGTTGTTTCATAGAAGGACCATGGGCAGCGCAACATGGCAGCGCAACCTGCATCCTTGCAGTATGCACAAAAGATAGGGGTAATCTTAAACCATATACTTCAAATAACATTTAGGATGCAAATGTAGCTCCTGCAGACCCACTAGTAGTAGATCTGAACAAGTTTGTCCTTACATTGCTGAGATTGGTAAAGTAAAATTGCAAATATGACTATGGGTTGGTGCTGAGGGCCGCCTGCTACATTTTCTCTTTATCATCTTTCAGATTCAAAATTAAAGAAGAAACATCATTACATAGTTAAAATCTTTGTTAAATCCCTTAAATCCCTTAATGATTGCATGTAGTATTTGGTTTCATTTTGATCCATCGCCTGGTTGCTGAGCAGGCGTTAGGTTGTCTGTCGCTGCTAACAAGACAAATGCACAATGTGGTCTGAATATATAAAGAGTGTGATGTATGTGCTGATTACAGAGGATGTTTACTATCAGCTGGCAGCTCTATCACACAGTCAACCACACAATGGTTTATTTTATGAAATAACAGCGCTGGAGGGGCTGTGTGATAGAGCTGCCAGCTGCTAGTACACATCCACTACGCAGATAAATCACGGAGCCCTGCAGTGCTGACAGATGTTTTACTTTTATGAATGAACAGTCTGCACTATTTGGGCGCAGTGATAGATTTTCTGCTGGTGCTGTGTATGTTTGCTAGCAGCCAGCAGCTCTATCACACAACTCTGCAGTGCTGATTGTTCATTCATAATGGCACACAGTCAGCTTAGAGGGTAGGTGGGTGCTTAATGCTGTGCTGTAACTCCCCCTTAAGAATGCCTGATTCAGAAACAAAAAAATAAATCCTACATGATAATCCTTTAGAATGACTAAACTGGTTGCAAATAGTATCATGTAAAGATTCTATGCTGAAATTATTAAGAAATGGTGCTAAATAAGTAAGAAGAATCGCCATGTACACAAAATTATGCTTTTATTGCCAGGAACTTTGCTCGCATGATTTAAGACATTTTTTAACTTAGAATACCACCTATTTTACCATAAGTACCACATACTGTATCCAGAGGAGTTTTAGCTCCAAGTGAGCTGAGTTTAGAAATGCATCATAGAATGGGAAACAAACATGCTAAAACCTGACGCATTTCCATTCATTCTCTATTTTTTACTGTGTCATTAGTGCATCGTATCATGCTTAACTGACAAAAAAGACAAATAAGAATGAGTTAAAGCAAAGGGTAAAGTTTCTGCAGAAGCGACATTTAATCTTCACAAATGTAGAGCAAAATCAAAGCTTAACAATTACCACTCACGCATTAAATTGAATCATTTAAAGGGCCAAATGAGTTAACTTGCACTTAAAAAGAAATTACTTACATTCCTGTTTGCCAATCAGGTCTCAGTGTGGTAAATACATGTAGATTTGTGAGCTATTTTTGGATGTACAGGTCAGTGTACTCGTAGTCACAGTACATTGGCAGCTAGAAATAAAAGTTTTCACCAACCAACAAAACAATAGTTAGGAAACAAATCAAACTACATTATGGACATTTTTCTAACATAGTTTTCAATAGTTTTATTACTCGCAAAATGAAATATTATCCTTGTTATCGGAGTTTAACTGTTCTTGGTTGGCAGAGCTTTTCATAAAACCTTGCCAGAATCGTCTGTGCCAGTAAGCATTTTGTGTATTAGAATTTGCACATGAAAATAAAGGGATATGTCATATAAAATTAGATAGTAGATTCTGCCTCAAAGGAACCGCCAAATTGTGAGGACAACGTAGTATCCCTCCTTCATAAATTAAATGCAAATATGGGATGATTGTTCAATATATAAACCGCTATATTGTAGGATTATTTGGCATTACAATTTGCTATTTGTAGGGAGTTCAATCAATATATACAGTAAAAAGGTAGAACAAATGTGTAACTATACTGTACATCTTACCATCTGCTAATATAAAATAAAAGTCACATTTCAAGATCTGTATAATTCTATACGGTTAGCATTGTATATATGGCTTCATAAGCGATTGAAGTATTAACAGATCAACGGACAACTGAGCTTGTTTTATCTCCAAGTAGTCAATTTAAAGGAAACAAGTACTGAGGAAATAGGTGGGCTGCCATTATTGAACTGTTGCTCTAAAATTGCTGGCTGCCTGTCATAGCGGCCTTCAGGCTTCAATACTTTCATTGATTCACTGACCTTGAAAAATTTTGCAGATCAGAAGTTATGACTTCCTTTTTACTGCGCTTAATACATGATTGTTTCTAGATCATTCAAACAGACAGAATGGAATCCAAAGTCTGTTAGACAACTAGTATTTTCAGAAGGAGATCAACAGTTGTAGCCTGCATATTTACCTGCCTGAATGTTGCCATTAAAGTGTACGTCCAGTCAGTTTTTTGTTTCTTTAGTTTTGAATAAACTGGTTAAGTTTAGTTTACTACCATTTTTGGGTAGTATTAGATAGTTTTTCCTGTCAGTGACAATGGTTTCATACAGGAAGTGAAGGTAAATTCACAATAGCAACACGGTCAGAATTAAGTGGGTTCTAACCCTTTCCCAAAAAAAAGCTTTTGCTGGACTTTGGTTCTATGAGTTGGGATTTTATTTGGTACAGGCGTATGTAAGAGATTTTGTGGTGTGGAAAGTATTTTGGGTAATGTGTATTAGGATTATCATATGAGGGGAGAAAAAAAGATTTCCTAAGTTCTTGATAAGATCCAGACCTAATTTTGGATTTGTGTTTGTAAACCATTATGTCAGTTTTCTTTTAGTTTTTTGAATTAGGTTTAGCAAGTTTGCCATTCCCATTTAAATACCTTTCTTGTCCCCACATATTAGGTTAGAGTGTGTTAGCCAATCAGAAACATGCTTTGCAATGCACATTTTGACCAGTAAAATAAACAGAACTAATTTGACTTTTTTTTATTGTTATTGATGAGCAGACAACCACTTAAAAATTATTAGAACCTAAAAAGAAGTGTGGCTGTAGAAATGTCATTCAGACAATCCAGTGACACTTCATCCCTTAAAATATATGTTAGAATCTGTATAAATAGAAGCACCATGTGGCTATTTTATTAACCAGGACTCTTGACTGGACTCTATAAATGTAATGGCTAAGGTGATTTTTTTTTTTTTTTTTGTAGAAAATGCTCAATGGGGACTATCATGTAGTCCCTTAGTAGACAATAAAGGCATGGTAAACTATCCACCTACCTACCTGCACTTTTCCCCTGAATAAGATGTTTGTTGATCATGTAGTTTCATGGTGTCATTTGTTGACCTGTGTGCACAGCTTATTGTAGAGTAAATCTTCACAGTTCTGTGACACCAGTTTCTGTTTGCGTTGAAGCACGAGGCATTTGTCATACTCTGCATAGGTTAATGCATAACTTCTGCCTGTAGTGTGAGAACTGACACTTCCTGTGAAGAAACTACATATCCTACAGTCCCTAGGCCTCTCATTCTAGTGCTCATCAGTTGAGAGCTACACAGTAATGTATACCGACACCTACATAAGCAAGCTTCTGCAACTGGGAGATGTGTTTCATCACATTACCCCCCCCCCCCACACACACACACACACACACACACACTTGTGATGCAACACAGAAGAAATGGTGAACCTTGCATAGGACAAGATGTTGTCCTGTCCCCTTGCCAATAGGGACAGGCTAGTTTCAGATACATGGACATAGGGGAGTCAATAATCTGTGACTAAACAATGCAACCACGACATATAAGCCCGTCCTTATATCATTATAAGTTAAGGAACCAATACGATTTGGCTGCTCTCCCCAGTCCACTAACCATAGATAATTTGAAATGGTGAGACTTGATATGAAGAAAATGTAGAGTACAGAAAGTGTTGCCATTGGTACACCTGGTTAAATGTTAACATTTTCCTCCAGGTTTTAACCACCATTTTTTCCATTATTGGAAAGGTGAGGGCCCTCTAAGTCAGTGTTTCCCAGCCTTTTTTCAGTCAAGGCACCTTTTAAAATTATGTATAATCGAGGCACCCCATTCTGAAATATAAAAAACAAAACTAATAGTTTTACATATCGCAGCACATCCACACAAGTAGGACACCAAAAATTAGAGATGATTTATTCTTCCAAAGTAAATACACCTTTGCACACTGGTAGTGACTAGTATTCCAATGTTTCTTTTCTCTCTCCATTTCTCTCCCTCACTCTGCTATTGTGACCCCAGTGCTGACAGAGGTCCAGTGCAAGGGCAAACAATGATGCTGTGCAGGTTTTCCCTATCATCCCATGACATCAGTGCTTGTTATGACATCAGAGGCCAGAAGGTTGTAATGGTGCACAATGAAAACCTGTGGCTTTGTGTAACTAAACGGCAGGCTTCATCTGCCCGCTGGCTTGAATACCATTTTTAGGTATTTTGCCAAGGCACCCTATTAGACAAAGCGAGAGAAATAGGGTTACACCCCTTTAAATAAATGTAAGTTATTAGGATTCTTTCAAAAACCTTTGAAAACCTGAGAAGTTGATTTATTACCTGTTTACCTTTAGAGAATGGGAGGGACCTATCCCAGAAACTTGAACCTTTGCAAAACATATAAAGATGCTTGCATCTTCTTTTCTGTAGATGGTATAGAACACTAGTGAGAACTCTTGGTCTTGTAATTTTTTTTGTAATTCTTTATTTATTGTGTACTTTCCACAGCAGACAATAATAAACCTTAAGAGGAATACCAAATAAAACATCTGCTACATTCTCTTGTCTGAGCCAATTACAAGAAAGAGTAGCTACAATTGTAAAGGCGGTAGAGACAGTTGTTTTGAATTACAAATCATGAAGTTATTTGGTGAGGAGGCATTTTGTTTTTGTGTCAACAGATTCCAAGCTTACAAAGAAACAAATGAGGGTACCCATGAGACAGCAGGTATCAGCAACTTTGTATAAAATTATTTTCAGGGTCAAAATTACATTATAGTATACTTGAAAGTAGAGTGGGAAGGGGTATGGAAGTTAGGTATGGAAGTTCTAAGAAGTTAGAAGGAAGCCTAAAAAAATAACAAGGGGGAAGAGGGAGCTGGTAGAACAGGTAAAGGTGTGGATGTCACTCCTTGGGGGTATTCTTAAAAGAGACCATGAAGGGCAACGCAGAGTCTGTATGCAGAGCTGCATGCACTCTCCCTGTACGCAAGACATTACCTGAAGATAGTGATCAGTGGTAGTGTAACATCCCCAAGACCTCCATTTCTCTCAGAATTTTCCTCAGTATTGTGGAGGCTGGCAGTAAGGTTCTCCATAAGAAAGTATTGTTTATTTTAGAATACCATAGACATTTAGTCAGTGGTTGCATTTCCTTCCAGAGATGGAATGCAAGCCTTCAATGCATTTAGATTCAGTCTTGTAATTTAATGATGAGATCTTGAAGATATCTAAAATTGCCTAACACTGTTCATCTTAATCTCATGTGCAATTAACCTCAAGGAAACTGGTCATCTATGTGATTTAAGTCTCTCAATATAGTATCCGCAAAATTAAACACATGCACAATTAAAAAGTATGAAAAATAAAATTTCCCTAACTTATAACAGATGACAGGTTACAGAAATAGCAGTTTCTCTCAGGTCACATCCATCTCAGTGAGGGAGCCAAACCTGCAGACAACTTGCACAGCATACTGCTGAGTTTGATGGTCATGATTGCTTTTACACTATCACAAAGCCCACTAAAACCAACAGCTCAGCAGTAAAAATGTCACTCCCAAATTCTGAACTCCAGCAGCAGCTTCTCTGAAGATGTTTAACATAAATCGCTAACTGCTAATTTCATTTATCTGTGAATTCTGTTCATAGATGTGTAATTCAAGATAATAATGTATTTATGAAGATTATAAACAAATCTAGAAATACAATCTAACCTGAATTCACAAAGCTAACTGTCGAACTGGAATTCTCTAGTCTTATGCATCTAAAATAAATTCACAAAAGTAGAAATGAATGTTGTGAAAAAACAAAAACATTCCAGTGTAATAGTATATGCTTTTATTTTCCCTATTACTTCAAATATTTGCTTTAAATTAATATAAAACTCACTTAGGCCTAGTTTATGCTTGTAGTTGGGGGTGGTAAAAACAGGCAGTTGAGCCACGGTTCTACTGCCCTATTTAATCTAACAAAGCTGTATGGAATTTCAGAGTCAGAGGTTCTTAAAGTGGTAGTAAACTCACCTGAACAATTTTGCACCATATACAGTAAAGCAGTATAAAATGACTTAAAAGTTGTTGGCTTTAAAAGTATTTTCTAAATACTGTAGCTGCTGACTTTTAATAAAAAGACATTTACCTGTCCAGGGATCCCGCAATGTCAGCACCCTGAGCCAATTCATCAATTGCCTTTGGGTACAGGCATTCACAATGTAAGTAAGGGAAACCGGCTGTAAAGCCCGAAGGCTTCACAGCCGGTTTCCTACTACACTTGCGCAAGTCACGCTGCACTTTCTGAATGATCCCGCCATTTTCTAGGGCCTTTGTGTGTCCCAGAAGGCAGTGGGGGGAAGGAGGAGGGGCTAGAAATGCTCAGAGATCGCTGTTGCGATCTTACCTGGAAGTGGGAGCAGGTACCTGTCAAAACCAGGTACCCCCCCAAAAGTGGCAGATGTGGCAATGGAGGGGGGTAGGTTACGAACAAGTGGAGTTTCCCCCGCTTTAACTTGTGCAGTTTCGGAAATATTACCCACTGTCTCTTTCAATTACATCACTGGTGCCTGTGCATTTTTATCCCCATTGATGGCACACTAAGTGTGCCAACAAACCATCCATCTATGTGCTGTGCCTCTGTTTGCATTACTTCACGGCATTGAATTGAAATCCTGCAAGACCGTTGACCGATCATGCAGCTCTAAGTCATCATGGTAACTTTACACGAAATTGAGGCTTGGTTCACTTGTCTTGCACATTCTGACAGTGACGTATTAGAAAGGGCAGAAGTGCAGATGATGATGAAGAAATCAATAGGTAACCAGAACAGAGGAATAACAACATAAGCTGCACAAATAGTAAGAAAGCTTCAATGATGCTCCAGAGTAAGGATGAGCCCGGTGTTCGATTCGAACCCATGTTCGAATCGAGCACCGGGTGTTCGCTCGCTCGGCGAGCCCAGAACTATTGGGACCGCTCGCATCAAATTCGTGTGATGCGAGCGGCCCCGCAATGCATTGCGGCCCGCGCAGTGCAATGCTGGCTGATGATTGGCCAAGCATGCACTGTGACCCCGCATGCTTGGCCAATCACAGCGCCGGCAGCGAGGAGAGCCATAATTGGCTACAGGCAGGATGCCTGTAGCCAATTATAGCTCAGGGGCTTTAATACACGCCCCACGGTATAAGAGGCCGCCGCTGCGGCGGCCTCGCATATTATGTTTCACTCACAGTGTCAGCGTGTCAGTGTGCTGCTGACTGCTGACAACAATATGTTCTTTATTTCTGGGGATATGTGTGTGCGTGCTGTTAGAACAGCATTGCAGTATCACATCTGGGGGGTGTCTATAGGTAGCCTGTGAAGGAGGGCAGGTTTCCTGTGCTTAGAACTTTCCCTGCAAAAAAGTGTCATTTTTGCAGGAAGAAAGCTATTTAAATCACTCGCGGCTAATGAATTGATGGCTCCTGTAACACAGAGAGCTGTCATTCATTAATAAAAAACAAAAAAAAAAGCGTAGGGGTCCCCCCAAATTCAATAACCAGGCCCTTCAGGTCTGGGATGGATATTAAGGGGGATCCCAGCCAAAAAAAAAAAAAAAAAAAATGGCGTAGGGTCCCCCTCAAAATCCATACCAGACCCTTGAGGTCTGGTATGGATTTTAAGGGGAACCCTAGCCAAAAAAAATGGCGTGGGGTCCCCCTCAAAATCCATACCAGACCCTTATCCGAGCACGCAACCTGGCAGGCCGCAGGAAAAGAGGGGGGGACGAGAGCAGCCCCCCCTCTCGCCTGAACCGTACCAGGCCACATGCCCTCAACATTGGGAGGATGCTTTGGGGGTCTAAGACCCCAAAAGCACCTTGTCCCCATGTTGATTAGGACAAGGGCCTCTTCCCCACAACCCTGGCCGGTGGTTGTGGGGGTCTGCGGGCGGGGGGCTTATCGGAATCTGGAAGCCCCCTTTAACAAGGGGACCCCCAGATCCCGGCCCCCCCCCTGTGTGAAATGGTAAGGGGGTACAAAAGTACCCCTACCATTTCACCAAAAAAGTGGCAAAAATGGTAAAAAGGACAGGAGACAGTCTTTGACAATTCCTTTATTAAAATCTTCTTTCTTCTTTCTTCATCCTTCGGTTTCTTCATCTTCTCCTTCCTTCATCTTCTTCCATCTTCTTCTTCCATTTTCTTCTTCCTCCGATCCGCTTCTTCTTGCGCTGGTCTTCTCGTCCTTCTCGTCCGGCATCTTCTTCCGTCGGCGTCGGCGTCGGTGTCTCTGTCTCTTCTTGGGCCGCTCCGCGCAATGGGAGGCTCCCGCTGTGTGAGGCTCCGCTCCGTCTGACAGGTCTTTTATAATGGAGGGCACCTGGTGACCCCGCCCCCTCTGACGCACAGGGACGTCATGGGGAATTCCATGATGGCTTTCCCCATGATGTCAGAGGGGGGCGGGGTCACCAGGTGCCCTCCGTTTTAAAAGACCTGTCAGATGGAGCGGAGCCTCACACAGCGGGAGCCTCCCATTGCGCGGAGCGGCCCAAGAAGACACCGACACCGACGCCGACGCCGACGGAAGAAGATGCCGGACGAGAAGGACGAGAAGACCAGCGCAAGAAGAAGCGGATCGGAGGAAGAAGAAAATGGAAGAAGAAGATGGAAGAAGATGAAGGAAGGAGAAGATGAAGAATCCGAAGGATGAAGAAAGAAGAAAGAAGATTTTAATAAAGGAATTGTCAAAGACTGTCTCCTGTCCTTTTTACCATTTTTGCCACTTTTTTTGGTGAAATGGTAGGGGTACTTTTGTACCCCCTTACCATTTCACACCGGGGGGGGGCCGGGATCTGGGGGTCCCCTTGTTAAAGGGGGCTTCCAGATTCCGATAAGCCCCCCGCCCGCAGACCCCCACAACCACCGGCCAGGGTTGTGGGGAAGAGGCCCTTGTCCTAATCAACATGGGGACAAGGTGCTTTTGGGGTCTTAGACCCCCAAAGCATCCTCCCAATGTTGAGGGCATGTGGCCTGGTACGGTTCAGGCGAGAGGGGGGGCCGCTCTCGTCCCCCCTCTTTTCCTGCGGCCTGCCAGGTTGCGTGCTCGGATAAGGGTCTGGTATGGATTTTGAGGGGGACCCACGCCATTTTTTTTGGCTAGGGTTCCCCTTAAAATCCATACCAGACCTCAAGGGTCTGGTATGGATTTTGAGGGGACCCCTACGCCATTTTTTTTTTTTTTTTTTTGGCTGGGATCCCCCTTAATATCCATCCCAGACCTGAAGGGCCTGGTTATTGAATTTGGGGGGACCCCTACGCTTTTTTTTTTTTCATTTTTTTTTTTTTTTATCAATGACTTTTTTTTATGAATGAGTTTCAATGAATCACTGTTCTCTGTGTTACGGGAGCCGTGAATTAACATTAGCCGCGAGTGATTTTAAATAGCTTTTTTACTTTCAAAAATGACACTTTGCGCAGAGACAGTTCTAAACACGGGAAACATGACTTTAGGTCCGTTCGCGGGTTCTGGTGCGAGCCGAACGGGGGGGTGTTCGGCTCATCCTTACTCCAGAGTATACCCTTGTGTGTAGAAATGCAAAACATAGTGGTGTTATGCTTTTTTTTTAATTTTAATAATAATCAACAGTACCGTGGCTATCGTGCATTTTTCCAGTTATTACTAAACAATGACCTAAAATTCCCAGAATGTAATTATTTTCTACCTTGATCTTACCATTCCTATTGTTCAGATTGCTAATTAGCCACTTCAGCCCCAGAAGATTTTACCCCCTTCCTGAACAGAGCACTTTTTACAATTTGGCACTGCGTTGCTTTAACTGACAATTGCGCGGTCGTGCGACATTGTACCCAAACAAAATTTGCATCCTTTTTTTTCCCACAAATAGAGCGTATTTGATTACCTCTGTGTTTTTTTTTTTTTTTTTTTTTTGTGTGCTATAAACAAAAAGAGCGACAATTTTGGGGGAATTTTTATTTTTATTTTACATTTTGCTATAATAAATTTCCCCAAAAATGTTTTTAAAAACAAATTTCTTCATCAGTTTAGACCAATATATATTCTTCTACATATTTTTGGTTAAAAAAATTGCAATAAGCATATATTGATTGGTTTGCATAAAAGTTATAGCGTCTACAAACTATGGGAAAGATTTATGGCATTTTTATTATTAATTTTTTTACTAGTAATGGCGTTGATCTGCGATTTTTTGCGGTATTGCGACGGACAGATCGGACACTTTTGACACATTTTTGGGACCATTGACATCCATACAGCGCTCAGTGCTATAAATATGCACTGATTACTGTGTAAATGTCACTGGCAGGGGGCAATCAAGGGGTTAAATGTGTGTTCCCGCAGTGTTTTCTAACTGTATGGGGATAGGAGTGACTAAGGGAGGAGACATATCGTTGTTCCTACTTACTAGGAACAAATTATTTGTCTCCTCTCCCCTGACAGAACAGGGATTTGTGTGTTCAGCCTTGAATCTATTCCACAGTGTTTTTTGTTTATTAATTAATAATTACATAATTTTAGCAGACAGAAGAGATGGGATTCATACCAAGCACCTGATTTATATAAACTGTATTTTGTATCTCTCCAAATAGCTTAATGGATAGATTGTATTTTTACAGCTTATGAAACAGCTTATGAAAAGGAAGTACTCTTGATGTGTCTTTAGACACATCGTGAGTTGGACTTAGAAAAATCAAGACATTTCCATAATAGGCAGTATATTAAGTTACATTGTGCATGTGTGACTTTAACCACTTCAGCCCCGGACCAATTTGCAGCCAAAGGACCAGGCCCGTTTTTGCGATTCGGCACTGCGTCGCTTTAACTGACAATTGCGTGGTCATGCCACATGGCTCCCAAACAAAATTGGTGTCCTTTTTTTCCCCACAAATAGAGCTTTCTTTTGGTGGTATTTGATCGCCCCTGCGGTTTTTATTTTTTGCGCTATAAACTTTTTGCTATAATAAATATCCCCAAAAAATATATAAAAAACATTTTTTTTTCCTCAGTTTAGGCCGATAAGTATGCTTCTACATATTTTTGGTAAAAAAAAATCGCAATTAGCGATTATTGATTTGTTTGCGCAAAATTTATAGTGTTAGCATTTTTATTAATATTTTTTTTTTTTAATGGTGGCGATCAGCGATTTTTATTGTGACTGCGACATTATGGCGGACACATCGGACATTTTTGACACATTTTTGGGACCATTGTCATTTATATAGAAATCAGTGCACTGTTTCCTATGTAAATGACACTGGCAGTGAAGGAGTTAACCACTAGGGGGCGGGGAGGGGCTTTTTTACAGTAGGGGGCGTGGCTGTATATCTGACGTCATTGATCTGCTTTCTTGATGACAGGGAACAGCCGATCAATGACAGGCAGTGTAGGAAGTGTGGGGAGAGGTTTGTTTACACAGACCTCTCCCTGTTCTTCAGCTCTGTGCCCCGATCTTCTAGTTTTTTTTATTGTTGTCCGTTTTCCTGTTGCAGATTTTTCCTCACTTCCTGTCAGTAGTCCCCAAAACTGGAGAGCCTGAATAGAAATAAAACCAGACATGCTATATACGGTAACCCTTTCCTACTCTGTCCAAAACATTTTGGTTATAGATAAAAGGTAACCACTTCCTGTCCAGTGTGTATGTATGTATATATATATATATATATATATATATATATATATATATATATATATATATCGTAGACAAGAAGTTGTTATACCAGAATCATGGCTGCAGCTGAACCACCTGCGTCCAGGGCCAATCAATCGCAGGTAAGCGATGCATAGTGGTTACCTGTGAGTGGCTTCAATTAGCTGTAAGAGCGAGCAGCCTCCCACCTCCAGTTGCTTTCAATTGGGCTGCCTTCCACAGTTAATTGCAGGGACCCCTCGCAGCTTTTCTTACATTTACGCACTCGGGCAAAAATGCAGGTGTGTATGTGACCTTAAAGGACAAGTTTCAAAATAATTTAAGACGAAATAACCACCACCTCATACCAATTCTCTAACCCAGGGGTATGCAACCTAGGGCCCTCCAGCTGTTTCAGAACTACAAGTCCCATCATGTCTCTGGGAGTAATTGTATCTGCCAGCCTTGCAATGCCTCAAGGGAAACGTAGTTCCACAACAGCTGGAGGGCCCCAGGTTGGCTACCTCTGCTCTAACCCAATCAAAGCCTGAACACCTTCCCCCACCCAGGTGCCCACCTAGCTCCTCTCAATGATGGCAGCCTCCAGTTTTTCTAACCTTCTTCCTAGATTAGAATTGGGCTGTACCTAAGCTATTGTTTTATAAATCTTACACTTGTCATTTTATGGCCACAGCAGGTGTTTAGACTTGGAAGTTTGACATTTTTTAGCTTCTACTAACTTGAATGGCAGTTTTCATTTGACGGATGCCGATTTACATATCACATGTGGAGTAAAAAAGCAAAAAATAAAGGATGTGTATGGAAAGTCTCAGATCATCAATAAGTACCCTATGAATTTCTGACAATGCAGCCTTCTGCTTACTACAGACACATCTACTCTACAATGTGGAACGTAATGTATGTGATGTCTGAAAACAGCCAATTTGTTGTGCAGAAATTCTGCTGCATCTGAAACTGTTAAAAATAACTGGCCGTGAGGAAGAAGAATGCGTGATAAGTCAGCAGCTATGTTTTCTGAGCAATCGTCATATGTGAGTTTTCTGCTGACGAGTAAGCTGAAAACAATCTCATACCTAGAAGATAAAGCTGCTTCATTAAAAAGGTAATTACCTGAAATATCCCTCATGGCCTGGCCATATGCATGTATGTGTCTTGTAGGCTTATGTTGCCTTTCAGGGATCTGGTCATTACCCAGTGCTGCATTACTCCAACAATCAGCCAATTTGAAGCAGTTATCTCAGCAAATTTTATGGATGACAGACTGAAGGTGGTGCTAATTTTCATATTACAAATATCTAAAGTAACTTATATTTCACATTTATTCAGATATGGCACATTATTAAATAATGATATAATGCATTTGGATAAAAAAAATGACATTGGCAGGCTGTAGAGGACTAACATTTTCACTTCTATTTCCACTTATTTTCCTTACACACATAGGAGTGTTAAAAGAAATGTATAGGGCTTGTTTCTTTTTTAAATATTATCATAACTAAAATTAAAATATTTTTTTCTTTTCACACAGGTGTTTCACCAGTATATTTTAGCCCTACAGTTAAACATATTACTATGAGCGCCAGGATATGAGCAGATGTGCATCCGTTTACATCTGTGTCCATTCTGGTTTGTCGGACCAAACGCAATGGAGTTGATTTACTAAAGGCAAATAGACTGCGCAAGTGCAGTTGCACCTATTTTCCCCAGAGCTTGGTGAATGCGATGAAGCTTCACTCTATAAAGAATACCCAATCAGGTGCAAGGAAATTTAAAAAAGAAAATGCATTTTTGCTTGCACATTATTAAATCATAGAAATCAGCAAAGCTTCACCACATTCTCTAAACTGTGGGGAAATTTAGTGCAACTGCACTTGCAAAGTGCACAGTCTATTATTATTATTATAGAGAATTTATACAGCAATTTACAGTATAAAGGGAGACAATACAGCAACAATACAATTCAATACAAGAGCGTTGGTAGGGCCCTGCTTCTGCAAGCTTATAATCTAATTGGGAGGGGCTGGTGGAACAAAAGGTAATGATTGTGAAGGATGAAGTGATGGGAGAAATAGAAGATTTGGTTATTAGCAGAAGGCAGGATAGGCTTCTCTGAAGACATGAGTCTTCAGGGATCACCTAAAAGTGAACAGAATATGAGACAAGGGAGCTAGAGAGCAGGAGGTCTTGGGAGGAGCGGAGAGGATGGTTTTTGGTGATATTTAGAGACAAGATTGGAGATGTAGCTCAGGGCAGAGTTGTAAATGACTTTGTATGTTATTGTTAATGTTTTGAATTTTATTCGTTGGGCAATGGGAAGCCAGTGGAGGGATTAGCAAAGAGGAGTGGTGGACACTGAATGGTTGATAAGGTGGATGAGTCTGGCAGCAGCATTCATGGTAGACTGAAGAGTTGATAGCCTATGGAGAGGTAGGCCAATAAAGAGGGAGTTACAATAGTCAAGGCGAGAGATACCAAGGGATTAAAAAAAGGTGCTTAGTGGTTTCAACTGTGTCTTTTGGCCTTTAGTAAATCAACCTCAATAAGTTATCACGCATTGTAAACAGATGTGGGCAATTATAGGCAGACATAAGTCTGTTAACATCCAGCTGCCTATAGGGATTATATGGGTCTGTTTCTCATCAAATGTGACAAATGTGTTTTTTTTCTGATCTGACCGAGCAAGGAATCCGTCTATGAATTTCCTGCTTAGATGGTATAGAGGTTCCTGTGTGAAAGAGGGCAATATTTTATATATATACAGGGCTTTTTTTTTCTCAAACAATAGGTGCTGGAACTCAACCACGACCCCCCAAAAGCCCTCCCCACACACACACCCTCCAAATCACATCAAATAGTGGGTGTGGTCATATTTCACAAACAGTAGAAGGGTCTTAAAGGGGCATTAAATATCAGGATTGCAGAGTTCATGAGGGTTACACACAGAGTGCAGAGCTGTCACTTGTAAATACAGAAACCAGACTTCTGTGTTTACAAGTGATTGTGGTAAGCAGGCACCAAAGGGTCTGAGCCAGAGGTGGTGGAACTGAGTTCCACCAAGTTCCCCCTGAAAAAAGTCCTGTATGTGTATGTATATATATATATATATATATATATATATATATATATATATATATATATATATATATATATATATATATTGTGGCAGAGCGAAGCTCTGTCCCTTTGAAATTAGAGGTAAAAGAGATACAGAGTTTGCATATCTACAGACTATGGAATTTAAATGGAGAAAACTGCTCTGTCAGTTTTCTCCAGGTTTTGCTAGTTCTGGATGGGATCTCCAACTGTGTCCGGGTCTTGAGGATAGCAAGCAAGGTGTGTGCCCAGCTGCACACAGACCATATAATGAGGGGCTAATGAGTGGAGGATGGTGGAGTGTGAGCAGCTTGCTGCTGCTGGTGCTGTATGAAGACAGACCTGTGGAGGGGTCATCCCTGTGTAAGGGGGATTCTTTGCCCAAAGACTGGGAAAGGATGGACAGCCTTGAGAGTCGGGAAGACTAAGGAAGCCAGTGAGTCCAGGGGACTGGAAGGAATCAACTCTGAGAGCAAGCAGAGGAACTGCTGACAAGAGAGAGACAGGTGGCTTGGTATGTTTTTCATTTATGAATGCTTAATGAAGTTAAACCCCTGCGTGGGACTTCTGGATGGACTTTTGTGTTTTTCCTTTTTTCAATAAACGTGGGCTACCAGGCCCTTAACTCTATACGCCTGTCTGATGAGGACTCACTGCATTAAAAAATGCATCTTTTCACTTGAGTTAAACACCCCCATGTTACTATATATATATATAATATTGAGCATTTCATAATAATGATGCGCTACATATGGTCATTACCCTTTTCCTGGATCAAGGTACCTTATGCAGTGTATTGCCAAAAACTACATGTACATATATTTCCTTTTAATACGTGGTAGTTT
The DNA here is from genome assembly GCA_028564925.1 of Lithobates sylvaticus. Lineage (NCBI taxonomy): Eukaryota > Metazoa > Chordata > Amphibia > Anura > Ranidae > Lithobates > Lithobates sylvaticus. The sequence continues at coordinate 335,958,692 of CM053028.1, read as the reverse complement.
CTCTATTTCATGCATTATGTATGGTAAGGTTTGGGACAATTTCCGTCCATTGTTTTTTATCATATATGGCCCGAACCATTGTCTTTCCATTCTTAGTAGTAAGTGCATTGTTCTCTTGGGACTTTTTCTCTTGGCCTCATTGGATTTAATTTTTTTCCCTTAGCAAGTGGTTGATTAGTTGTCGCCTGGTTAATTTTCTTAAAATTTTAGTGGTAGTGGATCATACTGGTCTCCATGCACAATCAGGCTGGGCCTTTGAATTCACCTGCTCGTTGTCTGGGGGGTCCCCAGATTTTCACTCCTGGCATTGGATGACGAAGTATGCTGCAGTTCCAAGTTCGGCAGGACAGAAAGAGGGGGAGAGAGAGCGCTCCACCTCGAACCGTACCATGCAAATCTCAACATGGGAGGATGCTTGGGGTAGCCCCCAAAGACCTGTCACCCATGTTATGGACAGGCTCATCCACAACCCTTTGCACGAGGTTTTCGGGTCGCGGGTGGGGGCTTATCAAATTGGAGAGCCCCTTTACAATGGACCAATCCTGGCTCCCCAGTGTGAATGATGGGTCAATGTACCCTAAATTCACAAAATGGTGTAAAAATTTAAAATGAAATGACCAACGCGTGGGACAAGTCCTTTATTAAAAATAAAAATTAAATGTCATGAGTCATACGTTCTTCTATTCCCCGACCGAAAAAAAAATCCGGGACTGGCCGCTCATGGAGGTCCACATTGATGCTCTGGTTGTGACTGTTGAATAACTGAGGGCAGGACACCATGGATGTCACGGTGACCCTGCCCCCTTGACACAGAGGGACTTGCCCACTGCTTCCCATGGCGTCAAAGGGGAGGGGCAACGTGAGTAAACTGAAGTGACTGCCCTCTGATGCGGGGAAGCATGGAAGTCCGTACATAGTGGGCTTAAGTGGAATGGGTCCATTGTAATGGGGCTTCAGTGACGAAATCCCTGAAGCCCCAAACCTGCGTGCAATGGTTAGGATGGGCCTGTCCCCATACAACTGGGAAGAGGGCTTGGAGGGGCTACCCAAAGAACCTCCCAGGGAGCTCTGCGTTTTGAGCGGAGTTGCTGGGCACTTTGGTGTGACTCTGAGGTTAGGAGGGGACGACATCAGTCTATTGCAGGGCTGTCAAGGTTAAACCGATAAGTTGTTTGAAACTTATTGGGGACCATACAATTTATATCTAGCGCAGGTTACACTTAAATCGTTTATGGCACCCATGCACATTTTATTTTATTCTTGTTGCTAGGTTCCTTAAAATCGGATTTGGGGGACCCTCTTATTGACCATATTTTTTATTTCTTTGGCGCACGGTTCCCTTATTACGATCACCTTTTGAAGGGCTGGTATGTTTTTTTTTACATTTGGTGGGGTCACCCAGAGTATACAGACTGGACCAGTTACACAAAGGGCCTGTAATGGACTGGGGGAATCCATGCTATTTTTCAATGAGTTTATGATATGCGAACTCGACATTCATTATACCGCAACATTTTAAAATGACAATTTTCTGTAGATAATTTTTCAATTTGACTTGGTACTGCAATTTAAGGGCAAATGCACCAATTATACGGTCATAATATGATCCCAAGGCCCACTATATTAAGGAATATAAATTTATTGTTCAATTAGCATTAACATTTTTTTTTTTAATGTTTGCATGATCATGCCCATGGGGAGTACCAGGTCCCAAAACTTTTATGACAAGAACTTGCATATAGACGTTTAAAATTAGCATGTTGTGATATTCATGTCAGTGTCTCATGACTTACGGTGTTCGCTTTCTGGTGCGACCGAACAGCGGGTGTTTGATCATCCATATTATACACTTTCTTTCTTGGGATCGCAACCCAATCTTAATGGTACTGGATCCGTAAAATTCAGAAATCAACCTCATGTGCAAAAAAGGTACCAAGATTGGTAAAAGGACTAGTGTAGGCCCAAGAGAAGTGGGAAAACATCGCTTTTGGAAGTGCACTCGTAAAAAAAAGAATGGGAGTGTCTTTGTAAAGCCCAAGTAGATGCAGCAAGGGGACGTGGAGAAATTCACCTGATGGGACAAGATTTGGCCCATGTGGGTGGCAGCTTGCATGGTCATGCCAAAGTGAGGAGGTTGTACTGGTGTATATTGAAGGTTAAAGCTGATGTCAGTGAGTTTAAAGGTAGGATCAGGGAAAGCAGAGTTTCCCCCCAAAAAATGATTAAGCCCAGGGACCCAAGAAGAAGAAGGCTGAGGATGGGAAAATATAGGACCCTGTTAAGATCCAGGGTGGGACGTGCCTGGAAGCGCACCCGGAAAAAAGGTTGGGCCTACGTGGCTGACAGCCAGCACAGAGGTGTCCCAACCATGACGGGTGCTGGTGTTCCTCCCTCCGGATCGAAACAAAGGGGGGGATATGTGGCAGAGCGAAGCTCTGTCCCTTTGAAATTAGAGGTAAAGGAGATACAGAGTTTGCATATCTACAGACTATAGAATTTAAATGTAGAAAACTGCTCTGTCAGTTTTCTCCAGGTTTTGCTAGTTCTGGATGGGATCTCCAACTGTGTCCGGGTCTTGAGGATAGCAAGCAAGGTGTGTGCCCAGCTGCACACAGACCATATAATGAGGGGCTAATGAGTGGAGGATGGTGGAGTGTGAGCAGCTTGCTGCTGCTGGTGCTGTATGAAGACAGACCTGTGGAGGGGTCATCCCTGTGTAAGGGGGATTCTTTGCCCAAAGACTGGGAAAGGATGGACAGCCTTGAGAGTCGGGAAGACTAAGGAAGCCAGTGAGTCCAGGGGACTGGAAGGAATCAACTCTGTTGAGAGCAAGCAGAGGAACTGCTGACAAGAGAGAGCCAGGTGGCTTGGTATGTTTTTCATTTATGAATGCTTAATGAAGTTAAACCCCTGCGTGGGACTTCTGGATGGACTTTTGTGTTTTTCCTTTTTTCAATAAACGTGGGCTACCAGGCCCTTAACTCTATACGCCTGTCTGATGAGGACTCACTGCATTAAAAAATGCATCTTTTCACTTGAGTTAAACACCCCCATGTTACTATATATATATATATATATATATATATATATATATATATATATATATATATATATATATATATATATATATATAATATGTGAAGTCAGTAAAATAAAAACACATCATCTTATTCAGATATAAAGTGCCTTGAAAAAGTATTCATACCTCCTGAAATGTTCCACATTTTATCATGTTGCAACCAAAAACGTAAATGTATTTTATTCAAATTTTATGTGATAGACCAACTCAAAGTGGCACATAATTGTGAAGTGGAAAGAAAATGATAAATGGTTTTCAGAAATGTTCACAGATATGTGAAAAGTGTGGCGTTCATTTGTATTCAGCCCCCCTGAGTCAACATTTTGTAGAACCCCCTTTCACTGCAATTACAGTTGCAAGTCTTTTTGGGGATGTCTCTACCAGCTTTGCACATCTAGAGAGTAACTCATAGGATATAATCTGAGTGACTCTATAATATCATGCACCTCATCCCATGTGGCAGAAATAGAAGGTATAGAGGAATGGGATTATAATTGTACGTAACAAATTAAGTAATAAAAAATATACTATCTTTATTAACACAAAGGGAGGAAAACACAAAAAAAACAACAAGGTAAATATTGAACAATTAAAATCAATGTAGAGCATATACATAACACATGTATTGGGTTGCACATAGCACATTGCACATGACGCATAGCTCAGTATACATAAAATGTTTTTTATATATAATCACCAATTCAATTTCATGGACTTAATCCAGTCATGCCCAGCAAGACATCGCAGACACCACAAATTTGCTGATTGATTTTTCACTGAGAAATTTGTGGTGTCTGCGATGTCTTGCTGGGCATGACTGGATTAATTCCATGAAATTGAATTGATGATTATATATAAAAAAAAAATTATTTATACTGAGCTATTTTTCATATAATTAATGATGCCGCTATCATACTGGTCTATTAGCCCCTTTTCTCTGGATCAATGGTTACCTTAATGTCAGTGTATTCAAAAATACCATATACATATATTTTCTCCTTTTTAATACGGGGTAGTTTCTCTATTTCAGTGGCTATTAATGTTATGTGCTTAAGGTTTGGGACAATTTCTGGTCTCATTCGTATGTTTATATCAGTATATTGGCGCCCCCGAACCCATTTGTCTTTCCATTCTGAGCTTAGTAAGTGCATATTGTTCTCTTTGGGACTTTTTCTCTTTTGGCCCATTCAATTGGATTTAATTTTTTTCTTATTCAGAATGTGGTTATATTATTGATCCCCTGGTTAATTTTCTTAAAATTTTCTAGTTGGGTAGCTGCGATCATACATGGTCTCCCTTGCACCACTCCTGGCTGGGGCCCCTTTTTGACATTCACCTGCCTCCCGTTGTCTGGGGGGGTCCCCATAGATTTTCCATCTCCTGGCTTTGAGATTGACTGAAGTATGTGCCGTGCAGTTCCCAGTTCCTGGCAGGCCACAGGAAAAGAGGGGGGACGAGAGAGCGCCCACCCTCCTGAACCGTACCAGGCCACATGCCCTCAACATGGGGAGGGTGCTTTGGGGTAGCCCCCAAAGAACCTTGTCCCCATGTTGATGGGGACATGGGCCTCATCCTCACAACCCTTTGCCCGGTGGTTTTCGGGGTCTGCGGGTGGGGGGCTTATCAGAATCTGGAAGCCCCCTTTAACAAGTGGACCCCAAAATCCTGGCCTCCCCCTGTGTGAAATGGTAATGGGGTACAAATGTACCCCTAACATTTCACAAAAAAGGTGTAAAAATTTTAAAAATGACAAAACACAGCTTGGGACAAGTCCTTTATTAAAAAATAAAAAAATTAAAATGTCCCATGATGTCCATTCATCTTCTTCTATCTCGCCGCCCAGACCGACAAAAAAAAAATCCGGGACTGACCCGCCTCCATGGGAGGCTCCCACCATCTGATGCGTCTTGGCTTGTGACTGCTCTTATATAACTGAGGGCAGGGACACCTGGTGATGTAACCGGGTGACCCTGCCCCCCTCTGACACAGAGGGACTTCCCCATGGCTTCCCCATGGCGTCAAAGGGGGAGGGGCAACCCGGTTATGTAAACTGGTGACCCTGCCCCCTCTGATGCCATGGGGAAGCCATGGGGAAGTCCCGTGCATCAGAGGGTTATGGGGGATATGGGGGTCCCCTTGTTAAAGGGGGCTTCCAGATTACGATAAGTCCTCCTGCCCACAGACCCCCACAACCACCAGGCAAGGGTTGTGGGGATGAGGCCCTTGTCCCCATCAACATGGGGACAAGGTGCTTTGGGGGGCTACTCCAAAGTACCCTCCCCATGTTGAGGGCATGTGGCCTGGTACAGTTCAGGAGGGGGGCGCTCTCTCGTCCCCCCTCTTTTCCTGTGGCCTGCCAGGTTGCATGCTCAGATAAGGGTCTGGTTTAGATTTTGGGGGACCCCTATACAATTTTTTTTTATCTTGGCGCAGGGTTTCCCTTAAAATCAGATTTTGGGGGGACCCCTATGCCATTTTTTTTATTTTGGTGCAGGGTTCCCCTTAAAATCGGATTTTGGGGGGACCCCTACGCCATTTTTTTTTTTTTACATTTGGCGCAGGGTTTCCCTTAATTACCATATCAGACCTGAAGGGCCTGGTATAGATTTTTTTTTCATTTTGGTTTGGGGTTCCCCTTAATATTCATACCATTCCCAAAGGGCCTGGTAATGGACTGGGGGGGATCCCATGCTATTTTTTTCAATGAGTTTTATGTATATTGCCGAGACTCGACAATTCATTATAGCCGCAATCATTTTTAAATGACAATTTTTCCTTTAGAAATTTTTAATTTTGCTCTGGTACTGTTCTAAACGGGAAATATGCACCATTATACAGGCATAATATAGACATCCCCCAGGCACTATATTTAAAGGAATATTAAATTTTTATTGTTTCAATTTAAGCATTAACATTTTTTTTTTTTAATGTTTGCATTGATACATGTCCCCTGGGGCAGGACCCAGGTCCCCAAACACTTTTTATGACAATAACTTGCATATAAGCCTTTAAAATTAGCACTTTTGATTATTCATGTTCATGTCTCATAGACTTTAACGGTGTTCGCATGTTCTGGTGCGAACCGAACAGGAGGGTGTTTGGCTCATCCATATTTATGACCACCTTTTCTTTCTTGGGATACCAGCAACCCAATACATATGTTATGTATATGCTCTACATTGATTTTAATTGTTCAATATTTCCCTTGTTTTTTTGTGTTTTCCTCCCTTTGTATTAATATATATATATATTATATATTTTTTATTACTTCATTTGTTACGTACAATTTGTCTCAGCACCGTTATAATCCCATTCCTCTATACCTTCTATCTAGAGAGTAACATTTTTGCCCATTCTTCTTTGCAAAATAGCTCAAGCTCTGTCAGATTGAATGGAGAGCGTTTGAACAGCAGTTTTCAAGTCTTGCCACAGATTCTCCATTGGATTTAGGTCTGGACTTTGACTGGGCCATTCTAACACATGAATATGCTTTGATCTAAACCATTCCATTGTAGCTCTGGCTGTACATTTAGGGTCATTGTCCTGCTGGAAGGTGAACCTATGCCCCAGTCTCAAGTCTTTTCCAAATTTAAATAGGTTTTCTTCTAAGATTGCCCTGTATTTGGCTCCATCCATCTTCCCATCAACTCTGACCAGCTTCTTTGTCCCTGCTGAAGAAAGGCATCCCCACAACATGATGCCGCCACCACCATGTATCAGGGTGGGGATGGTGTGTTCAGGGTGATGTACAGTGTTAGTTTCCGCCACATATAGCCTTTAGGCCAAAAAGTTAAATTTTGGTTTCATCTGACCAGAGCACCTTCTTCCACATGTTTTATATAATAAATAGATTTTTTTCTGCCTGGAAACTCCACTGAAAAAAAAGTGGAGGGGTATGAATACTTTTTCAAGGCACTGTACATTCTGAACCTTTATTTAAATAGCTTAAACATTTTTTTAAAAATATATAAGTACCTTTTTATATATTTGATTGAATTCCACTGTCATGTAACCTCTTCTCAAGTGCAGGAGACGCATCCCCATTGACTGATAAGGGTGGGTAGCTAGTGCCAGTACTAGTGCAAGGGTAAGCCTGGAATTCAGCTTTAAAGGATCAGCCCTGATTTACACCAGTGTGGCTTTGAAATCGCACTAATTTAGCGCAATTTCAAAGCAGCAGATCAGTGGGATTTGCACCTCCGATTTCATTGCGGCTTGCAACTTTGTTTAACAGAAGTGTATGCAAGTTGCAATAAAATCAGAAAAAAGTAGTGCAGGAACCTTTTTTAAAGTCACTGTAACATGAGTCATGGCAATTTGAACGGTTCCATTGCCGGCAATGGGGTGCGACTTGTCATGTGATTTGGGATTGTTAAATCGCATGACAAATCACACCGATGTGAACTAGGGCTAAAAGTACATCTACAGACAACTTTTTTTTTCGAAATGGAGAAAGTTTAAAACCCCTGTCAGATTTGTATTACCTATATAACTACGAACTATATACCTAAACAAAGGGAAATTTGTATCAAGATAGTCCTCTGATTTAAAAAGCATATATTTCACACATTCACCTGATCAAGTAGAAATCACTGACGTTTGTCAGCATCGGTTCTTCAAAGGGAAAAGAAGCTAACTTTACTACTCACTCTCTTCAAAACCTGGCGAATGCCACATGCATCAGATACATTCATTGGATACATTCATTTTTCCTATGTCCGCATAAAGCATTCCATTTGCATTTGTAAAAACTTTGGCCACTTTGCACTGTAGTAATCTCACCTTGCTGTCTCTTTATTTCTTTGCATGGCAGATAATGTACTTTTTTTGGGAACTCCATTGGACATTAGAGGCTCTACACCATGGCCTGCTTTTTTTAATGCGAAATAAAGTGCAGATTTTATTGTACAGCTCAAACCAACGGTCACTATTCTCTTACTCTTGGACATCTCCACTGCCATTGATACAGTTGACCACCCCCTCCTCAAAATATATATATATATATATATATATATATATATATTTCCTTGGTCCCCGTGACTGTACACTATTTCACTGCACCTTCAGTGTCACTTACAACTCTACTTCCTCCTCTCCTATTTCTCTTACCTTTGGGGTCCCCCAAGGTTCTGTCCTTGGACCTCTCCTATTCTCGATCTACACCTCCTCCCTGGGTCAGCTGATCGCTTCCCATGGCTTTCAATATCATTCCTACTCTGATGACATCCAAATCTATCTCTCTACCCCTCAGCTCACCCCATCAGTTTCCTCACGTTTCACTGATTTACTAACAGACATATCTGACTGGATGTCACATCACTTCCTCAAACTCAATCTATTCAAAACCGAGCTCATAATATTTCCTCCCCCATGTGCCCCTTCCCCTTAATTCTGTCAAGATCTGACTCTGAACTATCCTTTCAGGCCCACATTTAATCCCTGTCCAAATCATGTCGCCTCAACCTCTGCAACATCTCCAGACTATGCCCCTTTTTTACCAATGACACCACAAATCTTCTATTTCACTCTGTTTATCTCTCGCCTTTACTACTGCAACTCCCTCCTCATTGTATTACCTTTACATAGGCTATCCCCACTTCAGTCCATCATGAATGCTGCTGCCAGACTCATCCCTTTTACCAACCATTCAGTGTTTAGTACCCCTCTCTGCCAATCCCTCCACTGGCTTCCACTCACACAACAAATAAAATTTAAAGTACGAACAACAACTTGCAAAGCCATCCACAACTCTGCCCCCAGCTACATCACTAACCTGGTCTCAAAATATCAACCAAACCACTCTCTTCAGGCCTTCTAAGACCTCTTGCTCTCTAGTTCCCTTGTAACCTCCTTCCATGCTGCCTCCAGGACTTCTCCCAAGCTTCTTCCATCCTTTGTAATTCCTTATCCCAATCTCCTAATCTATCCATCTTTAAATGATCTCTGAAAAACCTTTTGCATAAACCCATGAGCAAACCCATTTTATGCATTTGCTCATCCCCCACAGTTATTACCTTTTGTATCACGTGCCCCTCCCTCTTAGATTGTAAGCTCTAATGAGAAGGGCCCTCTGATTCCTCTTGTACCAAAATGTATTGTAACTGTAATGTCTGCCTTCATTTTGTAAAGCACTGCGCAAAATGTTGGCGCTATATAAATTCTGTGATTAACCAATTGGTATTATGTCAAATGACTAAAAAAACTCTTTCAAGGACATACAACAATTACAGTACACTGTGCTAAATAAAAATATAAATTCTGTACTACATGCATGGTCACATTTGTTGGTACGCTTGCAGATATCCTCCAATGTTTTCCTTAAGTGAGCACATAACTTCACCCCAATGAATGTGATCTCATTCACCTCTCATTAGAAACACACTCACCATCTCCCAACGCCACTCTTAGCTAAGCTTGGCTTATAACATTTTGAAACACAAGTAGAAACATTTGTAACAAGATATTCCTTGAAATTTTGTCTGCAGATTTCAGGCCTGGTTTACACTAGTACGATTTCAGATGCAACTTGATTAAAACAGAATCACATGTCAATGGAAATCGCATTGTATTCAATGGTGTCCATTTACATCAATGTGACTCAGCACGGAGCAATTTTGGAAAACTTTTCTGTGCTACTTTGGTGTGATTCCAGCATGATTTTGGCCTATTGAAAATGAATATCACTTCCAAGTAGAGTCCATGTAGCATCTAAGTAGCACTACATAATTGCATTGAAAATCAGATCAAAAGCAGATTCCAGCAGTATGAACCTAGCCTTGAGCCTTGTACACATGATACGATTGTTGGCAGGGGATTGTCTGTTGACAGTTTTCCTAAAATCTTACCGTTAGTATGCTCCTTTTGACAATTGTTGGCCAACAAATGTTGGATGGCAGGCTAGTAAATTTTTGGCGGACAACGGTTTGATGTCTGATTTTCATATGGTCAGTACACAAATCCATCCAATCGGAAGCAAGGAACAAGCCGGAAGCGGTCAGTCTTGTAAACTAGCATTCGTAATGGAGAATTAACATTCGTGACACCGCAAATTATGAAATTTCGAAATGCAGCGCACATTCTCTTCTTCTTTAATGGGATAATCATGAAGCTGCTTTGCTGGTGATAGTGATGGAGTTATGGCAAACATATTTTAAAAGGCATTTTTCTTATAGTGATATTAAGAATATTATTATAATGCTTGTTTGTTTTTTTGGGCAAGTTATCACAACACCATTATCCCGTAATTTTTAAGATCAAAGATACAACTTTGTTGGTGTTCCTTGTTAATTTTACATATTTTTATGTAACTGCCTACTCCCAAACTGTCATTTGAAGTAAAACACATAGCCAAGTATTATTCTACACAATTTTTTTTATTGTGCAAAAAAAAAAAATAACTAATTAAATTAGACATGCTATCTGCCATCCAAATACAAAGAACGTAACCAAAAGGTGCATTCCATGCATACAAAAATATAGAAAATATAACAAATAAAATCATTATAAAAAAAAAATAAAAAATTAATAGAAATTAGTAAGTGATGAAGAGGTTAAAATCCCCAGTCCAGCATGGTTGTTGGGGTTCTTGTGGCTGTAATTGCCACTGACAATGCTGCTGTGGTGGGTGGGGTGGCTGTGGTATGTGGGTTGGCTGTGGAAGTGGGGCAACAAAATCAGAAATGGGTGCTTTCTGATATTTGGCCCCTCACCCCCTTGTTGGGGAGCTGCAGGAGGAGTTCCTCACACCTGCTCCTTTGCTCACCGGCCATCTGCCTTAAAGCAAGGTTCCATCGACCATTCCTATTTTTTATTTTTTTTGCAGTCATTCAGACACATGTAAATCATAAATAAACTCACTGTTTTGTTTTTTTTAAGCTGCTGCTGTCCGTTTTTGTTTTAAATAAATATGTATAAAAATAGATTGTGGCCATTCCCATCTTCACATGCCCACAAGCATGGATTTCCGGGATATGGTGAATGCTGAGCTCCCAGCATTAACCACTATTTCCCGCGCATGCTCAGTGTTTACAGTGAGCAGCGCCGTAAACTTGAGGGGTTGCCATCACAATGGAGGTGGCGTCATCGGAATCCTGCAAGAACTTGCGGCAGGCATCCGCAATGACTCCTGGGAATAATGACAGGAGCTCCCAGGAGACATTGCTGGAAAAAAGGAAATTTGCTTAATACCCGCAGATTACCCGCCCATATCCGCAGAGAGCTAAGACAGGAAGCAGAGGAGGACTGACTTCTGCAAAAACACAGGTACAAAAAAAAATATCAGTTTATTACTGAATACATTCATGGCATGTGATTGAGCAAAACATGTAAAATGGGATGGAGCTCCGCTTTAATTTATTGGCCGTCACACACCCAAATGCCTCAGCCTAATCTGGGTCAGTACAGAGCGCAGTAGTGGCCTGGCTGAGAAAGGAAGCTGTAGCCTCCTCCAGATTCCTGCTTTTCCTGGCCCTTTTAGCAGCAGGGCGTAGGGGAGGGATCTGTGACTCCGTCTGGCTACTGGCCACTGGCTCCTCCAGGCTGACACTTTCCTGTGTATGAAAATGGGACATAATTAGAATATTTTTTAGGGTTTGGTCATCAATCAAACACAATTTTGATCTCCTCACTGTTGCAAATTGAATGTGGAGAAATAGAAAAGACTATCATTCTGACCCCAGCATTTTTCCTTCTTGTTCAAATCGTTTTTGGTCACTACTGTCTATTGATATGGAAACCACTTTAAGTCAGAAATAATTTCACAATAACGTCTAGTTATCATCATTGTATTTTTTTTATATAAATATGTTCAACAATGCTATACCTGGGTCAAGCTGGGCTCCTCCACATCTTCATCCTGTGCATCAGGACCTGTTCGGACCTCAGGAGCTGTGGCCTCAGCAGACTTCGAAGGGAGCGTAGACAGCGATAAACTGGGTTCTGTCTGGTCTGTCAAAAACCGCAGGCTGTTGTAATACCACAGCCTTGGGACATATAGGTCACCCACTGCTGCTCCAGATCTCTCTGATTCCAAGACCTTGTTCAGCTCCTTTTTTAAATGTACTCCTCAGGTTAGCAATCTTTTGCTTGACGTAGTTGTGTCTGGGGTACACAGGTTTGACCAACTTGACCAGTTTCTCCAAAGCTGCCTTCCTCAAAATTTTATTTGAGTAGTCTCTTCCAGAGACAGGGCAGCTCCTGGTACAGGTCAATGAATTGGGGGAGAAATTTGGGTGAAGTAAATGTATCCGTCATGATAAATGATATGATGCCTGCAAGACAGAACACAAAACAAACCATAATGCTGGCTCAACCCATAAGCTGGTCCCAATATAGGCCTCAATCTAAGCAGTATAGGCCACTACCCACCTATGCCCCAACTTCCAAATGCACCTTCGTTTTATGCTTCCTTTGGGGCGATCGTTCTTCCTCCACTCCAAGATCGTTCCTACGGCCGTTCCATCAACCGTGTGTTTTGGCTTTATATACACTGCGCATGCCTCAAACTCCGCTCTCAGTGAGTCATGGCACTCCAGCGTGGCCATCTCTCTTCTGCATGCGACACACGCGGCGGAACATTCGGGACAACATGGCGGATTCGGAGGATTACAGCCAACCCCGCGGTGGTGGAGCTCATAGAAGGCACAAAGCAACCCCCTTGAGCAAGGGTGAGATGGTGGAGATGGTGCGCATCCTAGAGAAGCACGATTTACGACTGCAAGCTGCACAATTATGAAAGGCCCAACAGCATTGTGGGAACATCATTTTGGAGGAGGTCATCGCCGTTTTACAGTGCAAATTTTCAGTGGAACGATCAAAGGACCGAATCCGAAAACGATGGTCTGATCTCAAACACCATCAACAAGACCAGAGTACATACATCAGATCCTAAGAAAATGTAAGCAATATTTGGATCTAAACTATATGTATATGTGTAAATTAGCTGTCTGTATATGTTCTTTCTCCAAGTAGCTCTAGAGAATTGTATATAAGCTTTTCTAAAATCTTTGTATGACTTGGGATTCCGAAGATGAAGGTAAATATAAAGAATATATGAACATTCATATTTGGTCGTGTTTTTGGACATTCCTTTTTTTTTTGGAACTTATTGTTTTTTCTTCTTTCAGCAGGGAGGCACCAAAAAAGGAGGCTCCAGCCAAGCCACCACAAGGGACGAAAGGAGGCTACCCTCGCTCAGGTCCTAACAGGGAAGACAACAAGGCCATTTTCCCCCCAAAAACTTAAATGCCAACTTCAAACACACTAATTTAGCCACTGACAGGCGTGTTTCTAGGTGGGCCAAAGGTCATGGGCTTAGGGCAGAAATTAAGGGGTAAAGAACACTCTTTCTGGTTGCTGCCTGGCTCATCAGCGCCCATTAATGCAGCCTTGCCAGTATAGACATGGGTAGAGGAGAGGCCGCGGGGCTCCCAGTCACACAGAGTCATGCCTGCTAGGATGGTCAGCGTATATCCCGTATCCCATAGGAGACAAGAGGGGTGGGGGCAACTGCAGGACTTTTTCAATGTTGGCACTTATCAAGTGTTTGCCCTCTGGAAAATGCCAGCACCTTCCCTTTTCTATGCATTTTTCACAGAAAAAAAAGCATGGTGGAGTCCACTAGTCAGGAGCAAGTGCAAGGTTGGTCAACTAATGTAGCAAAATGGATGTTAGAAACAGATGTGACTTTAGGTGGCTTAATGAATGGTGTATTGTTTCTTTTTAGAGGAAAGTGAGTGTGGTCAGCTCACCCAAGATGTTTCTTTGGAGCAATGGGATCTGACTCCTGGACCCAGCAAAGACATTGCCATTGTGGACTGACGCGAGTCACAGTGAGGGCCAAAGTGAACCAGAAGAGGAAGAAAGCATTCGGGAGCCTCCTGTTTGTGCAAGTATGTATTCTTGGAATCTTCCTTCAAATGTGTATACATGTCCAGTGTTTAGATGTCCAAACCAAACACCCACCCCACATACTACCAAAGTATGTAGTGCCTTAACATTAGCATTTAGAAGGAAGAGGTGGAAGGAGCTGGCAGTGTTGCTAGGTACCCGAGTTTGGAAGACCCAGGCACCAGGGCCAAGATTACAGAGCAGTTGCAGTGTGTACATTCCTAGTAGTGTAGGTGTCTGAAAAGCAAGCAGGTTTACAAGCAACAATAGACTGGGTAGGTAGGTTTTTCCTGAACTTGACTAGTAACTACTTGACCATAACTCACTATGTAAGTTCTCACCTACTTGACCATCATTCACTTAATACTTTTTACTCTTCTTACTAGGTCATGATCTTCCACGATGTACTATTGGCAGAATGAGTGCAGATATGTTGCATTGTTTGAAGGAACTGGAGCAAATCAAGGAGGCTGCCACTGCTTTACAGTGAAGATTTTGTGGACATGCTTGCCAAATTTTAATTTCCTCTTGCCTGGTCTGAAGTTTATTGTTCCACTTGTTGGCTTCTGTTTGCCTTTTTACTAATTACCATATTTTTATGACTTTTAAATGTGAAAGTTTGGGGACAGACTACACTCCACTCCTCCAGGTGTACCACCAGGTCCTGTTTTCTAGATTTTCCTCAGTCTAAAAACGACTGTGCGATTTACTAACATTGGAAATTACTACATCCCCTGTGCCAAATTCAAAAAATCTCAAAAACATGACCTGGGTTTGCATCTTGAGGTGGAGAGTTGGGAAACACTGCCCTAACTAATCTGAATTGTAATGTTTGTGTTTTTTAGAATCTAAAACACAAAATTTGAAGGTGCCCCCAAAATTGGCCGTAACATTCTTATTTTCCCCATGATCCCATGCCTAAAATGTGTGTAGTTCCATACATCTATTTTTCAAAAACCCCAAAACACACAGTGTGTCAACATGTGCTATCTCCCATCACAGGGTATCAATGGACACATTTTGGGGGTGCAACCCCTTCCTCATAATTAAAGTAGCTCAGAGGAAAGGGTTGCACCCCTAAAACACATCCATTGATACCCCGTGATGGGAAATAGCACATGTTGACACACTGTTTTGTGGGTTTCAAAAAATAGACCTTTAATTGGTATGCCTCTACGTGTACTTGGCTTCAAATTTTGGCCTTTAGAAGGGTGAGATAACCCCATCTGAGGAAGGCAACATCCACACAGTGCTGGTATACTAATGTCTCATTTAGCCTTCACTTTACCAAACTCTAACTTTGTAAGTTACTGAGTTTGGCATGTGTATCTAATGTTTTAGAACATGCCTGTTTAGCCACAAAAAAGGAGAAATAATGCAAAACATACATGTTATACACCAAGATGTTGGTTTGTTTTAAAACCTTAAAACGCACATGTGAATGTGCTTTGAGTAAAATGTTTTTTACTAAACGTGTGTGTGGCTTATTATTTCATTGCTCAATACCAGTGTATTTCGTAAGTTGTTGTAGTTACAGTGACACTGTGCTCTTAAATGTGGACAACTCATGCAATTTTTAGGCCTTCAAAAAATTAAAGGAGTTGTAAAGGCATAATGTTTTTGTCTGCATGCATTAGATCCATTAGGAACCAAAACATTGTGTGTGTAGCAGACCCACAGCACACCCTAATAGTTAGCTGAAGTCGATATTGTCATCTCATGTAGGAATTAAGGCACATTTGCACTTTTGGAGCAAGTGGCCAAAATAAAACACTTGGAAACACAGACAACATTAGTTCAAATGAAATAGGAGTTTATGATCTACAAAAGGCCTCATCTGCCACAAAAACAAAATTGAGGCCCTCAACATTCTCCTCAGCAGGTGGCAAGTTTAAGGTGCCATTCTGGAGCCGCTTGTAGAACTCTGTCTGCATAATCAATCCTCCGTCAGAGTTGCGGCCGTTCTTCCCAACATCCAAATATAAGAACTCGTAGTTGGCAGACACTACACCTAGTATGACTATGCTGCAAAAGCCCTTAAAATTTAAATAATAGGAGCCAGATTTGAGTGGCGGTACAATACGGACATGCTTGCCATCAATAGCATATAATGATGGAACTGGGCTGCAACGTTTTGCCATTGCTCTGGGTTGGAAGGAAACTGTGGCTTAAAAAAATAAATGACTAATTCTGCACATAACATTGCAAGCAGATTTGACACAAACATGCTTAGCCAACATAAGGATACACTTAAATGAGTATTTAAAGACAAAAGTGGAAGGTCAATTTATCTGATTCCTCCCCCCCTCTGGTGGCCCATTAGACTCCTTCCTCAGGTTTTGCAAAGCACTGCCGCACGCAAAGCACCGCCCGCTGACTCCGTTCCCATAAGTGACATCATCACAGAGCATCGCCGATCCTCGCTCCAGCTTTCTGGAAGCGCTGTGAGCAAACAGTGCAGCTGGATTGTAGCCAGACAGCCGATCCCCTCCACCAGCCAGTGATGCCCAGCACTATACCGGAACAGTTTTTTTTAATCTTAGTTTTTACTATTAAAATTGTTAACTCGCTGCATTTAGAGGGCGCTGTTCTTTGTCTTTTACTATGTTCCAGAGTCTCTTCTAAAGACGGCATATAATTCTCCTCCCATGGATATATTGATGTATATGGACTTTTTTATTTTATTTCCCAATTTGATTGCCCAGCCCGCCCCCTTGTTGCCGTAGTATACAGCCATATCCGGAGTATGCCATATTATCCTATTGTTCATACATGTGTCCTGCTTCTTATATATTAATATAGTGGGTCACCAATGCCAAGAGTTGGTGAAAGCAGGGGTCCATAATCCGGAGATAATTCCGAAAATCATCTGGATTATTCTCCTGGAGCTCCCGTGCAATGGCATATGACATAATTGGTCACGATTAAGCAACTCATTTTTGGTCCAAGAACGCCTCCTCCACCTGTTCCTGGACTGGACTTGGGTCAAAGCACACATCCTCTAGTCCGATTAAGCATCATGGCTGGTTGACGAATGGCCGTTCAGAAACAAACTGAAAAGTGCAAATAAACACTCACCAAACTTCTACTAACAACAATAATAATTGCAAATATTATTAACCACTTCAGCCCCGGAAGGTTTTACCTCCTTCCTGACCAGAGCACTTTTTACAATGTGGCACTGTGCTGCTTTAACTGGTAATTATGTGGTCATGCAATGCTGTACCCAAACAAAACGTGCGTCTTTTTTTCTTTATTTTAGTGGTATTTGATCACCACTGCAGTTTTTATTTTTTGCTATATAAAGAAAAAGACAAAAATTTGGAAAAAAAGAGATACTTTCTACTTTTTGTTATAAAAAAATACAATAAACCCAATTTTAGTCATACATTTAGACCAAAAAGCATTTAGCCATATGTCTCGGATAAAAAAAATTCAATAAGCGTATATTTATTGGTTTGCATAAAAATTTATAGCATCTACAACCTAGGGTACATTTTCTGGAATTTATGCAGCTTTTAGTTTGTCTGCCTATCTCAAAAAGGACCCTGTTTGGAAATAGATACAACTAGGAATTTGCTGAGAGGCTTGTTGAGCACATTGATTTTTTTTTTTTCATAAGTAAAAAAAATGTACACAAAGTTGTAACTAAATATAGATATATTGCTGAAAAACAGGGTGAACAAAATACCTGCGCTAATTATTACTATTATAGATAGATATATATATTATAGATATATTTCTGAAACATGCCATGAGCATATGTGAAATGACACCCCAAAATACATTCTGCTGCTTCTTCTGAGTACGGGCATACCACATGTATGGGACTTTTTGGCAGTCTAGCCACGTACAGGACCCTAAAAACCAAGCACCGTCTTCAGGCTTTCTAAGGGTGTACATTTTTTTTATTTCACTCCTCACTACCTATCACAGTTTCAGAGGCCATGATAGCCCAGATAGCACAAAACCCCCCAAATTACCAAATTTTGGAAAGTAGACCCCCCAAGCTATTTTCTGAAAGGCATGTTGAGTCCATGGAATATTTTATGTTTTGTCACATGTTTCAGGAAAATTCTATATTTTTTTTTCCGCAAAGTTGTCACTAAATTAAATATTGCTCAAACATGCCATGA
The DNA here is from genome assembly GCA_028564925.1 of Lithobates sylvaticus. Taxonomy (NCBI): domain Eukaryota; kingdom Metazoa; phylum Chordata; class Amphibia; order Anura; family Ranidae; genus Lithobates; species Lithobates sylvaticus. The sequence goes on along the minus strand of CM053028.1, from coordinate 335,940,590 downwards.
GCATATGTGAAATTACACCCCAAAATACATTCTGCTGCTTCTCCTGAGTTCGGGGATACCACATGTGTATGACTTTTTGTCAGTCTAGCCGCATACAGGACCCCAAAAACCAAGCACCGCTACCTATCACAGTTTCCGAGGCCATGAAATGCCCAGACAGCACAAACCAAATGACCCCATTTTGGAAAGTAGACACCTAAAGCTATTTGCTGAGAGGCAACATTTATTTTTCTTTCTTCATTTTCAAAAACAAATGAGAGCTGCAAAATACTCACTATGCCTCTTAGCACATACCTTGGGGTATCTACTTTCCAAAAGGGGGTAATTTGGTGGGGTTTGTGCTATCTGGACATCCATAACTGTGATAGCTAGCGAGAAGTGAAATCACCATTTTACATGCTTAGAAATCCTGAAGGTGGTGATTGTTTTTTGGGGCCCTGTACGCGGCTAGGCTCCCAAAAAGTCCCACACATGTAGTAGCTTCGTACTCAGGAGGATCAGAAGAATTTATTTTGGGGTGTAATTCCACATATGCCCATGGCATGTTTGAGCAATATATCATTTAGTGACAACTTTGTGAAAAAAAAAATTATTGTCATATTCCCGAAACTTGTGGCAAAATATAAAATATTCCATGGACTCAACATGCCTATCAGCAAATAGATTGGGGTGTCTACTTTCCAAAAAAAGGGTAATTTGGGGGGTTTTGAACTGCCCTGGCATTTTATTCACAACATTAGAAGCTTATGCCACACATCACCCACTCTTCTAACTACTTGAAGACAAATCCCTTTCTGACACTTTTTGTTTACATGAAAAAATATTTTTCTTTTGCTAGAAAATTACTTTGAACGCCCAAACATTATATATTTTTTTTTTAAAGCAAAGACCCTACAGATTAAAATGGTGGGTGTTGCAATTTCTTTTTTCACACAGTATTTGGGCAGCGTTTTTTCAAACGCTATTTTTTTGGAAAAATAAACACTTTTTAGAATTTTAATGCACTAAAACACACTATATTGCCCAAAATATATTGTCCAGCTCTATGGTCAGCTGGCAGAACCACCGGCTGTATTCTCAGGTTCCCTGGTGGGACAGGAGAGCCTGAGAAAGCCAATGAAGACGGCGGGGGGGCGTGCGTTCCCTCCCACTGCTTGTAAAATAAGTCTAGCAGCTAATTAGCTGCTAGGATTGCTTTTACACGAAAGCTGACTACTGGCTGAAAATAACAATACCAATATGATTTCTAAGCCTGCAGGCATCATTCTGGTATAACCACTCAAAGTCCAGCAACATACCTATATGTTGCTGGTCCTTGCTGGGCATATATTGTAATGTTCTTTTTTTTCATGCAGCCTGTGGGCTGAAGGAAAAAAGAGCTTGATCAGTGGGTATGCCCACCATTAGAATACCGCACCCTGCATCCACCCATTTCTAATGATGGGCATACATGCAACGTTTTTTTTTTTTTTTAACTGTGGTCTCCTACAGCGCTGTAGTCACAGATTTTACGTATTGTGAGAACAAACGCTGTTGCTTTCAAGATAAATAAATCAGTAATGCAGCTGAATGGTGTACCTAAAAAGCAAACAATGGTAACAATAAAACATTAACTCAATAAAACAACAAAAATCTGTGCCAAAAAAACGATTCAAAAATATATGCCGAAGCATGGGGCGATCCGCCCCTAATGTTATGGGAAAATCGCCCCTCCATCCCTGCCCCGTTGCTTCGGCATATATTTCCTGAGGACATATGAGATAAAACTGGAGTTTTTTGGCAAGTCACATCAGCTCTATATTCACAGATAAAAAAAATTAGCTTTTAGGGCTGAACTGCTGTGCCTGGCACAGGGTGCCTTGAATCTGTGCAGGGCTTCAAAACTATCAAGGAATCCTGTAGTGAAACATACTGCCCGGTATCCGAAAGCTCTGTGTCAGTCACAGGACGTCGGTTCTTCAACAGGATAATGACCCAAACCACACATCTAAAGGCACCCAAGATTAGCTCAGAACAAAAATTTTAACTATCTTAAAACCACTTTCAGACCAGACCATTTTGCTGGCTTAAGACCAGAGCATTTTTTTGCGATTCAGCACTGCGTCGCTTTAACTGACAATTGCGCAGTCGTGCAACATGGCTCCCAAACAAAATTGACGTCCTTTTTTCCCACAAATAGAGCCTTCTTTTGGTGGTATTTGATCACCCCTGCGTTTTTTATTTTTTGCGCTATAAACAAAAAAAAGAGCGACCATTTTTGAAAAAAAAAAACGCATTATTTTTTAGTTTTTGCTATAATAAATATCCCCCAAAAATGTATATAAAAAAAAAATTTCCTCAGTTTAGGCCGATACGTATTCTTCTACATATTTTTGGTAAAAAAAAATCGCAATAAGCGATTATTGATTGGTTTGCGAAAAGTTATAGCATTTACAAAATAGGGGATAGTTTTATAGCATTTTTATTAATATTTTTTTTTACTAGTAATGGCGGCGATCAGCGATTTTTATTGTGACTGCGACATTATGGCGGACACATCAGTTATTTTTGTCACACGTTTTTGGGACCATTGTCATTTATGCAGCTATACAAATGCACTGATTAATGTGTAAATGACACTGGCAGTGAATGGGTTAACCAGGGGGTGGCAGTGTAGGGGTTAAGTTTGTCCTAGGGGCGTGTTGCTAACTGTGGGGGGGGGCGTGTGACAGTAACTGATCTCTGCTCCAATCACAGGGAGCAGAGATCAGTGCCACTTGTTGCTAGGCAGAACGGGGAGACTTCCGCATTTCCCCGTTTGTCCTCCCCGTGAGACGATCGCGGGTATCCCCACGGCGATCAAGTCCACGGGGGTGGCAATGGCATGGCGGCTTATTCAAAGGGACGTACCTGTACGCCCTTATGCCTGTCCTTGCCATTCTGCCGACGTATATGTGTGTGTGCCGGTCGGAAAGATTTTGGCAGGTACAGAAGTCTCACTGAGAGCTACAAAATCACTTGCAGTGATTGCCCCTAAAGGTTTTCCAACAAAATATTGGGTTAAGGGTCTTGTCATGTTTGTCCATGCCATAGGTTTTCTTATTTGAATATCCTTGTGAATCAAAAGCAAAGCCTGATTTTTACTAAATATAGAATACACAACAATGGATGTCAATTCATTTTGTCAGTTTTAGGTTATTTTAGAAACAATTAAGAACTCTTTTGTGGAAGGGTACCAACACATTCTCCATGGTTGTATTCATAAAGATTTTCAGCATATTTACTAAAAATGACTACATTCTACATTACTCATTTGCCAAGGAAAACACTTGACGATGGCACATTAACCCCATTATAAATCTAGTGGATGTTGGTGAATGTGTGGCAAATGCAGTGCTACAATTGTGAAAAATAGGAAAGTGTGGAAGTGTGACCTGATACAACCAGTAATGACAGGCCTCCATCCATAATGTATTAATACAGAAAAAAGGAAAATGTAAATGGAACTTGGTATGAGGCGTGTCATTACAAATGATGATACATGAAATTTGTAAAATGTATTATCACAATCATATTAAGCATACCGTAATCGTAAGAAAAAAAATATGTAACAATCAAAAGACTTACACATAAACTATAATGCTCATAGCATATAATACAAATAATCAATAAACATGATTGGTATGTAGAATGAAAAACAAGTAATACAGATAATCATATAGACATGATTGGAAGGATAATTTGTAACAGACAATACATGATAAAATGCATATTTTGAACCAGGCTAGTCTTGGCACCTTTAGTTAAACGTTAAAGTTAAACGCTTGAAGTTAACAACTAAAGGTCCCAAGACTAGCCTTGTTCATAATACCTTTATACTTTGGCATAGCCTTTTGCTTTGTGGTAGCTTAAATATATGGGATTTGTATGTAACCAGCCATTAAATGATCCATTTAAGCATAACATTGTCTTTTGCCTTAATTTTTCAGTGTAAGGAACACTATTTTAATGATAAATTGTTATGGTATGTATTCTAATACATTTGCCCTCAGGTGTAGTACACTTGGCATAACTAAGTCTAGTATTTTTGGAAAAATCTATTTGCCCAGGTAAGAGCTTATGACATAGCTATTAATGAATTACAGAGGCCTCCTGTATCTACTGAAGAAGAAAAAAATTAAGCCTAAAAACATAATTTTAACTAGGAATCATCACCAAAATAGTCTCTGAAGTTTAAGTAATTAATCTTAATAATTAAACTCCTTGAGGTTAAGTGAATGAAAGTCACTGCAACATAAATAATGATTTTAGTAGGTCAGATGCTCTCTGAAAACTCAAATGTATTGCGTACACACCTCATTAATAATCATTTATTTGACACTTTGTGAAACACTGTTAGCTATTTGTTGAAATCTGTTTGCTGCACTGACCTTAAAATGACATACTTCCACAGAAGCCTGCATTAAAATGAATCGCTAAATAAAGCATATTACACTGTATTTACATAATATTTTCAGGCTAATTTCTTAACTAGACTGTGACCATTTATACAGTTGAGATTGTGTGTGTATATATATATATATATATATACAGTGAGGGTGAACATAAATGATCAGTCTGTAATTTTAATGGTAGGTTTATTTTAACAGCGAGAGAGAGAATAACAACAAAAAAGTCCAGAAACACACCTCCCTAATGTGCTACTTCTTGAGCCACTCCTTTGTTGCATTGGCCATGTTTTTTGTGTCATTGTCATTCTGGAAAATGCATCCAAGAGCCATTTTTAATGCCCTGGTTGAGAGAAGGAGATTGTCACCCATGATTTGACAGTACATGGCCCTGTTCATCGTCTCTTTGTTGTCCTGTCCCCTTATCAGGAAAACACCCAAAAGCATAATGTTTCCACCTCCATGTTTGATGGTGGGAATGGTGTTCTTGGGGTCATAGAAAGCATTCCTTCTCCTCCGAATATTGCGAGTTGAGTTGATGCCAAAGAGCTCGATTTTGATCTCATCTGACCCACTTTCACCCAGTTCTCCTCTGAATCATTCAGATGTTCATTAGCCAACTTCAGACGGGCCTGCACATGTGTTTTCTTGAGCAGCAGGACCTTGTAGGCACTGCAGGATTTCAGTCCTTCACGGCGTAGTGTGTTACCAATTGTTTTCTTGGTGACTATGGTCCCAGCTGTCTTGAGGTCATTGACAAGATTCTCCCGTGTACTTCTGGGCTGATTCCTCACCGTTCTCATGATCATTGAAACTCCACAAGGCGAGATCCTGCATGGAGCCCCAGACCGAGGGAGAGTTATTTTGTGTTTCTTCCATTTGTGAATAATTGCACCAACTGTTTTCACCCTCTCACCAAGCTGATTGGTGATGGTCTTGTAGCTCACTACAGCCTCGTGTAGGTCTACAATCTTGTCCCTGACATCCTTGGACAGCTCTTTCATCTTGGCCATGGTGGAGATATTGGAATCTGATTGCTTTTGTGGACAGGTGACTTTCATACAGGTATCTAGCTGAGATTAGGAGCACTCCATTTAAGGGAGTGCTCCTAATCTCAGCTCGTTACCTGTTCAGAAGACACCTGGGAGCCAAAGATCTTGCTGATTAATAGGGGATCAAATACTTATTTCACTCATTAAAATTTAAATCAATTTATAACTTGTTCGAAATGCATTTTTCTGGATATTTTTGTTGTTATTCTGTCTCTCGTTGTTAAAATAAACCTACCATTAAAATTATAGACTGATCATTTCTTTGTTAGTGGGCAAATGTAAAAAATCAGCAGGGGATCACTAACTTTTTCCCTTCACTACACACACTTGTCAAAAGTATTGGGACACCTGCACATGAACTTTAATGGCACCAGTCTTAGTCTGCAGGGTTCAATATTGAGTTGGCCCACCCTTTGCAGCTATAATAGCTTCATCTCTTCTGGGAAGACTGTCCACAAGGTTTAGGAGTGTGTCTATGGGAATGTTTGCCCATTCTTTAGGAAGCGTATTTGTGAGGTCAGGCACTGATGTTGGACAAGAAGGCCTGGCTCGCAGTCTCCGGTCTAATTCATCCCAAATGTGTTCTGTCGTGTTGAGGTCAGGACTCTGTGCAGGCCAGTCAAGTTCCTCCACCCCAAACTCGCTCATCCATGTCTTTATGGACCTTGCTTTGTGCACTGGTGCACAGTCATGTTGGAACAGAAAGAAGCCGGGGGGCGTGGCTTGGCGCGCAACGTGAATGGACGCTGACTAGGAGAGCTCCGGTGAGACAGGCGGCCCAGAGCTAAAAAACGGCTACCGAGAGAGGCGAATATGCCCACATATAACAAGAAGGGGATCCATAATCGCTCCCTCAGATCCGCTGGGACCCCAAAAGGAAAAATCTCGGCTGCAAGCCTTAGCAAATACCGCTATAGCGGCGACCACGCGAGTCCCAAGATGGCGCCGGCATACGGAGCAAGCGGGAGAGAAGACAGAGACGACGATGAGATATCCCTCCCTGCCTCAGAGGACTCATCAAGAGGTAACGCAGCTAGCGACGCTCCTCTGACTTACTCTACCATGACGGAGATAGCAGCAGATATTAAGAATTCTTTTTCTGCAGCCATTACAGACATAAAGACCGAGCTCCTTAGACTCACAGAGCAGTTGGCAGTGTCGGAGAGAGCAGGGAAAAGGAGAGACAGGGCCCTGGTAAGACTGGATGACATTACCGACACTCACTCCCAACAGATGCTGGAGATGAATAGACACATCGAAGACCTCGACAATAGAGGAAGGAGGCACAATATTAGAGTGAGAGGTGTCCCCGAGTCTGTGGCCCCAGAACAAATCAAGCCGGCCCTGTCCTCCATTTTTAACGGCCTACTAGAAAGGCCTGCAGATTCCCCCATCGAATATGACCGTGCGCATAGAGCGCTCAAACCAAGAGCGCCTGACGACAATCCACCTAGGGATATCATCTGCTGCCTGCCCAATTTCCCTCTGAAAGAGGAGATACTCCAGAAAGCGAGATTGAATGAGCAAGTTACATTTAATGGTGTAAATGTCCAGTTATACCAAGACATATCCCCGATCACATTGAGGAACAGAAGGGCCCTTAGACCACTCCTTGAGGTTCTGAAAGAAAAGAGAATCCCGTACAGATGGAAGTTTCCCTTTGCCCTGCAAGCCTCATATAACGGCAAACAGTTCATGCTGAGGGTACCAGAGGAACTCCACAAGTTTTGTGAAAACTTACAGATTGCCCCGGTAGAACTACCTGACTGGTATGCAGACTACAGGCTACCTCCATACGTCAACAACATGCCATCGACGGGACCGTCCCCTGCTAAATCTCCCTATCACTCAGGAAAGATCAAAGGGAACCCTAGCAGGCACAATCATAACTCACCCTTTGGCAAAGGTCCTAGAATGTAACACATCCAGTGAACCAGACATCATCCAACTTTGTCCTTTACATTCTAATTTTTATTGTCCCGCTTTGCCGTTCATATATTTCTTATGTTCCTAACAGCCCCCCTCAAGGATATATATGAAGGAGGTGCACACTTCTCTATGGGTCATTACCTACCTCCTTCTGCCCTGACTCTCCCAACCTGTCCATGTTTTCAGGACGTCTTACTGGCCTTCTGAGAATAAGCAGAACTATTCATGAGCAAACGCAATGCATATATCCAGCCACTAGATGGCAAGCAAGCTTCACATAAGGAAAGTATAAGAAGATTCGACTCAACTCACAGCTTTACCCACTCTGTCCATTAGCTGGGAATACACCTGCTGCTTTGAACATCCCACACACCCCCAGATTCTCGTTCTGATATCCCCGGAGGGGTACCTGCCACCGGCAAGCATTTCTTTGAAACATGCCCGTGCAAGGTCAAACATTAACCCACTGCTGTGCATTCTGCGAATCTTTATTTTACCTCCTGCTTTTTCTGATTTTTATGCCCTTTTTTCTTTGTTTTTCTTTGCTACACAGACAACTAACCTAAGCGGAGTTCTGCACTACCCTACAAGTCGGCCGACACGAGAGAGATCTAAAGCTCCGGTAACCAGGTTAGACACCCCCCATGAGTCATAGGCCTCTCAATTTATGCATGGTAGCGAGCAAACTCATGGGTTATTTGACTAGAGGCACAATCACCTCCACCTTTACGCCATTTACTCACTAAACCGCTAGAGGGCAGGCAGAACAGGATATTAGACACGGAGACAACACGGACCGCAGTCTTATCCATACCCACATATGCTGGGGACCATGTCACCCTTTCTGATCTTCCCACGATTTTACAGATTCCTAATTTGATGATCTTGACCGGAGGCTCACTACCGGATTGTTCATGACCTAACCTTATCCAAGAACCAACAAGTTTGTATTAATCTCGATACGTAACTTATCTTTCTCTCCGTTCTGCATTATAGACTGTAACAGCTAACCTAATTTTGCTATTCAACAACTTTATGTCGCTCCCGCTGGCTGGATCAGGAAGTTCCGGACTTGGACACTCAGGTTAGTAATACCCTGAATTATACACTGCCGTATACCCACCTCAGGCGATCATTGACCACAAATATGCTGAGGTCAAATCCAGAAAGGTATGCGACACAATGCGTCCAGTACGAGTAGGAGCATAATGACTCCACACGGACAACACGTAACCTGTGGATTGTTTCCTCTTACTCCATCTACCATTGGTAACGACATCAGACCAGAGAGGAGAACTCCCCATTAAAAAACTTGATTACACTTAGCATGCAAGCTCCTCTACATCCTAAACTTCCATGTGGTACACTCTTGCATTAGACATCACCGCACTGGCCAGGATGTAAGCATAAGATAGAAGCCCAATAGAAGTATCTCCGGGCAACCTCATTCAGAAAATACATCTAGTTGAACTCTAATTAACCCGTGATTACCTTTGTTCCGGAGTGGCTACTGCACAGATTCGCTGTTTTTACATAAGTGCTTGTTGAATATACTGTGTTTGCTAAGTCATTTACTAATTTACACAGAACTGTAATTGTACTTCCAATCTTTACTGGGAAGACTTCTGGGGTTGGGTGCCGGGTGTCTCACTGGAGGGTCAGGTGGGTGGCGGGCCTTCCGTTGGGATGCCCGACACAACACCCCTATGTTTGTTAAATGTTTATGGTAGATTTACACTATCCCAAGTTATACTGTATGTGAACTTAAGAGGGAGCGGCTGCTTTATCTCTTCTCCTTAAACCCAGGTTTAACAACAATTATTACACGTGACACCTCTTCCTTTATTTTTACATGTATACCCCCATCCGTCTATATCTAGGGGGCTGGGGATATAATGTGCTCATAGAAGCCTAAAGAAATACCTTTTCACAGAAACTACTATTTGGGCCGCCTGGATCATTAGGTTCCCGGACGACCAATTAAGTACACATCTATTCCACCCGCGACCACGGGCGTGCCTCCCACCAACCCCACAGAGTCACAGTAGGCGTTTTATTAACGCTGTACTTGGCCCAGCGTCAACCTGACGCATAACTGAACCGAGACTCAATACCAATACATCTTTTTAACACTATCGCTCCCTCCCATTCCCTCTCACATCCTTACCCACCCTTAGCCCGTCCTCCCCCTACCTTATCTTAAGGTACACGTCACAGGACCTCTTCTCCCACCCTCTCCCCCCCCCTCTATTTTCTCCCCTCCTTTTTTTTCTTTTTTTCTCTCTTCTTTTTCTAACCTCAAAACCTCCTTCTCACAAAATGGCATACTCATTCCTGGGTAAGTCCCCCACTCTGATTTCACACAATACCAACGGACTCAATATTCCCGAAAAAAGATCCAAACTATTGAAGGAACTTAGACAAACGAATCCCTACCTAGTTTTTCTACAAGAAACTCATTTTAAAGGGCAAAACATACCCAAAGTCACCAACAATTTTTTCACAAGAGCTTTTCATGCTACTAACCCACACGCCAAAACTAAAGGGGTCTCAATCCTGATAAATAAAAACGCACCCTTTGAATTAACCAACCAACTTCTAGACCCAGACGGCAGATATATTTTCCTTAAGGGCACCTGGGAAGGAACCCCCATCACCCTAGCCAACGTGTATTTCCCAAACAAAGCACATATTACATTTTGTAACATGGTAATCAACGAACTTAAATGGTTCGCAGAAGGATGCATTATACTAGAAGGAGATTTCAACATCCCACTATCACCCCTACATGACACCTCCACAGGATACACTTATGTTTCCTACAGAATTCTGAAACGCATTAAACTACTGCTACAATCATTAACCCTTGTAGACTCATGGAGAACCACCCATCCCACAGGCAGAGACTTCACGTATTTCTCCCCCCCTCACAAAAGATACTCGAGGATTGATCTGATCTTTATCACCCAAAGAGACTTGATTAACTTATCGAGAGCAGACATAGGCATCATTGCACTGTCCGACCACGCACCTACAGCTGTCACACTAAAGTTCAAATACAACAACCGTGCCCCTTTCAACTGGAGACTTAACTCCTCCCTACTCACAGACCAGAACATACAAAATGACATTTCTGAGACCATCAAAACATACTTCAGAAATAATATAGACTCGGATACAAACCCACTCAATAACTGGGAAGCCCATAAGAGTGTCATCAGGGGGGAATTCATCAAGTGGGGCTCCAGGAGGAAGAGGGAAAGAAACAAAGAGATTCTCGCTCTATCAATTAAGATAGCCCAACTCGAAACACAACACAAACAATCCCTTATGGCTACAGCTGCTGAGGAACTATCTCAATGTAGGAAGTCCCTTATGCAAATTCTCCATTTCCAAACCCAAAAAGCTTTATTCTTCCGCAAAAGCATATTTTATGAGCATGGAGATAAAAGTGGAAAACAGCTAGCTAGAGCTTTAAGGGATGCCACCACTACAAAACACATCCACGCTATACGTAACAAGGCGGGGTCTTTGGAACACAATTCGGAGAAAATTGCGAAATTGTTCCAAGACTTTTACTCCAAACTCTATAACCTCCCCTCGCAACATAAACCGACACATGTGCAACACACTAGAGAAGAACTGATACAAAAATTCTTGAAAGACAGCAACCTACCCTCCTTGCCTGACTTAGACAAAGACGCATTAGACACACCCATTACTATGACAGAACTGCTAGAAGCCATCAAACTTTTAAAATCGGGAAAGAGCCCAGGCCCAGACGGTTTCACATCACAATATTACAAGACATTCACACAACTACTCTCCAAACCACTACTCTCAGCTTTCAATCACCTAGCCCAACATGATAACGACTCAAATACACTGCTCCTGGCTCACATAGCTATCATCCCTAAACCTGACAAAGACCACACGGATTGTGCTAACTATAGACCTATCTCCCTTCTGAATATAGACATTAAAATTCTGGCCAAAATATTAGCCAATAGACTGAAACCACTACTCCATAAGATTGTAGGCCCAGAACAAGTAGGCTTTATGCCAGACAGGGAAGCCAGAGATAACATCACTAAATCCCTAAACCTAATACATCATGCACAAATTAAGAAAATCGGAGGCCTTTTGGTATCTACTGACGCCGAGAAGGCCTTCGATAGAGTATCATGGGAATACATGTTTAGTACATGCTCTCATATTGGCATAGGCAATAGAATGTTGAACTGGATTAAGGCCCTCTACCAGAACCCGCAGGCCAGAATCAAAATCAATGACACCCTGTCAGATCCAATACAGATTCATAATGGCACCAGACAAGGCTGCCCACTCTCACCCCTTCTATTTATCCTCACACTTGAACCTCTTATTCGAACGATAAACAGCACCCCTGAGATTACTGGATTTATCATACACAATAAGGAATACAAAACAGCTGCCTATGCAGACGACCTGCTCTTTTTTATCACACAACCTCACACGACCCTCCCAAATCTGTTTAAAATCTTTTCGACATACAGCTACATCTCGAACTTTAAAATAAATCAATCCAAGTCCGAAGCCCTCAATCTAGGGATTCCCCCAGACAGACTTGTGCTCATTAAAAATAACTTTAAATTTAAATGGGAACATAACGCTCTCAAATACTTAGGAATAAAATTAACCCCAGACATCAACTCCCTCTTTTCAGCAAATCTCGCCCCATTATTGAAATCTATTGTGGATGATCTTCAACGATGGACCCACAAACAGTTTTCATGGTTTGGCAGAGCCTCAATACTAAAGATGACGGTCTTACCCAGATTATTATATTTTTTTAACGCACTACCCATTCATATACCCAATTCATTTTTCTCCAGACTACTCTCCATCCAAAGAAACTTTCTCTGGGCTAACAAAAAACCTAGGACAAACTTTAATACTCTCACGTGGCCCAAATCACAGGGTGGAATAGGCCTCCCCGACTTTAAAAAATATTATTATGCTGCCCACATCTCCAGGATCATTGACTGGCATTGTCACCGGGGTCTGAAAGATTGGGTACAACTGGAACACCAACCGGACGGAGGGAGTCTACTTTATTATCCATGGTCCCAACATTCTAGATCCACCAAGGGGTCCACCCACCCTCTTGTAACAAACACACTAAACATATGGCACAAAATTGCCACAAAATATAAACTGGCCAACATACCGGGCCCATTGACCCCATTATCCAACAATCCAGATTTCACCCCTGGCCTTAACCAAAAGAAACTCCCAACCCCTGGCCACAACTCAACATTCCTAGCCATGCACTGTATGATAGGTAATAAGGTTAAGTCTCTTGAAACACTCAAGACAGAGTTTGGTGATTCTTCCCCTAGCATTTGGTTCTATCTCCAGATCAAAGACTTCCTGCTTAACAACAAAAATAAAACAGCATTCCTCCAAAAACTTACACCACTAGAAGACATTTGCTATAAAGGAATCCAAACCCCACACACAACTTCCCTAGCATACAAATGGCTAACCGACCCACCACCCCAGGAAAGAAACAAACATAAATTAAGATGGGAATCAGAACTAGGCTCAATCATACCCAATGCACAATGGCAAAAGGCCTGCATCTTCGCCCATAAATGCTCGCTGAGCACGAGGTTCCAGGAAATTTCTTACAAACTTCTTACAATGTGGTACGTTACTCCAGATAAAACCAAAAAATGGTCCCCTGAATCCTCAGATCTTTGCTGGCGCTGTAAGAGAACAACTGGAACGTTCCTGCATGTCTGGTGGGAATGTCCCCCAATCCTTGACTACTGGAATAAGATTATCTCTTGGATCAAACACATTACGGAAACTAAAATAGTATTGGACGCAGCTGCTTGCTTATTACACATAAATTGCTTCTCTATTAGCAAATACAAAAAGTCTCTATCCAGACACCTATTAACAGCAGCCAAATGCTTGATACCTTTACACTGGAAAACCACCCACACTCCTACAGTCAAGGATTGGTTGGACAGGGTTCAGTACATATATAGAACGGAAGAATTGTTAGCAATGAAGAAAGAGAACTGTAATAGCTTTAACGAATTATGGCAACCATGGCTACTTTTCACGCTATCTGAGGAATATAAAACTGTTACCTCATGAATAAAACAGTCTTGTGATAGGAAAATGATGGACTTGACCACTCCACAATATACCCACATGGTTATAGTTACCCAGGAATAGAACAACACTCACGCCAATGAACACTAGCACCACACCCTTTTCTCCTCCCCTACACCCTCTTCCCTCCCCCCCCCCCCCCCTTTTTTTTTTCTTTTTCTCATCTCTTCTTTTTATGATTATTGTATCTCACTGAATCAGAATGCTTATCAAAGGTGTCTGTTCGAACAAATTTGTTCCCTTTCTGTTCTGTTAATCATAATTAATATGATGAAATGTTAATAAGATCTTTCTTATGTGTTATATTGGATTTACCATTTATTTCACTGTATGCAACATTTAACTAATAAAAGTTTTTTGATTGTGAAAAAAAAAAAAAAGAAAGAAGCCACCCCCAAACTGTTCCCACAAAGTTGGGAGCATGAAATTGTCCAAAATGTCTTGGTGACGCCTTAAGAGTTCTCTTCACGCTGGAAATAAGGGGCCAAGCCCAACCCCTGAAAAACAACCCCACACCATAATCCCCCTCCACCAAATGATTTGGTGTCATTAAGATGCAGAACAATTACAACAGACAGTTTTCCCTTGTGACTTCTCCCCCTTCTCTGCATGTCACTGCAAGCTGTTGAGATTAATACAAAAAATTGATGAAACCTTACATCAATTTATTCCTGACAAATAAATCTAATTTTTAGCCACTAGATGTGCTTAAAATATTTATGATCTGCAGCACTAGGAGGAAAATGCCACTGTCATGGTTATGCAGTAATCTTCCCGTTTGCTTACCTCTCCTCATGTGTTCAGACTAAGAGGCCAGCCACTCTCACCTGGTGGTTTTTATAACCTCTCCTCTAAGCATGGCTCCACCCCAGGCCCTAGCAGGGAAACCTATATTAACCTGTGCACTGCAAGCCAGTGGTGCTGATCAACCATTGTGTATCCATGGTGTGTTCGGCTTCCTGGTTCCTGCTTGCCGTGTGCTCTATGTTTATCTCCATTACCGACCTTGGCGTGTTGTCAACGATTCCTGTCTGCTTGTGACCTTGACCCTTTGGCATGTCCCCGACCATCCCTGTCTGCCTGTGACCCTGAACCTTTGGCGTGTACTCTGCTGTTCCTGTCTGCTAGTTACCCTGACCTCTGCCTTATCCCCTTACTATCCATGTCATTCCAGCCTGCTGCTTCCTTCTCCTGTAGTCTATTGTGAGCGTGAGCTGTGAGACCCTGGGGGTCGCGACCTGGAGCCAGACTGCAGCGAAGTCCGTCCTCATCACTAGAGGCTCTGGCGAACACCTGCTGGCTCTTAGACTCCGCGCTCTTAGACTCCGCGCCCTGGGGAATCTATGCGCTAGCTCCCACTGGGATCTGTGTTAGTGATCCAGTAGACCTGTGTCCTGAATCTCCCTGGGTACAATCCACAGCAGTCAGTCCTAAGGTCCACTACCTAGCGGTGCACTTCCGATTCCTACTGAGTGCACCTGTCACCTGGTCTCAGGTGACCTGACAGCCACATACTCCAGACAGACCCCTTGCCAATAACTATTCCTTCAGGTTGTCAGTTTTGCCAGGGAAACCCATTAATATGAGGCACATCTTAGTAAATAGAAAAATGACTACAATATAGTCATCAGCCATATTAAAAAGTAAGTACATCCCATGGAAATTGTTGACTTTTATTACACATTGCTACAAGTAAATTCAGTGTATTAGATTTCCATTAAAAAAAAAAGTGCCTACAAATAAAGGTGATATACTGAAACAGTGAGTACACTGTTAGAAGCTGCCATTGTCCCCCTTGGCAGAAATTACTTTACTTCTTGTAGGCATGTTGCTTAACTGCCCACCAGTCTCTGATAGCAAACACACAGACTTAACCACCTTTTAACCACTCCTCCAAATTCCTTCAGTTGCAAGTTGGTTATACGTTTCCTTGCTTGAACTACCCATTATAAATCTCCCTACAACGTTTTTTGTTCAATAGATTTTCATTGATTTTCCAAGTCATTTTTCAGTTCCGGAGAAAATATACACACAGATCGTGCAAACATTGACCAAGTCATTAGAATATAAGTTGTTTGAGATTGTACATCATGGATCATGAACATGCCATTACAGAAACAGAACTATAACAAGTATGAAAGCAGTGGTCTGTACTGGAGCTAGGATACCAAAGTATACGGCTGAAGCCACTGAAGATAGAGGACAAGCCCCCCACAACATTATATTGGGATTCAAATCGGGGCTTTTATTATACCAGTCTAGAACTAACTCTTCTTTGAACCATTCCTTGGTGTATTTGCTTGTGCGCTTCAGATCTTTATTATATTGAAAAAAACATTTCCAGTTTTAATTTTGCACAGGTGGCCTCACGTTCTCATCAAGCACAGTTGGATATGATGCAAAATTCATAGTTGACTCTGACCACAAACTGCTCAGACTCTAAAGTAGCAAAGCAACCTCAAACCATGACATTTCCACCACCATGCTTCTCCTAAAATGCTTTCCTCAGCTTACGCCAAACATGTCGACTGGTACAACTCTATGTCCGTAGCACATATTACCAGAAGGCCCTATACATTCAAAGGAAAACTGTAATCTTCAACGTTCTTTTCTGAACAGCAAATGCTTTTTCTTGGCACAGGCAGGTTAAATTGGTTTAGGCTCGTTCTAACTGTAGATGCATGCACTTTGACATCAATTGTAGCAAAAGTTACCTGCAGATCCCAGAGATGCAAGGTTTACATAAATAAAAGCTGATCATTTTGTCATTGTTAAAGCATCATATTAACTGTTTCCCAAAACTATTAAATGTATGGCATGCCGTGGATGATAAATGTCACAATTGTGTGTGACATGGCTGGTGTCATAACTGATTACATGTGCAGCACCATGGCAGCTGCAGATCAGACAGAGGCTAAGATGTAGGCTTCCCTGGTTGTAAAGGATAGAAGGGCTTAGCTCCGCTTTAAGTGGTTTGACTCAGCCCTCTAAATGGCACTGATCGCCAGGTGAAAATAAAAAAAAAATCTAATTCAAGTATAGGTAAGCTGCAATATATTATATTTTTGCTTTTCGGTAAAGATACACTTTAACCTTTTAGGTAGGTACTGTTTGGATGAAGATCTAATGTTTGCTTATTTAAAGTAAATTTTTAGTCAGAAAAATATGTCCTGATAGATCACTTCAGGCTGGCCCCTTTTGCAGGTATAAATGGGTACAACATTAAAAATAAGTGATTATACCATTTAAAATCCACTAATGAACCCTGCTCTGCATGTTTAGTTGCTCCCTATTCTCGTCACAGTGCCTAAAATCAGAGCTACTACTGACAACTGTAATCACGTATACATTGCGGGTTATGGCTAAAGCTATCAGCCATAACTTCTGTATTTTTTTTCAGCCAGCAGATGGCTTTATCATGAAACTAATTAGCCTCTGGATTGATTTCAGAAGTAGTTGGAGGGGACGTCCCCCTCTCCCGCCACTTACCGTTGTGCCTGAGAAACAATCTGGCAGTGCAGCTGACTGGTCACAGGGGCGGACAGAGACCAGACCTTCTCTGATCGCCTCTATGGCTTTAGAGGACCAGAGAAAAGTCATGATGTCACATCCAGTCTAGGGCAGAAGCAAATCATTTTTTTATTTTTTTTAAAGCAAAAGAATATAAATAAATATATGTATGTAATAAATATATATATACACACACACACAGTATCTCACAAAAGTGAGTACACCCCTCACATTTGTGTAAATATTTTATTCGATCTTTTCATGTGACAACACTGAAGAAATTACACTTTGCTACAATGTAAAGTAGTGAGTGTACAGCTTGTATAACAGTGTAAATTTGCTGTTCCCTCAAAATAACTCAACTCCAATAATGTCTAAACCGCTGGAAACAAAAGTGAGTACACCCCTAAGTGAAAATGTCCAAATTGGGCCCAAAGTGACAATATTTTGTGTAGCCACCATTATTTTCCAGCACTGCCTTAACCCTCTTGGGGATGCAGTTCACCAGAGCTTCAAAGGTTGCTACTGGAATCCTCTTCCACTCCTCCATGACGACATCACAGAGCTGGTGGATTTTAGAGGCCTTGCACTCCTCCACCTTCCATTAGAGGGTACCCACAGATGCTCAATAGCGTTTAGGTCTGGAGACATGCTTGGCCACTACATCACCTTCAGCTTCTTTATCAAGGCAGTGGTCATCTTAGAGGTGTGTTTGGGGTCGTTATGTTGGAATACTGCCCTGCGACCCAGTCTCTGAAGGGAGGGCCGCAGGGCATTATTTCTGCAGTGAAATGAAAAACATGAAAATAAAATATTTACAAAAATGTGAGGGGTGTACTCACTTTTGTGAGATACTGTGTGTGTATATGTGTATATATATATATATATATATATACACATATATATATTATTTAATTTTTTTTTTGCTTTTAAAGGTAATGGAGAGATTTGAAGCCTTTTTGACCCCAGATCTCTTCATAAAGAGGACCTGTCTTTCTTATTTCTTTTACAAGGGATGTTTACATTCCTTGTAATAGGAATAAAAGTGATCAAAAATCGCCTATAGAGATTTTTTAAGTACCAAAGTTTGTCACCATTCCATGAGCGTGCGCAATTTCTAAACGTGACATGTTAGGTAACTATTTACTAGTAACTATTTTACACCAAAAATTGGGTTATATATATTGTTTTGTTTTAATGAATGAAAAAAAAAGTACAGCCAATGCTCGTTTGGCTGTACTTCTCCTGTGGATCACAGGAGTGCAGTTCGTTCTGCAGACATGTGACCCGTTTTCAGCAGACAGCGGGATAAGGCCTGCTGTTGGCTGACGCCACAGAGCCAGACCAGGCTCAGGAAAGATCACAGCAATCAATTTGGGATCCGCCCATATGCCTGGACCCGCACCCACTGATAGCCTGAGCTGGCCACTCCCTCTACAGCCCAGCACTCCAGTGAGCGAGGAGGGGCCTAGCTGAGAGCCATTGACTGACAGTGGCCAGCTCTATGCTCAGGGAGTTCTGAGAACCTGGAAACCTAGATGGTTTCTATGCAGAGCTGCACCAGATTTTGCAATCTCCAGTTTTAGCTAATCAACCCCAGTGTCCCCACTGGATGATTTCCCCTCTATCCCTCTTTACCCTACGTGATCCTGCACAGGAGGGCTGCCCTGTGACAGTAAATCTGCTATGGGGTGGTCCTGAAGCGATTAATGGAAGCCACAAGGTAAATTCAAATCTTATATCTTACAAACCCCACCCATCACATTTCATTCTCCAGCCTCCCTATTGGTTATTTAAAAAGGAAATAAAAGGCAGAAGGCCAAGTCTAGATTTGCATATGACTTCTGCTGCCAGTGTCTTGATTACTTATTTTATATTTTGATATGTTTTCACTGAAGTTAACCTCTGTGCATTTTGTATCGAATATGCTCAGTTTAAATTGTTAAAGTTTGTATGCTTGTGTACCTTTGTTTAACCCTTGTACAGGCAACATTTCTGGTTTTATCTATTTTAAAAATAAAAAGATTGCAAAAAGAAATTGCCAAGGTTTACATGGTTTAAAGTGTATGTGAACACTAGTAATGAACTTCTCTGTTTTGGTCTGTTAACTATACCATTTAAAGGGTTTTGTTATCGCTGTTTGATAGTTGGAAAAGAAAAAAAAGAATACCAGTTGATTCTGCCAAAAAACTTGTGAGCTGATAACCTCCTGTGTTTACTGCCTTTGATGGCTGTTGGTCTGTAGCCCTTTTCTAGGGTAACAAAATTGCTTCGCCATAGATAGTCTATTACAGTGATGGTGAACCTTGGCACCCCAGATGTTTTGGAACTACATTTCCCATGATGCTCATGCACTCTGCATTGTAGTGGAGCATAATGGGAAATGTAGTTCCAAAACATCTGGGGTGCCAGGGTTCGCCATCACTGGTCTAGTACAATACACTGAGGGGTTAATTTACTAAAGGAATATAGACTGTGCACTTGCTCCAGAGCTTAGTAAATCAGGCAAAGCTTCACTTTGCAAAAAAAAAATTAAAAATTACATGCAAGGAAAAAAAACAGCATTTTTGCTTGCACGTGATTGGATGATGGAAGTCAGCAAAGCTTCTACACATTTGCTAAGCTCTGGAGCAACTGCACTTGCTGAGTGCAACTGCACTTTGCAAAGTTAATTTGCCTTTATTAAAGTGATTGTAAAGCTTGGGTTTTTGTTTTGTTTTTTAAATAACAAACATGTTGTACTTACCTCCTCTGTGCAAGGGTTTTGCACAGAGCGACCCAGATCCTCCTTTTCTGGGGTGCCCCGGCGGTGCACATGGCTCCCGCTGCTATTAATCTAGCCAATGAGGCCAGAGAGAGTGGCTGGAGCTGCTGTGCTCGTCCCCATCGTTGGAATGATCGGGCTCAGGTAAGAAAAAGGGGGGCAGCTGCAGCACAGGAGAGTGCATAGAATCCTTCAGGTTTACAGCTCCTTTAAATCACCACCTGAGTGTTTTCGCCTAGGACAGGAAATAACTGGCAAAATCCAGATGAAAAAAAAAAGGGGAAAAGCCTGAAATATTACATTACCGTTCTTCAGCTCAGATACTCTTTAGAGTTTTGGATCTTATTTTACAATGCAGGTCCAGTTTACTGCTTATAATTGAGCTTTAAGAAAAAGCTGTTTATAGACTCACAAGATGTCAGTATACTAATTCTTAATGCTTTTTACTAGTTATTCTTAACTTCTTTATTAATTTAGGTGGAAGCAGCTGATTCAGATACAGAAAGCAAAGGAAGAGAATATCATTCTGTTGGGATACAAGTGGAAGACGAAAAAAGGTAAAATCCCCAATGAATCATGCTGCAAAATTTTCTGATGGCTATTTTATCCCTTACTCTTTGGTTGTTGTTTAATATGACCCACACAGGTTATTGCTTTGGACACTAACAGGTTTATTCAAAAATGCAGTGAAAAAAATAATAAAAATGTTGTAAAGTTTGCACTAACCCAAGCTTTCCTAAGTGATTTGATAATGGCTTCTTTTAGTATTAAAGCGTTTGTTACCCCAACACTTCATATTCCTGATATGTGCCTGCTGTACCATGTACTTGTATGAGAAAGTATCCCGTTCAATTTATATTTCTTCCTTTATGGTGTTCCTATTCCTACCAGTCCCTCTGCCACCCGGATGGCCCCGCCCCCCTCTGATGCCACGGGGAAGCCATTGGGAAGTCCCCGTGCATCAGAGGGGGGCAGGGTCACCCGGGTATGTCACCGTGTGGTCCTGCCCTCAGTTATATAAGAACTGTCACCTGCAAAGACGCGTCAGACGGCGGGTGCCTCCCATGGAGGCGAATCAGTGGCGGGTTTTTATTTATTATTTTTTGGTCCCTCGGCGAAGCCATAGAAAAAAATGACTGGACTTTGTGGGACATTTTACATTTTTTTATTTTTTAATAAAGGACTTGTCCCAAGTTGTGTCTTGTTTTAACATTTTGACACTTTTTTTGTGAAATGGTACGGGTACAATGTACCCGTTACAATTTCAAACGGGGGGATGGGATGTGGGGGTCTCCTTGTTAAAGGGTGCTTCCAGATACTGATAAACCCCCCACCCGCAGACCCCCCACAACCCGGTTGTGGGGAGGAGGCCCTTGTCCCCATCAACATGGGAACAAGGGGGGCTATCACGTTTGCCATTCTGATACTCCAGACTCTGAGAGAGACCTTCCTTTAACTGCTAGTCGCCCACCCGCCGCAGTTATACTGCGGTAGGTTGGCATGGCTGCGCAAATCGCTGTAGGTATATGAAGTCTCTTTAAGATGCCATTGCAGGCATGCGCACGCCCGCAGCATGTACCCGCAGCCGAAGCGCATGCCCAACGGGCGTGATGTCCTCCGGACAACCGCGATCGCTCGTGACAGAACGAGAACGGGGATGTGTGTGTGTAAACACACAAATCCCATTCTGCCCTGGGAGAAGAGACAGATCGTGTGTTCCTACTAAGTAGGAACAACGATCTGTCTCCTCCTCTAGTCACTCCCATCCCACACAGTGAGGAAACACATTTAACCCCGTCATCGCCACCTAGTGTTAACCCCTTCCCTGCCAGTGACATTTATACAGTAATCAATGGCTATTTTTAGCTCTGATCGCTGTATAAATCTGCCCGCCGCCTTTATCATCGCCCCCTAGTGTTAACCCCTTCCATGCCAGTGACATTTATACAGTAATCAGGGGCTATTTTTAGCTCTGATCGCTGTATAAATCTGTCCGCCGCAATGTCGCAGTCCCGATAAAAATCGCAGATCACCTCCATTACTAGTAAAAAAAAAATTATAATAATAATAATAAAAATTATATAAATCTATACAGTACAAATAGCAGCGCTGAAAAAAAAACATAAATAAAGAATAAACTAGTCCAAATCAGTGATTGTATCTGAACTAAAATGCACAAACCGCATAAGTAATAGGACTAAATGAATAGTCCATATATAGCACATAAATGTGAGTTCTTGTGATATGACATCTCTAGGCGACAGTGCACCTCCACCACATGAATTGTGTGCTTACCAGAAGGCAAGCTTTTGGGAGCCTGCGGCTAAATACCTAGCCAGGGCCTTTATCCAAAATGGAGGATAGTTATCCACAGCTAATAATGGGAAGGAGCTTAGATTAAGCACCAAATGGCCTGGGAAACTGGAGCATTAGCCACCAAGGAAAGAGTTCAGGTGTTACCCAAAAAATACAAAGAGATACTCCATAGTGTAAAAACGTGGACACAATGCAGAAATGATTGTTACATTACAAAATGTCAGCCATATTTAACCTATGTAGTCATGGTCTTCTTCAGGGATATAATTTTCTCTGAGGAGATACATCAAACAACTCAGAACATTTCAGGACATTTCATCGTACACTAACTTTTATATATATACAACAATAATATATTTACCAAAGAAAAATAGAATGAAGAATCTCATAACCAGAAATTTTACATTTCATTGAGTGATCCGGAAGACTCCATTATACATCCCTGCCTCCCCAGGGAAGGACAACGGCTCAGAAGGGCTTGCAAGAAGCCACACTTTTGACACCCTTAGAGGAAACAGAGGCAGAACCTGCATAATCCCAAGCAAGGACAATGTATCAGAATGAGGTCAAATTTCAAACCCTTAACAGACAAAAATGCCAGACCGATTTTAAAAGTTTTTCCAATGTTTATATTATTAGAAAAGTTTCTATCGTATGGTATATGGACAGTGCTAATTGAATAGTGTTATGTTAAAAATATATGAAACAATGAGTGTGTATTGTATTGATATAAAAAGATGACCAAAAAAGAGGGGCAATGTATATAGAAATAATGCGCTAAATGAGAAATTAATTGTTAATTAATAAGTGATGGTGACCTGCTTGCAACACGAAAACTAGTGAAAACATTTGACAAAAAATGTGACAAAAAAAACAATAAATTACAGGTAACATAATTTACTAATATAGCTAGCGTGGACTATTGTATGTGGTCTAGTACCCAACTGCAGTATGCAAGAGGAGTGATAACCTCTAAAAACAAAAAAGAGAGCCAAGAGTCATACTGAATATAATTGAATTCAAAACATTATAATAATTGTACCCCAGATCTGCTCTTTTTTTTTTTTTTTTTTAATTCTTTATTTTCCATTTGTACAATACATTTCATATTTACATTTTCCCTTATTTTGTGACATCACGTCAATCACACTCGCAGATCTGCTCTTGAGACCGGCAAGAAAAGGAGACTAATCAGTCTGGCAATGTTAGAATCCGTACTTACATTGAACAATTTGTGCATACTGGCCGACTATCTTGACATGCACGGAATCCTAATTTGATCCTCACATGGCTTGTCGCTTATATAGTGCCTTCTATGATCTGGGGGATCATGTGATCTGCTACAGACGCCGCCCCTCACCCCCTAAATTAATGGCGTCCTGGACGCTGTATCTGTGGCCTCCGCATGGCTCCCTCAGCATCCTGGAAGGCAAGCCCCAACCGCTGTCATCGTTTACGCTGCAACAGCATGACGTCATGGCGTTGCGCGCCCGCAGGACATAGGTTGCGCAAGCGCACCTCACCGTGAGAGGTCCGGAAATGATCAAGGGATGCCGCCGGGAAAGTAGAGCTCCCCCTAGCAGCCAGAGCATATTAAGGGGACTGCAGAGGTGAACCACATCTGCCCACCTTGCTGGGAAGCCATGATGACCCACAAATCCACCAAGGGAGGCGCAAGTGGAACCATGCACCAACCAAGATCTACAAACAAACATATACAGTATCTCACAAAAGTGAGTACACCCCTCACATTTTTGTAAATATTTTATTATATCTTTTCATGTGACAACACTGAAAAAATGACACTTTGCTACAAAGTAAAGTAGTGAGTGAACAGCTTGTATAACAGTGTAAATTTACTGTCCACTCAAAATAACTCAACACAGCCATTAATGTCTAAACTGCTGGCAACAAAAGTGAGTACACTCCTAAGTGAAAATGTCCAAATTGGGCCCAGTTAGCCATTTTCCCTCCCCGGTATCATGCGACTTGTTATTTTTACAAGGTCTCAGGTGTGAATGGGAAGCAGGTGTGTTAAATTTGGTGTCATTGCTCTCACTCATACTGGTCACTGGAAGTTCAACATGGCACCTCAGGGAAAAGAACCCTCTGAGGACCTGAAAAAAAGAATTGTTGCTCTACATAAAGATGGCCTAGGCCAGGGGTCTCAAACTAGCGGCCCTCCAGCTGTTGGGAAACTACAAGTCCCATGAGGCATTGCAAGGCTGACAGTTACAAGCATGACTTGTGCAAGCAAAGGCATGATGGGACTTGTAGTTTCGCAACAGCTGGAGGGCCACCAGTTTGAGACCCCTGGCCTAGGCTATAAGAAGATTGCCAAGATCCTGAAACTGAGCTGCAGCAGACCATACAGCAGTTTAACAGGACAGGTTCCACTCAGAACAGGCCTCGCCATGGTCGACCAAAGAAGTTGAGTGCATGTGCTCAGTGTCCTATCCAGAGGTTGAAGGGGGGTCAGCCTGTCAATGCTCAGACCATACGCCGCACACTGCATAAAATTGGTCTGCATGGCTGTCGTCCCAGAAGGAAGCCTCTTCTAAAGATGATGCACAAGAAAGCACGCAAACAGTTTGCCGAAGACAAGCAGACTAAGGACATGGATTACTAGAACCATGTCCTGTGGTCTGATAAGACGAAGATAAACTTATTTGGTTTAGACGGTGTCAAGCTTGTAAGAGTGGCAACCAGGTGAGGAGTACAAAGACAAGTGTGTCTTGCCGTCCCATCAAGCATGGTGGTGGGAGTGTCATGGTCTGGGGCTGCATGAGTGCTGCCAGCAATGGGGAGCTACATATCATTGAGGGAACCATGAATGCCAACATGTACTGTGACATACTGAAGCAGAGCATGATCCCCTCCTTACGGGCCGTAGGGCAGTATTCGAACATGTTAACGACCCCAAACACACCTCCAAGACGACCACTGCCTTGCTAAAGAAGCTGAGGGTAAAGGTGATGGACTGGCCAAGCATGTCTCCATGATCTAAACCCAATTGAGCATCTGTGGGGCATCCTAAAAAGGAAGGTGGAGAAGCGCAAGGTCTCTAACATCCACCAGCTCCGTGATGTTGTTATGGAGGAACCTTATGAAAGAGTGGCAACCTGTGAAGCTCTGGTAAACTCCATGCCCAAGAGGGTTAAGGCAGTGCTCGAAAATAATGGTGGCCACACAAAATATTGACACTTTGGGATCAATTTGGACATTTTTACTTAGGGGTGTACTCACTTTTGTTGCCAGCTATTTAGACAAATTAATGGCTGTGTGTTTAGTTACTTTGAGGAGAGAGAAAATGTACACTGTTATACAAGCTGTAGACTCACTACTTTACATTGTAGCAAAGTGTCATTTTTTCAGCGTTGTCACATGAAAAGATCTAATAAAATATTTACAAAAATGTGAGGGGTGTACTCACTTTTGTGAGATACTGTAAATATATTGAATAGAATTTAACACAAAATATAGTGAGCATGAACTATTGATAAATGTTAGACATTACTTAATCAATCTATGTAATCTTATGTATGATATAATGCCAAAGGCAAATTTGTTATTTATCTATAGGAGCTGTGTATTTGTTCAATATTCCAAACTTTTTTGTATATATGATTACAAAAATACATTTTTAACTGTTTATGTACATACTACAATATAAGTAAAATCATTGAGTTTTTCCTGATGAGAACCCCTTTAGAAAAAGAGCATATGAGATGGATTCATTCAGGCCAGGAATGGTAGTGGCCTGTAATTTCAAAATCCATCTCTGCTCATGCTGGAGCAATATTTTGTTCCAATCTCCACCTCGATCAGGAATATGGATCCGATCAAGGGCAGTAAAAGTGACCTTTGGCATCCTATAGTCATGCTTAAGTACCACATGCCTGCCTACTGGGAGATAGCGATTCCCAATCTGCATGCTGTACATGTGTTTGGTGATGCGGCAACAAAAATCTTGTTTAGTTTTTCCTATATAGAACACGCCGCACTCGCATACCATTAAGTACACTATGCCGCGCGTTTGGCAGTTGGCGAAATGTGTGGGCCTAAAAATGTCCCCATTGGGGAGAAAAAAGATTTTCTCCTTTCTTATAAGGAGACAATATGAACAGTGTGCACAAGGGAAGGAACTGTATGCTGGGCAATGTTTCCTTCTTGATTCCCCTTTATACTTTGAACCAACCTATCTTTGATATATGTAGCTCGTTTTTAGGTAATGGATGGAGTCACAAACACAAACTGTTGGATTTTAGGATCATCCTTATGTATGGTCCAATGTCTTTGAATGATTTCTTTGATTTGCTTATGCTGTTTTGAAAAGCGCATAATTATCCTTGTCAGATTAGCATCAAAATCGCTTTTAGATTTATGCTTAAATAAATGTTCATATTGTGATTTATCGATTGTTTTTTTGTAAGCTTTGCACAGACAAGAAGGAATATACCCTCTTTCCAGCAATCTATTTTGGAGTTTCCCAGCCTCTTCCCTGAAGAGGGTATCATTGGAACAATTCCTGCGTAAACGCAGATATTGTCCATATGGAATGGAATTTTTCTAAGGAGTTGGATGGAAGCTATCTGCTGTGTTGCCAGCAGTACTCTTGCGGAACAGAGTGCTGCATGGTTTCCCTTCTAAATTACGATTCACTTGAACATCTAGAAATGTGATAGTTTTTAGGTTATGATCATTTATATTGATCTTCTGAAAGAACTCTAACAGGGTATCCTCTGGCCCTTCCCATATAACAAAGACATCGTCGATGTACAGGAGCCATGTAGAACCATGGCTTGTGTACTCGACAAGATCCTCGCTACTGAGAAGGGATCATTCCCAGTCCCCCAGGTACAGGTTGGTGTAGGATGGGGAACAGCAAGTCCCCATCGCTACACCCTGCAACTGGAGGTAGTGGGAACCATCAACGGTAAAGAATTTATGGTTAAGAATGTACTCTAAACCTCTAAGGATAAACTCATTGAGAGCCCTAGCATGGCAAGAGCCTTGTTGGAGGATCCTCTGTATAGCTGCCAGTACCTTGTTGTGGGGAATAGAGCTATACAGGGTCTCCACATCAATGGTAACAAGAATCAAATTTAGAGGGATGATTAGTAAATCAATTGTCTGTAAGAAGTGAATGGTATCCTCAACAAAGGAAGGCATAGTCAAGACAAATGGTTTCAAATAAGCATTAATAAATGTAATTTCTTGGAAATGCCTCCCTTTCCGGAAACTATCTGTCGTCCTGTTGGGCTCACTGGGTTCTTGTGTATTTTGGGTAGGCTATAGAAAGTAGCCACCCTCGGATATTTTCATTTTAAATTTCTGCTTATGAGATTCTTCATTCCATTTTTCAATGGTAAATATATTATTGCTGTATATATAGAAGTTAGTGTACGATGAAGTGTCCTGAAATGTTCTGAGTTGTTTGATGTATTTCCTCAGAGAAAACTATCTCCCTGAAGAAGACCATGACTGCATAGGTTGAAAGGCGTTGAGGTTTTAATATGGCTCACATTTTGTAATGTAACAATTTATTTCTGCATTGTGTCCACTGTTATATTTGGAAAATGTATTCATTAGGTAACCAGAGCTCATATTTTAATTGGAACATGACACTGAATTCCATGTTGTTAATAAAGTATTTTTATCAACAAATACGTTTTTTGATACATACTGTAAGGCTGCTAAAAAAAAACCTTGGGGGAATCCTTCCATAGTATATTATTCTGGGGTGGGCAGCCGTAGCTTCTCTCCTTTTACGTGTCTTATCTTAAAAAAAAAAAAATGAAGAGAGGCCTTGGACCCACCGGTCTATGGATTTTATTGTGGAGTTACCCAACTCCCAGGGCAACACAGTTTTTCTTATGGTGGTTAAACGGTTCTCAGAAATGTCACATTGTATTCCCCCTACAATGTTGCCCCCATCCAAAGACCTGGCATCCATTTTTGCTCGAGAGATCTTTCGATTACATGGGCTACAAAAGGTTATCATCTCGGACAGGGGTAGCCAATTTGTCTCCAGATTCTGGCGAGCCTTTTGTGCACAGTTGGGAATTCAGCTTTCCTTCACCCCTGCGTATCACCCGCAGTCCACGCTGATCTCTGGCTTCCTGATTTACTGGCTTGCACTGACTACCCACTTTGATTACAGAACCCTGGCTATGTTTTGACTATTTGTACCATTTTTACCACTATATAAAATGTGTGATTTTTACTGCATTTTCTGTCTCCATCTGGTTCATGGTTCCTGACACAAAAATACCAGATTTCTTTATTGAAATGAAATCCAAGATTAAGTATTAAACAAAGAGAGAAAAGGAGACTTAAAATGAAAAAAAGAGTGTGTGAGAGAGGGAAAATAAGAGAATGGCAGAAAGAAAGAAGCCAGAAAAAAAGGCTATACCTAATTTAGTTTATATAGCCCTTAAAATAATTGTAAAAAACCCTAAAAAGAAAACTGTAAAGAAGTTTGCTCAGTTTAAAGTGATTGTAAATGATCACCTTGTAAAACAACTCATTCAGTTTAAAATAGAAATTAAAGGCAAAACATTTTTATATAACTATAATAAAACATTATAAATACCTTTTTCTTTCTTTTTTTTGTCTTTCCTTTTTTTCCCCTTTCCCCTTTTCCCTGTTGTCTTTCTAGAAAATGTTAGAAACATTTGGAGCTTGAGGGCATTTAACATGACATTGTACCCTATCCTAAGCCCTCTTTGTACTGATGTTGCATGCAAAAGATTGTGTTCTAGCAGTGTTCTGCCCACAGCTGGACCACTTTCCTGGAAGGGTGCACACTGGGGCCAACTGGGGAACTAAATACTATCCAATAGGTTTCTACATTCCTGATGCCCCATGATGCAGCCATCCAGCGCAGCTTTTAAAATGAAGACGGAGGGGATTTTGGCAGGGGTCAGGACTGCTGCCAGGCACTACATTTGAATAGCAGTATGAATAAGACCATATCCCTATGTACAATATGTGTCTGCCATATACACCCAAGCTGGATTTTGTAAGAGAACGTGTTCCTCAAATTACTTGGACACTTGCATTTTCATTCTAAACTTTCAATAGTCACATATAAAGAGAGTGACATAGATCTTTAACAATGAACAAAACAAGAGAACTTACTGTACTTCTGAAAATCTAAGCTGATGTAGTAAAAATGATGTAAAACTATAGTATTTATTGATCTTTCTCTACTTTCATTGCATCTGTTTAGGCAAGGACGTTTCAAAAGGTCAAATAGTGTGACTGCAGCTGTACAAGCTGACCTTGAATTAGAGGGCTTCCCAGGTCACATCACAATGGAGGATAAAGGTCTACAGTTTGGATCTTCATTTCAAAGACATTCTGAACCTAGCACCCCAACTCAGTATGGTGCAGTAAGAACAGTACGGACTCAGGGATTGTTTAGTTACAGAGAGGATTATAGGACCCCAGTGGATACATCAAATTTGCCACCACCAGACCCATGGCTGGAGCCTGCTCATGAACCAGTGGACTCAGGGCGAATATCTCCTAGTCGACAAGATGGCACATGGTTTATGAAGTTGCTCCATGCAGAAACTAAAAGAATGGAAGACTGGTGTAAGGACATGGAGAGGGAAGCAGAGGAGAATGACCTTTCTGAAGAAAGTAAGAAACCGCTATATTTATATATGCACACACTGACACATGTTTTTGTACAAGTAGGGTTTTTTTGTCTTTAATTTGTGTCAAACAAGAGTAAGGGGCTTACTGTTGTAGGATGTGATATAGAAATCATGGTAAGATATCTGTCTGCACTGAAAAAAAGTTATAGTTTACTCTGGTGTAGTTGTATATCTGGAACTTTGTAAGGACGTGTACTGTATTGTATGTAATTTTAATCTCTATCCCGTTATACAAAAAATCACAAAAATTTTATTTCTGTTGGACTATCGTTCAACAGTCATAATGTTTAAATCCTTCCAATGCAAGTATTCATATAAACTATTAATATAAAAAATTTTGTAGAGTACAAGCCAAACATATTTGAGCTAATTTCATAAATTAATAGTAACATGCTATGCAGCATTTTACAGGATACTTACCACCATTCACATCAGACCCTGCTGCTGGAAGGAGACTACCATCTGATATCTCATCCACATCATAACTTGCCTTTGGGGAAGGCTGCCATCTAACATCCCATTAACATTATATCCTGTTTATAGGGGGAAACTACCATCTAATATTCCCACCACATATATATATATTATATATAATATTATACACCCAGACACACTAAGAGCAGTGTTGTCACATGCCTTGCAGTTGTGGAAGAAGCCATGGAAGCCCTAGGAAAATGTATGCTAAATACTAGTAGAACATAAAAGGTCAGACAGCAATCCTGATCGGTTTGGAGCTCAGGACCCTGTGTTAGCCACATACACTGTAAGGGGTCACAGTATATTATCCATGGCATATATGAGGTTTAAATATGGAATTTTCTCTTGAGAGCGTGCAAGTTTTACCAATTGTAGCAGTGTTTATCCTAGATCAAGTAAATCAGTTTTAACGACTTCAGCCCCGGAATAATTTACCTCCTTCCTAATCGGGTAATTGTTTGTGATACGGCACTGCGTCGCTTTAACTGACAATTGTGTGGTCGTGCAATGCTGTACCAAAACAAAATTGATGTCATTTTTTTCCCACAAGTAGGGTTTTCCTTTGTTGGTATTTGATCACCTCTGCGGTTTTTATTTTTTGCCATATAAACAAAAAAATGCAAACATTTTGAAAAAAACACAATATGATTTACTTTTTGCTATAATAAATATCCCAATTTTTTTTTATTACATTTCCGCAGTTTAGGCCGATATTTATTCTTCTAAATATTTTTGGTAAAAAAAAATTGCCCCGCATACTAGCACATTATGACAGACTTCCCTAAAAATGAAGCCCTCCAGCAGCGCATTGTCACCGTTGTAGCCGTTTCCTTCTTCACCACCTTATATGATATGAAATTATATTATCTTGGTTTTAAAGAAATAATATACAACGTATACCCTTTGGATTGTAATTTTCTGTGGAAATTTAACCAAAGCCTCCATACAATATCCTTAATGGTTCCAAGGAAGATGTCTGTAATCTGGAACACGTGGTTGCACATTTAAATGAACAAATATTATTGTAAGTACTAATCCTTAATGGTTCCAAGGAAGATGTCTGTAATCTGGAACACGTGGTTGCACATTTAAATGAACAAATATTATTGTATATACTATACACTGTAATTGTTAGAATTTGATGTGCATTTTGACTTTTTGCGTATACATTTATGCTATCGTAGGTAAAGCTAAGCTAATATCCCATATTCCTAAGGATGCAAGTTATCCTAAAAAAAATGTGTTGAAGAAATATGAAGTATTTATTCATAGTAATGCATCTGGATTTCAAGGATACAAATGAGATGTGGCCCAGGAGACAGAGAGAGAGCACATGCAGGGAGGTTTCAGGAATCAGCTGGGAGTGTCCTAGCAATGAACTAGCAACACAGCAGGATAGGATAATGCCATCTCCAGGAGTTTTTTGCTCCCGCTTTGGAAGGTGCATAAATGACCCACACCTATAGCAAGGGCATTATTCAACTTTGATCAAAGCTGCATAGTTTGCTTTTATCCACAGACACCCTTTACCTGCATAGGCAGTTTTTTGGTAAAAGTGAACTAACCCCTTAATACAAGTTTTAAGCTTTTGGTTGACCAGCACATTATACCTATTAGTGTTTGATGCTATGTAAGTAATGGAATCATGGTTATAATGGTTGATAAGGCTATCATTCCTACTACATATATTGTGGCCCACAATGAACATCTACCTCTTATGATATGGAAACCTCTACAAATGCACAACATACATGTCATTACAGTAATAGGACACTGGTATTATTTGAAGATGTGAATAAAAGATTACTCAAAATGGAACTAGATAAAAAAGTCTGACTCAACTCTAGTCAAACAAACTATAACAAACTCCAAATGTTAAAGATTTTAAGATTTCCCAAAGATAAAACAGCCATGGTAATGATTTAGCATGTGATATTACTTAAATCACCTAATATTATAAGGAATTAAAAAACAAAGGACTTGTTAGGGATACCTAAAGACTGCAGAAAAGAAATACTGTTTTAAAGAAATTACATTCCTTTACAAAAACTGGAGCTGTAGACCTGTTTGTGCTGCATATCAAGATTACAGGATTACCTTCTAGTGGTCTAAGTATAGTTTATATTATAAACCAGTATAATAGGTTTCACTAGTTTTAAAAATGTACCCTACTGCCAGCTGATTGGCATTGAATTTATTAAAGCTGTAGTAAATCGCAGCAAAAAGAAATTTGGGCCACAGGCAGTTTAAGTCATAATGTGCTAGTATGCACCGCATTCTAGCACATTATGACAGACCTCCCTAAAAATTAAGCCCTCCAGCAGTGCTCTGTCACCATTGTAGGTGCTTCCTTTCTTCACCTGGTCTTCCTTCTGGGTTTGCAGGTTGTGCTGGTATGAATGGCCAAGCCACAATGACGTCACTCCCGCGCATGTGTGTAGGAGTCACTGTTTACGGCACAGGGCTCTGAAGGAATGGCACTGGTATGCCATTCCTTCAGAGCGCATGTGCCTGTGATGTCACCAGCTGCTTGTAAAGTAAATAGCTTCTAAACGGTGCACATTTAGGAGATATTTACTGTATCTATAGGTAAGCCTTATTATAGGCTTACCTATAAGTAAACATCAACCAACTTTAATGTACAAAAACTATGATGGCATAATAACATCACATTAAAATTCTAAGGAATTCCAAAGCATACTATGAAAATGTTGAGATCTGTAATTGTGTGATAGTTTTATAATAAACAGTCCCAGGCTACTTAATCCCTTAGTGAGAATTGACACTTGAATAATTTATATCTAGATTTGTGTTAAAGCTTTAGATTTCTTGCTGGATCCACATAATTACTTCATTCAATTATATGTAGTATGTAATCTTTCAGTAAGCCCTTGCAAAGAAGCCTTAGTGTTATCTTATGCAGGAAAGACAATTAAGCCCCACTTGATAGATAATGTTTGACGGAAGAAATTCCGCCTACAGACTGACAAAATGTATTACATATGATATGCTACAGAGCGTATCAGTGAGATTCTGCTACACAAGCAATAGACAGAAACATGAACCCAGTATAGAATAAGAAAATGTGAATGTTTTGTTGTGTGTACTATGAGAGCTCTCATACCCTGTGATACTGGTATCCAAACTAACCAATGTATGTGAAGCAAAAAAAGGACCACCACAACAAGAACAGAATAATTAGCATGTAGCACATATGTTGACAAACTGAGCTGAAAGAAGTCTGAAATTGTCAGTTGGAGAAAAAAAATGCCCCCCACTCCATCAGTGGGAGTAATAAATGCTACTGTGTGATTAATAATTTCCCCTACATCAATAGTCATGGGTTGTAATAAATGCCTGTGTAAGCCCCACTTGATAGATAACGCTTGACAGAAGGAATTCCGCACACAGACTGATAAAATGTATCACATATGATATGCTGTAAAGTGTATCATTTAAATTCTGTTAAAGCGGAGTTCCAATAAAAAAAAAATAAAAAAACAGCAGCTACAAATACTGCAGCTGCTGACTTTTATTAATCGGACACTCACCTGTCCCAGGGTCCAGCGATGCGGGGGAAGCCCCGCTCGTCTCCCCCTCCTCTGTGGCACTGGCATTATCACTGTGGACGTCTGGCTGTGGCTTCACAGCTGGGCACGCACTGTGCATGCGTGAGCCATGCTGTGTCTGGCCCGGGCAATCATGTGGGACATGTGACGTGTCCCAGATGATTGCCGAGAGGGAGGGGGGGAGAGGCGATCTTCCTTCTGTCGCCGCGGGTGTGCCAGGAGGAAGTGGGAGCTGGAACCCTCTAAAAAGAGGGTATCCGCTCCCCCCCCCCGCCCCCCCAAAAAAATGACATGCCAAATGTGGCATGTCAGGGGGTAACTTTCCCTTAAAGCGGAAGTTTCATTTTTGGGAGGAACTCCGCTTTAAATATACTTTCACAGCTCCAAGTAAGCTTGAATCACAGGACTCCACTTATCCAGCATAAAAGTGTGGCAGATCACAACTGCTTCACACAATGAATAAATCTGAATGGCTGCACACCTAGGATCCTCATAAGGTTATGAGGAGGCATTGAACTGTGTGTGAAATGCATCAACCATCTCTCTATAGATTCCTGTAAATGAATGAACTACAAGAACCATCTTCCATCATGGCAGACAGACTTATAGTTTCAGTGGGATGTTGAGACGCTGATGAACGCGCTCATAGTCCACATATCCTCTACCTTTCAAACATAAAGCTGAAAGCCCAAGGACATGCCTGCAGGAAAAAAATTATAAATGCACATTTTTCTTTTGCAACAATATGTGCATTTATTATTTTTTCTGCAAAGATGTACTTGGCCTGTAAGTATATATGTCCATGTCCAGAAATCACATCTCAGATTTATCCTTGAAATCCAGATGTGTTACAGTGTAGAATTATCCCATCTGATTGATGCATTTCACAGGAAAACCTGGTTCTTTAGAATGGGATATCAGTTTAGGTGCTGTACCTGCAGTAGTATAGATGTATGAACAATAAGCCAAAATATACATCAAATTCTAACAATCAAACTATAAAGTATGCATCGAGTTCATTATTTATTCATTTAAATGTGTAGACATGTGTTCCCAATCATACATGTCTCCCCATGGATCATTGGGGATACTGTATTGGGGTTTTGACTACTTATCCATAGAAAATTGAAACCCAAAAGAAAATATGTTGCATAATATTCTCTTAAAACCAAGATATTTTCAAATCATTCAAGTACGCACTCGGATACAGAGCTTTACCTTTAATA
This sequence comes from Lithobates sylvaticus, assembly GCA_028564925.1. Taxonomy (NCBI): domain Eukaryota; kingdom Metazoa; phylum Chordata; class Amphibia; order Anura; family Ranidae; genus Lithobates; species Lithobates sylvaticus. The sequence continues at coordinate 335,905,485 of CM053028.1, read as the reverse complement.
CTTTATAGTAACAATTCGGTCAGCATTTTACACATACAGTATATGTGTGGAAAACAATAAAAAAAAAAAAGAATAACCCAGTTTACTTAAAATCACTGCGGAATAACCTCAACTTATCTAGGTTTAAAATAACGTCAGTATACTTACAGATATTTCAGTCTGTAAAACTGTCATTCAGTAACCTCCAGTTCCAAGTAAAGTCACCACAAATGTAAAGGAATCCGCCTAATTCCTACCCTCTCATATATCCATCATTGTTTTATTTTGAATAAAGATATGTTTGGGTTAAACCCCTATGATTTACAGTAAATTGAAATGAGATTTCATTCTTTTCCACTGCATCATGTAGGTGTAAAACATTCACTGATGGGAACTATATAGGATTAGTGGTAATCCCTTGTATCCAAGCAAGTTCTTATATGATATGAAATTATATTATCTTGGTTTTAAAGAAATAATATACAACGCATTCCCCTTGGAGTGTAATTTTCTGTGGAAATTTAACCAAAGCCTCCATACAATGTCCTTAATGGTTCCCAGGAAGATGTCTGTAATTTGGAACACGTGGTTGCACATTTAAGAGAGAAAATATTATTGTAAGTAACTCTGATAAATACTATATACTGTAATTGTTAGAATTTGATATGCATTTTGACTTTTTGCGTATACATTTATGCTATCGTAGGTAAAGCTAAGCTAATATCCTATATTCGTAAGGATGCAAGTTATCCTAAAAAAATGTGTTGAAGAAATATGAAATATTTATACATAGTAATGCATGTGGATTTTGAGGATGCAAACGAGATGTGGATTCTAGTCATGGAAATATACACCTAAAGCATGTTAACAGATTTGTGTGCAAAATAACAAATATAATACTGGGTGCAAACATGATGTATAAAGGCACAAGTCTTGCTTTCATTCAGGGCTTTTAAATTGTATTTTGTATTGAATTAAAATGAATGAATTAGTTAATATTATATAGTCATGTATCTTTGTATGCACCCAAGGAGTGCCTGAAAAATCACCACAGTGCCTTAAAGTATTCATACCCCTTCAAATTTCCCACATTGTCATGTTAAAACCAAAAACGTAAGTGTATTTTATTGGAATTTTATGTGATAGACCAACATAAAGTGGCACATAATTGTGAAGTGGAAGGAAAATGATAAATGGTTTTACATTTTTCTTACACATAAATATCTGAAAAGTTTGGCGTGCATTTGTTTTCAGCCCCCCAGAGTCAATTCTTTGTAGAACCACCTTTTGCTGCAATTACAGCGGTAAGTCTTTTTAGATATGACTCGACCAGCTTTTGCACACCACAGAGAGTAACATTTTTTCCCATTCTTCTTTGCAAAATAGCTCAAGCTCTGTCAGATTGGATTGAGAGAGTCTGTGAACAGCAATGTTCAAGTCTTGCCACAGATTCTCAATTGGATTTAGGTCTGGACTTTGACTGAGCCATTCTAACACATGAATGTGCTTTGATCCAAACCATTCTATTGTAGCTCTGGCTGTATGTTTAGGGTCATGGTTCTGCTGGAAGGTGAACCTCTGCCCCAGTCTCAAGTCTTTTGCAGACTCTAACAGGTTTTCTTGTAAGATTGCCTTGTATTTGGCTCTATCCATCTTCCCATCAGCCCTGTCCCTGCTTAAGAAAAGCATCCCCACAACATGATGCTGCCACCACCATGTTTCAGGTGGGGATGGTGTGTTCAGGGTGATTTGCAGTGTTAGTTTTCCACTACACACAGTGTTTTTGTTTTTAGGTTTAAAAAGTTTAATTTTGGTCTCATCTGACAGAGCATCTTCTTCCACATGTTTGCTGTGTCCCCCACATGACTTCTCACAAACTGCAAACTGGACTTCTTATGGCTTTCTTTCAATGATGGCTTTCTTCTTGCCACTCTTCCTTAAAGGCCAGATTTGTGGGTGCACTAGTTGTTCTGTGGACAGATTTTCCCATCTGAGTTGTGGATCTCTGCAGCTCCTCCAGAGTTACCAGGGGGCCTCTTGGCTGTTTCTCTGATGAATGCTCTCCTTACCCAGCCTGTCAGTTTCGGTGGACAGTCATGTCTTGGTAGGTTTGCAGTTGTGCCATACTCTTTCCATTTTCGGATGATGGATTGAACAGTGCTCAGAGAGATGTTCAACGCTTGGGATATTTTTTTATAACCCTAACCCTGCTTTAAACTTCCCCACAACGTCATCCCTGACCTGTCTGGTGTGTTCCTTGGCCTTCATGATGCTGTTTGTTCACTAAGGTTCTCTAACAAACCTCTGAGGGCTTAACAGAACAGCTGTATTTATACTGAGAATAAAGTACACACAGGTGGACTCTACTATCTAGGTGACTTCTGAAGGCAATTGGTTCCACTAGATTTTAGTTAGGGATATCAGAGTAAAGGGGGCTGAATACAAATGCACACCATTTATTTGTAAAAAAAAAATTGAAAACCATTTATCATTTTCCTTCCATTTCACAATTATGTGCCACTTTGTGTTGGTCTATCACATAAAATCCCAATAAAATACAGTTAAGTTTTTGGTTGTAACATGACAAAATGTGGAAAATGTCATGGGGTGTGAATACTTTTTCAAGGCACTGTAAAAGTTGGGCTAATACTGTGTCAATTTTTTTAAAAAGATTTTATGAAAATATAACCAGTGGAACAACAAGTACAATATGCTAGGTACACAAAATATGGCTGGCAACAAACAAGGGAGATATCAGTCAAGCCAAACTATTCAGGTTGCATAATACCATTACAAAATATGCTACTTCCTTCATTCATTAGGGTCATTATGAAAATGCATCGGTACTGAAGTTTCTCTTATAGTTTTTAATATTATTTTAGAACATTTAAGTTTTATTGCATCTTATGTCAAATGTATTGAAAACGTATCCTGTATATAAGCAGACTTTTATGGTAACCTGAATTTCCCTGCTTATGTAAGTTTGTGTATTGGTTATCTATTCCCCAAACCCAGTGAGAATTTAAGATGTTTCTTTTCCAATGGACTTTTAGCATATCATATGTAAATGGCATTCCTCTCCTTGTAAAATATGAAAATGTTTGTCTCCTGCTGACATATCTATCAGAAAAACGAGAAACAGGAGTCATTGGCAAGACAGTTATAGGCCTGTGACATTAAATAAGGACATTAATCAATGTTCTTACAAAAAATGTAAACTGTGTTTCAGCAGAGCCTATAAAGTTAATGAACAAAGCTATGAGGCATAAAATCTGCATCATGTTCTGTGTTCCATGACATTCCTAAGAGCTGTAATTTACTTTGTGAGACACATAAAAATGTGCATAGACACAGCTGACATTGGGTTGTATAACTTGGTTTACCTTGCCATATGAGTTTGCTAACATTTAGTTTACAGTGTCATTAATAGTATTAATTAAAGTGGAAGTCAACTGATTTTTTCCATGTGGCAATCCTTAGCCCTAATTAGTGTGTCTTAAAATTTACATTATTACTCTGCTGCCAATAGGTAAGCAAAACCAATCTTTCTGATACCCTGGACATAAATAAGCCTTTAATCGTTGCAGATCAGGGGCAGTCCCACTGGAAGGGAGGACTTTTTGATATTAAATCTTTTTATAGTAATTCATTTGTATAGAAAATGATGGCTTTTTCACCTTTATCAATTAGGGGTATTGATTCACATAGTCTATGACAAGTATAAAATATGGATTTTTTTTCATTGATTTTTCACCTTTAGGAATTATGTACATAGAATGGAAAAAAAATTCAATTATTGGTATTGATTTATATTTTTGTTCAACATTTAAAGAGACTTGTTTATTTTAAAAAAATGTGACGAATAGACTGATATATGGATGCATATAAATGCATGTGTTCAATCAGTTCTGTGTTAGGCCAGGTATTAGGCAGCATATTTCGCTTTTGTTGTACAATGCTGACTAACTTGAAATAACAGACTCATTCATTACCATCATATTGTTGGTTCCAAATGTACACAAAGTTATTAAAATACATACTAATGGCACAATTTCATATTTTTTATTTTGCTTGAAATTTGTTTTATTGAGAAAATAAAAATAAACAGAAAAGCAATCCGAATGGTTACAGAAATTGGTACAATAGCAAAACAAATACCTTGACGAACATGAGAGATGGTTCTGTTCAAGTACATTAAGCAGATACCAACATATGTTCAGAGATAGTCGGTATTGTTGTACAGTCTCAACTGTGGGTCTGGTTAGAATTTCTAGTTTGTACAGTAGAGTTTGATACCTATTCTTGATATTTTGAAGAGAGCTAGGACAAGGGTGATGCTGGTTAGGCAAAACTACAAGCGGACAGTGCATGCTGGAGGTATTCCATTGCTTCCAAAAGATTGCGCGTGCTCCATTTTTTTTTTTTTTTAAACATAATCTCATATTGAGTTTGCATATTGACAATTTGGAGAAAAGTAGATCTGTTGGGAGGGTCTGGTTGTTTCCAATCCGTAGCGATGGCTTTCCTGGCTGAAATCATACTGTGATTGCAGCCAGGAATCACAGTATGGTCTGTGGACAGGGTCCCAGGATTCATGATGTAGGAGGAAGAGAGCTATAGCCGAGTTGTATGTTATGGTGGTCTGGAGCACTGAGGAGTAGAAAGAAAAAATACATTTCCAAAAAGATAGTAATTTGGGCAGGACCACCAGATGTGCAATAATGAGCCATTAGAGCCGCAGTTTCTCCAGCAGTCTGGGGAGGTAGATTTGGACAATCTTACTGGGGTGTAGTACCAACGGTGTAATATTTTTACAGATGTCTCCCAGTGAGAAACCCATTTTGTTGAAGTGATGAGCAACTGCGTTGCTTTGTGCCACAATTTCATGTTTTTTAAATACATAAATGGGACAATTCTTTCAGAATTATCAATGGTGGTGCTTGCCTACAGTATCTCACAACAGTGAATACACCCCTGACATTTTTGTAAATATTTTATTATATCTTTTCATGTGACAACACTGAAGAACTGTAATTTTGCTACAATGGTAAGTAGTGAGTGTACAGCTTGTATAACAGTGTAAATTTGCTGTCCACTCAAAATAACTCAACACAGCCATTAATGTCTAAACCGCTGGCAACAAAGTGAGTACACCCCTAAGTGAAAATGTCCAAATTGGGCCCAATTAGCCATTTTCCCTCCCCGGTGTCATGTGACTTGTTAGTGTTACAAGGTCTCAGGGTGAATGGGGAGCAGGTGTGTTTAATTTGGTGTCATCGCTCTCACTCATTTCATATTGGTCACTGGAAGTTCAACATAGCACCTCATGGCAAAGAACTCGCTGAAGAGCTGAAGAAAATAATTATTTCTCTACATAAAGATGGTCTAGGCTATAAGATTGCCAAGATCTTGAAACTGAGCTGCAGCAAGGTGGCCAAGACCATACAGTGATTTAACAGGACAGGTTCCACTCAGAACACTCTTCACCATGGTCAACCAAAGAAGTTGAGTGCACATACTCAGTGTCCTATCCAGAGGTTGTCTTTGGGAAATAGACGTATTAGTTCTGCCAGCATTACTGCAGAGGTTGAAGGGGTGGGGGGTCAGCCTGTCAGTGCTCAGACTATACGCCGCACACTGCATCAAATTGGTCTGCGTGGCTGTCGCCCCAGAAGGAAGCCTATTCTAAAGATGATGCACAAGAAAGCACGCAAAAAGTTTGCTAAAGACAAGCAGACTAAGGACATGGATTACTGGAACCATGTCCTGTGGTCTGATGAGACCAGGATAAACATATTAGGTTCAGATGGTGTCAAACGTGTGGCGGCAACCAGGTGAGGAGTACAAGACAAGTGTGTCTTGCCTACAGTCAAGCATGGTGGTGGGAGTGTCATGGTCTGGGGCTGCATGACTGCTGCCGGCACTGGGGAGCTACAGTTCATTGAGGGAACCATGAATGCCAACATGTACTGTGACATGCTGAAGCAGAACATGATCATGATCCCCTCCCTTCAGAAACTGTCCGCAGGGCAGTATTCTAACATAATGACCCCAAAAAAACCTCCAAGACAACCACTGCCTTGCTAAAGAAGTTGAGGGTAAAGGTGATGGACTGGCCAAGCATGTCTCCAGACCTAAACCCTATTGAGCATCTGTGGGGTATTCTCAAATGGAAGGTGGAGGAGCGCAAGGTCTCTAACATCCACCAGCTCTGTGATGTCGTCATTGAGGGGTGGAAGAGGACTCCAGTGGCAACCTGTGTAGCTCTGGTGAACTCCATGCCCAAGAGGGTTATGGCAGTGCTGGAAAATAATGGTGACCACACAAAATATTGACACTTTGGGCCCAATTTGGACATTTTCACTTAGGAGTTTACTCACTTTTGTTACCAGTGGTTTAGACATTAATGAGTGTGTGTTGTTATTTTGAGGGGACAGAAAATTTACACTGTTATACAAGCTGTACACTCACTACATTGTAGCAAAGTGTAATTTCTTCAGTGTTGTCACATTAATAGAGATGATAAAATATTTACAAAAATGTGAGGGGTGTACTCACTTTTGTGAGATACTGTACATGATTCTGAGTGAAAAAAGAATGGTGACTAATTCAGCTCATCTCAGAAATAAATATGCATTTTGAATAGCAGAATCACCTCCAGTGATTCAGCTTCTCACCTGGGCCGGTTCTGCACTTCCATGCTAACTATAGGAAGTCAGCTGTAACTCCTTATGGCTTTACAGCTGGCTCCCCACTGCACTTTTTCAGTTCTTATAACAAGAGTGGTGGGAGCAAAAAAAAAAAAACTGGAGAGCCACTTAAACATTTTAAGGGACATTGTACCTACCCAAATATGAAAAGATGTCAGCTTACTGCAGCCATATTAAGATATGTTGGTTTTTATAGACCTTGTTTTAATGTGTAGTTTGTAAGTAATCATGAACATGGGGGAGCCACAATTTGCTCTTTACCTACACAATATGGGTTTTATGATTATTGGTGTGGCATTAAAATTGTGCTTTAGGCTGGCCATACACCATACGATTTTCTTATACAATTTACTTTATATTTACCTTCAACTATGTAGTGCAAGGGACTGCCATATTGCATACACATTGAAAGTGATTAGGTTTGACCTCATATTATATGGATTTGGTAAATCTAAAGGAAAATTGAATAAGAAAATTGTATAATGTATGTCCAGCCTTACTGTTCCTTTCTATCAATACAAGTCCAAATCAGCTTTGACTGACTAACAACAATATACTGTACTATGGGGCTTTTTTTTACTTGGAATCTCAGCGGTGTCATGCTGACTACACTTTTTGAAACATGCAGGGAGAAAGATAATTCACAAACATTAAATATGAAGCAATGTTATAATATAAAAATGGGAATTGCACATCACAAATTGTCTTTGTGTACATGTTAGAGCAACACAAAATGAAAATACATTACAATATTGCTTTAATCACATTTGAGCGATGGGTAAATAAAATGTTTAAATAGTTAATTAAAGGTAATTTTTTTCTTCCTTCAAGACACTTTATTGTAATTATTTATTACACAGGTGCCAAGTCATGCGTCACTCATAATAAAATAAAATAAAAATGCTGTGGTTCAGAAAAGACAAGACTATATTAAAAAAAAAAAAACAGATGTTATCTAAAAAATTAAGTCTATTTGTTTTACAAAGCATCAAGCACTCTCACAAATGTAAATATATATACGCTTAGGATATGTGCCAAAATTATGTATAAATAAATTAAACGAATAAACAATTTATGGAGTTGCTGCACCTTTAAGGTGTAGTGCCTTTAAAGCGGAAGTAAACCCATCGATTTAACAGTTTAAAAAAAAAAAAGGCATGCCGGGAATGCTAACTGCACATTGGCTGTGCTCTCAACCAAACAGTCAAACCATCCAATGGCTGGTGTCATAACAGATCACATGTGCAGCACCGTGGCAGTTGAAGATTAAACAGAGGCAAAGATGGCAGCTTCCTTGGCTGAAAACGATAGGGGGGTTTACTTCCACTTTAAATCGTATGCGTGTGTGTAAGTGCCGGTTCACACTAGTACGATGCGAGAACCCTGCGAATCCAGTGCGGGTTTCCGCATCACACCTGAATCGCACAGTGGTTTACACTGGGATCTGCTGTAAGTGTCAATGTAAAGTTAACAACACCCCCAGATTGGTCAGCAGATCGCAGTGCAAACTGGGAAATGGTGCGGGAATCGGATCGCAAGTGTGAACACCCATGCGATCCGATTCCAGTGCGCACCAAAAAAAGGGTCCTGTACCATTTTGGTGCGAATGTAATGCGATTTCAGCCATACAGTTTGCACAGACATCGCATGTGATCTGAACAGCAATGCGGTGCGAATCACATGCAATGTCTGGCATAGCACTAGTGTGAACCGGGCCTTAAGAGCGCTACCCAATGATCAATCCTAGTGCTAGTATCAATATATATAAACCAATTTCATAAAACACATTATTAAGTGAACAAACTCATGACTTAAATGCATAAAATATCCAAACAATGTCCATTAATAGTGATCTTCTTAATTAAACTTCCATCGTGCATAAAGTGCCAAGTGCTGTAAACCTAAATTGGTGCAGTCCATGCTCCCCTCCTGTGTGCCCACTCACTCACCAGCTGCCGTGGACCCCCATGACAGGTGTGATATGAGCTTGTGTAAATGTCTCAGATGCTGGGCTTTGTAGTCATTCTCCATGGCTCCTTAAAAAAGCGGGACTGTACCTGCAATTTTTTTTTTAAAAGCAAGCAGCTACAAATACTGCAGCTGCTGACTTTTAATAAATGGACACTTACCTGTCACAGGTTCCAGCGATGTCGGCAGCAGAGGCCGATCAATCGCTCGGCTCTCTGCTGCTGCCGGCGCTTTTCTCTGTAAGGGAATCAGGAAGTGAAGCTTGCGGCTTCACTTCCCGGTTCCCTACTGCGCATGCGTGAGTCACGCAGCGCAATGAGAATTGTCCGCGCTGTCTTCCGGGGCCCGTGTGTGTCCCGGCAGACATCGCGCCGCGACAGGAAGTGGCGTACACTCCCGTGGGAGTTTATGCCCGGAAGTGGGTGTAAATACCTTTTTTGAAGAGTGAAGTATCTGTTTGGGACTTTATATGAGGTAACGACCATTAAAGTCATATAGCTCCATCCCTGGGACTTTATATGAGGTAACGACCATTAAAGTCATATAGCTCCATCCCTATCTAGTGAGAGTATCATGGGAAAGAAAGGGGCGGGGGAAAAAGTTGGGACTTTATATGAGGCATGCAGTCTCGGGGAACAACCAATTATCAATAGTGTAGTTGCTTAACTGAGTACATTAGGCCCATGATCAATAAAGTAACATAGGTAGGGGATAGTGGTATTGTAAACTCTGAGTGAAATATGGAGTATACCTAAGTATATATGTAGTACATAATTTCAGAGAAGACCAACTATCAATATTACCCTATAGTTCTAGTAATTAAGATACAGTAGGACCATTATAGAAAAAGTAAAAACAATCTTTAATAATGGTAATATAGCCCATAGTTTCATCTATATACACAGACATGTTGATTATTAACATATCAAACAATAATTACAGTGATAGAGAGGATGTCTGTGTATATAGATGAAACTATGGGCTATATTACCATTATTAAAGATTGTTTTTACTTTTTCTATAATGGTCCTACTGTATCTTAATTACTAGAACTATAGGGTGTAAATACCTGTCTTAGACAGGTATCTGCACCCCCCTCCCCCCTGAAAGGTGCCAAATGTGACACCGGAGGGGGGGAGGGTTCCGAAAAGGGGAAGTTCCACTTTAGGGTGGAATCCCGCTTTAATTGCAGGTAAAGGTGTGCTCATGTATAGTACTAAATAGCTAAAGAAAGGGAAATGCAGCGTAATTCCATTTATTTAAAATATAGTATTAAAAACAAGGTATTCCACATGGTATACTCTCACAAATATTTCTTAGTTTGAACTGAACTAGTTTATCCATGAACACAGAAATCAATAATCACTATAGGTACCTGTCTTTAAATGATCCCTGTGTCACTGAACCTATTGAGCCCTAGGCCCAGGATATTGCGGGCCCTGACTTTTCTCCAAACTGAGATTAAGCCCCACCCATTGTGACACTTAATACTGTCGTAATTCCACTTTTACATGAGCAGTTGAAGCTCTGGCAGTTGGCAGGGCTTAGCCCAGCAAAAGAGACTTAATCTTAAATTGTGCCCTGGATCTAAGGGGCATTACATTAAATTACTAACATTAATAATGTTTTACCTACTAATGTTTTAAAACCCCTTGCTTCTGTGTACATTTTATAAGTACATATATGTACAATAAAAGCCATAATCGCTCATTATTTTTGCATACTCTACCTAATGCTTAGTATTGCAAGGCTATGTAATTCCTTGCAATTCTATCAGACATGTTCTGACTACCTAAAAAGAATAGACTCTCTGTAGTCACTAATGACATGAAACACCCTTAATGTTCTTGCTAGCCGGAGATCGTGTCAACTCTGCTGCCTCGACTTAAGGCTTCATGAGGGAGCTAAGCCAATGCTAAATATTTAGGTATAAGACTTTCGAAGCAGTGATTTTATTCATATAAAGAAATTAGTATTTTTAACTCAAAATAACACTGTTAGGCTGGGTTCACACAGGTATGACAAACGCTCCAACATTGGGAGTTCATGTCGCATGACGTGTGAAAACCAATGTTTCCCTATGGGAGCCGTTTTAACTGGTCCAACACAAGTCGGTCTGACTTTGAAAATGCTCCCTGCACTACTTTGGTCTGACTTTGATCCTACTTCAGCCCCAAGAAAAATCCATGCCAGACCCTTATGCGAGCACGCAGCCCGGCAGGACAGGAAAGGGGGTGGGGACGAGTTAGCACCCCCTCCTGAACCGTACCAGACCACATGCCCTCAAAATGGGGGGTGGGTGCTTTGGGGCAGGGGGCCATGCGCCCACCCACCCCAAAGCACATTGTCCCCATAATGATGAGGACAAGGGCCTCTTCCCGACAATCCTGGCCGTTGGTTGTCGGGGTCTGCGCGCAGGGGGCTTATCGGAATCTGGAAGCCTCCTTTAACAAGGGGGCCCCCAGATCCCTCCCCCCACCCTATGTGATTGAGTATGGGGTACATTGTACCCCTACCCATTCACCCGACAAAAATGTGTCAAAAATAAAACACAGTACACATGTTTTTAAAGTAATTTATTAAGGAAGCTCCATCGTCTCTTCAGATCTCTTCTCCCCTCTCCGGCTCTTCTGCCAGCCACGGACAGCAGACAGAGGGAGAAGATCCGGAGAGAGAGTGAAGAAGAACAGGAGAGGGCTAGAAGGCATAAGCGGAGGAGACCCGGAGAGGGCAGAAGAAGTTGGAAGAGAGGTCGGAGCTGCCTTAATAAATTACTTCAACACCCTGTGTGCTGTGTTTTATTTTTTACACTTTTTTTCATGTGAATGGGTAAGGGTACAATGTACCCCATACTCATTCACATTGGTTGAATTGAATTGGTTGAACATTGGGTTGGGGGCCAGGATCTGGAGGCCCCTTGTTAAAGGGGGCTTCCAGATTCCAATAAGCCCCCTGCCCACTGACCCCGACAACTAGTTACCAGGGTTGTCGGGAAGAGGCCCTTGTCCTCATCAACATGGGGACAAGGTGCTTTGGGGTGGACGCAGGGCCCCCCCCTGCCCCAAAGCCCCCACCGCCCCATGTTGAAGGCATGCGGCCTGGTACAGTTCTGGAGGGGGGGGGCTTGCTCATCCCCACCCCCTTTCCTGATCTTCTGAGCTGTGTGTTCGGATAAGGGTCTGATATGGATTTTGGGGTGACTCCCATGCTGCTTTTTCGGCGTGGGGGTTCCCCTTAAAATCCATACCAGACAGAAGGGACTGGTATGTTCTTGGAGGGGAAACCCATGCTGTTTTTTTTTAATTTGGCGTGGAGTTCCCCCTAAAAATTCATACCAAACACAGTGCCTGGTATTGTTGGGGATCTAAAGGTTTCTAAAGGTTGTATTTAAAAAAAAAATAATAATAATAAACATGTTATATTTACCTGCTCTTTGCAAACATTTTGCACAGAGCAGTCCAGATCCTATTTTTTTTGGGACCGCTGGTGGTCTTGGCTCCTCTCCCCTGTCGATTGCCCTCAACAGCAAGACTCTTGCTATGGGGCTCTCGAGCCATGCTCCTGTGAATGGACATTATCCATTCACACACAGCGAGTGGCTCGCCCCCCCCTCACCCCTTGCTCTCTTCTCATTAGCTCACTGGCTGTGATAAACAGCTGCTGTGTGAGCTGATGAAGAGAGACTCAGGAAAGCCGCTGCTCTCATGCACATTGCTGGAACGAGATGGGACCCAGAAGAATATTAGGGGTGCTAAGGGGGAAGCTGCACCCAGAAGTTTTTTTTTTTAACTTGACGTATAGAATGCATTAAGTTGAAAAAACCTTCTGCCTTTAGAACCACTTTAACCCACTTGTTAAATGAAAAAAAACTCAGTGTATACCTAAGTTTATTCTCCTGGATTTAATGAAACTGGGAATCATTCAACCTGGAAGACAGAGCACATTTTGTTGCAAAGAGGAGGACACACACAAAGGTATTCCATCCAGAGGATTGTTTACTCATTGCGGAATAGATCCAACAGCCAACAACTGTACTTTTCTCTCAGCTACTACACCATTACAAAAAAAGTTCAAGATCTTCCTGAAGAAGCCATGTTTTCTCCTACACAGTGACTTCTAATGCAATACACCAAGTTACTGTTACCACCAGCTATATCCCTGCCCTCCCTGAGTGGTCCTAATCAGAAGATAGGGAAAGAAACCTTTTTGATGGTCACCCAATCTATCATTTTGGTTGTTGGGAAGTGGACACTCTCAGCCACAACATTATTAAATATGTTGATTAAATCAAACATTGCTGTTGTTGCTTGCTATTTTTTTTTATTTAGGATAAACTTATATTTTGCTTCTCTGTTTAGATCTAGGTAAAATCCGGAGTGCAGTCGGAAGCGCACAGCTGCTCATGTCACAGAAGTTTCAGCAATTTTATTGGCTTTGTCAGCAAAATCTGGTAAGTCACTGCTGTGAAATTATAAATAAAAATAACTTATGTATGTAATTTTGTATCAACCTTTCTTACACCTGTGATAATTATTTAGCAAGATGCTATAACAGAGGTGACCCAGGGTCAAATCTTTTAGAAATAACCAGAAACATCTTTACATATGAACTGTTCACTAAGCACAACTCTTATGCCGCGTACACACGATCGGAATTCTCGTCGGAAAAAACTCTGACGGTTTTTCCAAGCTGTGTTGCCTACACACGATCACACCAAATTCCGACGGTCAATAACACAGCGGCATAAAACACGTTCGACTGCACTATAAAAGGGAAGTTTAATGCTTCCGAGCATGCGTCGAATTGTTTCCGAGCATGCGTCGGTATTTTGCGTGTCGGAATTGCATACACACGATCGGAAAATCTGATAGAAAGGTTTTCTGTCGGAAAAATTGAGAACAGCTTCTCAATTCAAAGTCCGTCGGAAATTCCGACAGAAAAAGACCGTTGGGCATACACACGGTCGGAAAATCCGATGAAAAGCTCCCATCGGACTGTTTCCATCGGAAATTCCGACCGTGTGTACGCTGCATTATTGTTAAAGATTATCCTATCCCAGTATTTCATATTCCTGATTCGTGTCTGTTGTACCATGTACTTGTGTTTAACGTATTCTGTTTGCTTTGTATTTATTCCTTTGTGTGAAATACCTGCTGATCCTACCAACCCCCCTACTTTCCTATTTCAAACTGATCACACTGGGATAGTTGTACTCTCATGTCTAGCATGGTCAGTTTTCTGACTGTGCTGGGAGAACAGTCTGCCTATAATCCAATGGCCAAGACTTGTGCTGACACACCCCCCCCCTTGCACAGCCATTCACTGGGAAGATCAGGGTGCTGCTGTTTCTCCACTCTCACCTCTCCAAGCTCCTTATGAAGCTGAGAGCAGAAGTCATGTTATAATTTATAAAAAAGAAAAAAAATTGGTATTTATAATTTCTAAATAAATACAATTTCTATAAATTTGAAAACGCGTTTATCTTAAGAAGGCATATTAACGCAAAACTCCAGGATACGTAAAAATTGTATAAATACAAGAGTCATGTTCATTTTCCTTGTATCTTGGTGTACTTTGTGTATTTCTTCTAGATCTGTGCAATGATCCAGAGTAAAACTTTGCTTTTGTGAAGCAGCTTCCTGTAATAAAACCAGTCACTGCTGCTGTCTATATCCTTGTGCAGGGGGACTGGTCTTGTCCCCTCCAGCAGTTATCTACAGGAAGCCTCTATGGAGCTTTTTGGGTCCCTCTCAAAACTTTTCTCTCCGAATAGGCCATGTAGAGCATAGTGATTATGTCACTGCTACTTTTACAAGCCAATATCAGGGGTTGACTTGGTGCACACAAAGTGGATTCATATCCCTTTTGGCTGTTAAGTAATATATTTTAATTAAAAAAAATTGTTTCCAGTTAAAGTATTTCGAGACTGCAATGAACAATAGCTGCATGTGCCTTAAAACGGACCTTCAGTCATTTTTCCATCTTTTCATCTATTAAATCTTCTCCCCTTGTTGTTTTAACTTTGGATAGTAAAACATTTTTTTTTCTGCCAGTAATTACCTTATACAGCCCACTTCCTGTTTCTTTTCTGGTCATTAGTCTAGGCTTATGACATCATGCACAGCTATCTCTCTCACTCTCATGAGAGTTTGCCAGGAAGGTAGGGGGGATGAGTCATAAGAGGGCCCATGAAAGCTGTAGAGCTGGAGGTGTGTTTCTGTGTAAATCCAGGAAGTGAACAGGCAGCAGCTTCAGCTACCCACAGTTAAAATGGATGCAGCCAGACTTAGTGGAGGGAGAGTTATGCAGCATCATTGGCAAGTACAGAGTCACAATAAATATAAAATAATATGCAAAGTGGTTGGAGGGAAGCTACAGAATGGCAAAGATGATTTTATTACAAATTATGTGAGCAGACTGCAGTTCCTCTTTAAGCCCTAAAATATGGAAGTCAGACCAATAGTAGTTTAGCCAAACTGAAGAATTTCAGCTTTTTCAACCATATTTGTGCTATTGTTTTCGAAAAGCCAGTGCCACGTTAGACCTTCACCCATATATACACTATTTTACCAAAAGTATTGGGACGCCTGCCTTCACACACACATGAACTTTAACCACTTTCAGACCGGACCATTTTGCTGGCCAAAGACCAAAGCACTTTTTGCGATTCGGCACTGCATCGCTTTAACTGACAATTGCGCGGTCGTGCATCATGGCTCCCAAACAAAATTGATGTCCCTTTTTTCCCACAAATAGAGCTTTCTTTTGGTGGTATTTGATCACCCATCATTATTGATTGATTTGTGCAAAAGTTATAGCGTTTACAAAATAGGGGATAGTTTTATGGTATTTTTATTAATCGTTTTTTTTTTTACTAGTAATGATGGAGATCAGAGATTTTTATTGTGACTGCGACATTATGGCGGACACATCGGACATTTTTGACACATTTTCTTTTATACAGCAATCAGTGCTATACAGTGCTCAGTGCTATACAAATCCACTGATTCCTGTGTAAATGACACTGGCAGTAAAGGGGTTAACCAGGAGATGGCAGTGTAGGGGTTAAGTGTGTCCTAGGGGTGTGTTGCTAACTGTGGTGGTAGTGGCTGTGTTTTACACATCACTGATCTCTGCTCCAATCACAGGGAGCAGAGATCAGTGACACTGTTGCTAGGCAGAATGGGGGGATGCTTGTTTACTTTAGCATCTCCCCATTCTTCCTCCCCGTGAGATGATCGCGGGTATCCCCGCGGCGATCGAGTCCGCGGGACCCGCGATCCAACTCACGGAGGTCCCGAGCAGCGCACGCATGCAATGGCACGGCTGCAAATTTAAAGGGACGTACCTGTACGCCCATATGCCTGTCCGTGCCATTCTGCCGACGTACATCGTCATGCGCCAGTCGGGAAGCGGTTAATGGCATCCCAGTCTCAGTCTGTGGGGTTCAATATTGAGTTGGCCCACCCTTTGCAGCTACAAAAGCTTCAACTCTTCTGGGAAGGCTGTCCACAAGGTTTAGGAGTGTCTATGGGAATGTTTGACCATTCTTCCAAAAGCGCATTTGTGAGGCACTGATGAGGATTTGTGTCAGGCACTGATGAGGACAAGAAGGCCAGGCTCGCAGTCTCCACTCTAATTCACTCATCCATGTCTTTATGAACCATGCTTTGTGCACTGGTCCAAATCATTTAGCGGAGGGGGGATTATGGTGTGGGGTTGTTTTTCAAGGTGGGGGGGTGGATTTTTGACAGTCACAGGCTCTGTCACCCCCTTTCAGCTTGTGTCTTAGAATAAAAGTGAAGTGAAACCTCCATCAATCAAGGTGTAATATCCCACCTCCATTGGAGGAGGAGGAGGGAGGGAGTGGGCTGTCATTTTCCACTCTATATTCACATGGGCTGCTCAGATGTGATAGAGAGGAACTGCTCAGGGTAGAAATACGCTGAAAACAGCTTGTGAACTAGCTGCCAACATCCCAAGCTGCAATGGGGACATGGCCAGGAGGGGGAGACAGAGAGCAGCAGAATCAACCAGGTTTTTTGCAGAATAAAAAAAATGAATCTCGTAGTGAATACAGAATTTATCGATAGTTTTTAATGGCTTGGGTTGAATGACACTTTAAGGCTGGGGAAGTTACCTGAAGGATAAGTGAACTCAGGGCTGGTGCAAGAATTTTTGACACCCTAGGCGAAACCTAATTTTGCTCCCCCCCCCCCCCCGGCTTCACCCCTGACTCCACCCCATTTGCCCTGCCCATGTATATCCCACCTTTTTAATGAAGCACCCATCAAATGCAGCCTACCAGCGCCCATCATATGCAGCATACCAGCACCCATCAGTGCGGCTTATCAGTGCCCATCAATTAATGTTTCCTTGCTTCCATTTATTCAGGAGTCGGGACACAGACACAGTCCTCCGTCGCCGCTGCCTGCTGATGCTGAGACTTAGTTGCTTGCTGCAGAGAGAAGAGAGTAGGAACACCAGTGACCGGGCGCCCTAGGCTGCAGTGCGCTCTAGGCGGCTGTCTAGTTTGCCCAGTATTAGCACCAGCGCTGATTGAACTACTTTCTACATCACAGTTTAACTAACTACTACTAAAAATGAGAACCTTCTTGCACACCTGTAAACAATATCTCATCTACAACTTTAAATGATAAATATCAGAATTCTAAGTCCCACTGTCTAGTCCCCAAATAATCTCCACTTGCATATTAGATTATGCTTAGAATTCACAGAGAGATATTGCTTTCAAGTTTCCATATTGCTCTTTCTGTCTCTAAAGTCTCTTGAAATGTCAAACACAGATCTGTGGCTAGGGGATGAGAGAAGTTGCTGACATCACCCACTAGATGACTAGTTGGCCAGGAAGTTTGGTCAGTTTTATCAGTTTGGCACAGCGATATCATAGCTCCCAACTGTCCCTGATGTGAAGCAATGTCCCTCTGTCCCTCATTCCTCCTCCTCTGTCCCTCATTTTTATCTGATCTATATAGTTGTATATAAAATGCATTTTTATATTTCAAAAAGTGTTCCCAGTGGTAAAAAAAAAGCTCTTGTGGATTTAATTAACCTTTTGTTTTTGGTTAATTCTCCTTTATGGGGGTGTGACAGGGGGCGTGTGCCCCCTGTCACAGACGTTTGCTAGTAGGTGTCCCTCATTCCCATCTCAAAATGTTGGGAGGTATGCTAAATTGCATTCACTAACCTGGAGTAAGCAAATCCTTGTCATTTTAATTGAATAGAATAGAATAGAATATTGTTACACATATCATTACACTTTACAGCTAATAGATTTGTACTTTTATTATTAACTTTTTTCACGTAGCTCTGCTTCCTAGATTGCCAATGTTTTGGTAAAGCAATATTTCAGAAAAGGTACTTTATTATGACTGTAATCTAATATATCAACATGCATCTAAATCCTACCAACTGCTGAACTGAGTCTTAATCTGACAACAGAGCATACAAAGCAAATAGCTTCAGCCTATAACCTAAAAAAACTTTAGAAGTGGAAGACAGTGATATCTCTGTAGTAGGATGCCACCTGTACAGGATTCACCCGGACAATTTGGGTTTGGAATCATGTGTCCGGGTTTCAGACTGTCTGAGACCCGGACACATTAGTCAGATCGGACTAAGTCTCCCCCTTCTCTCTCCTGCCTCTAAGTTAGTACGCTAAGGTAAATCGGGGTTCTCAGAGCACTCATTACATCAGAGCTACCCTTTACACCAGAGGCCACACTGCTCCCCTTTACATCAGAGTCCTCTTTGTACACCAGAGCATCCCTTATGTTAGTCCCCAAAATTCTCCCTTACATCAGAGTCTGCAGAGTCCCCCCTTACAGTGAAAGGTGAAAGGAACTCTGTGAGTTCAGATGTAAAAGGGGAGCTCTTCAGATTCAGATGTAAAAGGGGAGCTCTGTTGAGTCTTATGTAAAGGGGGACTCTTGTGATTAACTTCATATGATTAAAAATGTTACTTAATAGCAACATCTATGCATTGTTTATCTATGCATCCTATGAAAAAGAAATTGCTGTGCGACGCCGAAGTGTTCGGGTTTGACTTGAAGAAAAGGTGGCAACCCTATTCTGTAGCAGTTGTGGCAGATATAACAGTAGATTTTATTCTTTGCTCGGTAACTTGACAGCAGATATCCAGATGCTGGTCAGAACCCAGTCACACTGCAACTTCTGGAAGGATATCCCACTTCAAAGCAAGTGGGCCTGCAAGGTGTATGAGTATACTGCACAGCATGCATTAAATAGCAGAGAGGTTGAAATCCTATATATAGACGTTAATGCTAGCATATATCTATTCACAATATCAAGCATACCACCCATCTTCATGCAGAATTCTCAATGCCAATGAGCTAACAACACATTTTCATTCAGTCTTTTATTAATTTTAATTATTATTATTGATTATTATACAGAATTGATATAGCGCCAACAGTTTGCGCAGCGCTGTACAGCATAAGCGCAGACAGTACAGTTACAATACCATTCAATACGGGAGGAATCATTGGGCCCCTGTTGGAGCTTAATTCAGTCTTTTATTCAGAAGCTTGCTTTGCAAAGAGAGTGGGGGAAGACCAGAGCTTCTTCCTTGGACATCCTGGTCAGTATTTATCTCTAGCTCTGGGACTTCTGGAGCACTTTAGTAGGTAGACAATATCATAGCTCCCAACTGATTTGGAGGGACTGTCCCTGATTTGGAGCAATGTCCCTCGGTCCCTCTTTCCTCCTCATTTGTCCCTCATTTTGGTCTGATCTATATAGTTGTATATAAAATGCACTTTTTATCTTTCAAAAAGTGTTTCCCAGTGCTAAACCTTTCATCCAATTTCAACATTTCTGCATTTGTAAATTCTAAAAGCCAATATACAGGAATAGTAGTGGTAAAACAAAAGCTCTTGTAGATTTAATAAACCTTTTTTGGGGGTTAATTCTCCTTTAAGGGGTGTGGCAGGGGGTGTGTCCAATGCCTACATACATTTGCTATTAGGTGTCCCTCATTTCCATCTCAAAATGTTGGGAGGTATGCCAATATATAAATTCAACAATTTAAGTGTGCTGTTTTAAATTTTTTGGGTTGACAGCAAGCAACCTTTTTAGCTAACGGGATGTTTTTTTTTTTTTTATGGTCTGCAACTGCTGTTCAGACAGCGATCAGCTACTGAAGTCCATTCTCCAGTTTGAAGCCATGTGCTCTTGCCTCAGTGTACACTGCAATATACTGAAATGGAAAACATAAGGAAAGAGCTTTTTATTTTATTTTAATATTTTTTAAATTATCATTTTTTTTCTTAGGTCATTTTGCAGTCATCTTTGGTTACATTTGTGCATACAGAGAGAAAAGGCTTAATAATTGAAATACATTAAAACAAATTAAAAATGATATGTTTTTGGCTGTCTAGCAGATATTAGTGTGAGATGACTACAAAAGAGTATTTTGAATGTTGTACCAAAGCTTGTGTGAAGCCTAGAACATTTTCCAGACTTTCAGCTAATGTTTCTTTAGTTTTTTTTTTTTTTTTGAAAGCCGATGGCGTGCAAAACACACTCAAAAACACCCGGTGCCAAAAACATGTGAACACATAAAAAGTGAAACACAACAAAGTGCAACAGGCACACAAGCCCTCTGAAATGAGAGGACCTTGCCCTGAATCCCCCGGGGGGCGTTAGGCTCCTGACAGGGACAAGGCTAATGTTTCTTTAGTGTTCTCAGAGCACATGTCTGAAATCTTCTCAGCTGTAATGCTTTTAGATCACGTAAATCAGTACCTACTACACCCCCCTGTTAAAGAAAATTACTGATAGCAAACAGTGTATTTATACCAAGCACTTGTATAGCTCCACAGCATGTACATAAATCAATTTTCATCAGTAGCAGCCCATCAAAGGGGCCCATAATCTAATCTAAATTTGGGAAGCCAGTTAACCATTCAGCATGTATTTTAATTCTGGGAGGAAACCCAGAAAAAGCCCTTAAAGACACAGGAAGAACATGCAAACTCCATGCAAATGTTGTCCTTGGGGAGATTGGAACATTGAACTTGGTGGCATTTGCATTGAACAGTGCTCTAAAGCTTCCACTAAATGTTTGAGTACTTTACCACTGATTAGCTTTGATACTTGCCAGGCTATTGTGGTAAATGCCTGATTTTAAGGCATATGGTTATTCAGCTTAAATGATCACAGCGATATATTGGGTATATGCCTAATTAAGATTTTTAAAAATGCTTTGTATTGATAACTTTCTTAGTCAGGAGATTCAATTTAATATGAACCCTTTTGTGCCAAATATACATTTTTTTTTTATTATAGTATAGTGAAGAATTGGTTCAATGTTTAATAGAAGAGTGTGGCACTGACATCTAGTGGAAATATAGCATAATTACATTAGTAAAAAAAAGTTTTATGCACAGTGTCATTTTTTACAGCACCTGCGCTATGGAATACAGTACAATGATATAGTACATCATGGAAAGATCACTAAACCTTTAGGGAGATTTCTGGCAAGCACACAAATACATTAATTAGGATCTAAACAAAAAAACTTCTCATACATATTCATCATGCATATTCCTTCATTGTTCTAACCCACTCATGCAGCAGTGGAGTGGATGAGGCAAGCCAGTGATTATACCACCCAACCGTCTCAGGATTTCCAAAAAATCCCAGCATCCACGGAATCTGGGACAGTTGGGAAGTATGAACACTGGCTTGCCTCATCCACTCCTATAGAAAACCTATTTATGAAGGCTGTAACTGCCCTGCCAAGTACAATTACATTTTGAAAAGGTAAAAAAAAAATTTCTTTCACTGTTATTGATGTTCACAAGAATATCATGTACATTAGCAAACTATGTAATACACCCAACAATAAATGCAAGATATACGTTAGACATAAACGTGA
This sequence comes from Lithobates sylvaticus, assembly GCA_028564925.1. Classification (NCBI taxonomy): domain Eukaryota; kingdom Metazoa; phylum Chordata; class Amphibia; order Anura; family Ranidae; genus Lithobates; species Lithobates sylvaticus. Next base: position 335,883,906 of record CM053028.1, on the reverse strand, counting down.
ACAGTTTTTATAAGTTGGTGTGAATATGTGCTAAAAATAAAGTCCAAAATCAAATAGCATCAAATGCAAGAAACACCCGTGCATTGAAAAATGTCCCAATGGGGAAATATCCTCAGTCTGAACGTAATCCAGAGTTTTGTGAAGCTGTCTGAACCACCACCATATGAGTGAAGTCACTGCTTACCTGAACAATATGGTCCCCCGTCACAGGGAATCAAAGAAGCGTTTTAGCCGGATAACCGTATGGCAACCTCAATTGAAACTGCAGTCACAGACCCCCAAAGACTCTTATCTATAAACCCGATATTCCTCCAAGATCTCATGTATGGATCTGTCTCCATGTGTTCATCTCTCAGAGAGACAGACAGATCCATACATGAGATCTTGGAGTCTTAGAGGAATATCGGGCTTACAGATAAGAGTCTTTGGGGGTTCGTGACTGCAGTTCCAATTGAGGTTGCCATACGGTTATCCGGCTAAAACGCTCCTTTGATCCCCTGTGACGGGGGATCATATTGTTCCGGTAAGCAGTGACTTCACATGTGGTGGTTCAGACAACTTCACACAACTCTGGATTACGTTCAGACTGAGGATATTTCCCCATTGGGACATTTTTCAATGCACGGGTGTTTCTTGCATTTGATGCTATTTGATTTTGGACTTTATTTTTAGCACATATTCACACCAACTTATATAACTGTTCACGTTTATGTCTAACGTATATCTTGCATTTATTGTTTGGTGTATTATATATTTTTACAATTGATGTTATTAATTGCACAATTGATGTTATTGATTGCAGTATTGCACAACACTTAAAGGTGATTGTTTATTGATTTGCAATTATAACCAGCACTTAATAGGTTAAACTCACACTGGGCTACAAGTGTGATTGTGAACTCATTCTTCACATCACTTTATATTTTACTGGTTAAGCGCAGCTTTTTGTTTTCTTATTTGTTGTCACTGTTATTATATTATACAGTTTAGTTGCTGTTGCCTATTGGTCCTAACAGGACCCCATGTCCTCGCCTTGGTGGTGTGGTTACACCCAAGTGTTTTGTAACCTCAGCGCAGTTTCTTTCCCATTTTTTTTCCACATTAGCAAACTATATGTCACTCGTCTGTGAATTTTTCATAATCCGCATCTTTTACTGGTACAGTCTAAACCACAACATCTTTGTTTTGCTCTGGAGGGTTCAGATCTAAAAAGAAATATGTTTGCCTTTCTGCTATGCTCATTCATGAAGGAAAAAGAACCTCCAGTAGTGAATAGGAAAGTTACAATCTCTCTTTTTAAAATACAAGAAGGTAGACTGAAACTCAACCTGTGAGCAAATAAGAATAAATTCTGCCTGACGTTTAGTAAATATACAGGGACCCCACATATGATAAGCAATCTCCATTTCCATACAGACCCACCCCTGTGTCCCACACCCTGTCCGAGGTGTGTCATGACTAGTGCAAATATTTGCACCACAACTTCACACATCAGGAGAAAGGGTATGAACTGCAGCACACCCTCCAAAAGGGTGAACATTCCCCAAAGAGGGAGATATTGAACTTCATACAAGCCTAGTCTAAATTCACCCTCCTGTCCATGTCCAGCTCTGCTGCTGCATCCTTTTGTAGTGCAACTCAAACAGTTCGCATTCACAATCTGTTTTCTGCATTCTTTCACTCTCCTTGGTACTGAATCTGCTCAAACTCTACCTTGTCTCTCTTTCCATTAATTGCCAAGTCCTTCTCTGCCATCTCTAGTTCTTCCAATGGTCCTTTCCCCTCTGCCCCTTCCTTTATGCCTCCTGGTCCACAATCAGATGCCAATTTATCTCATCTATCCACCTATTCCCCCAATCCATGTTAACCCCCCAGGCCAAATAATACATTTACAGATAAAAATACTCTTTGATTGAGCAGTAGTATAGTACTTGAGACCAAAATAAACCCTTTTATGAATGGGCACACATTTTCTGATGTAATATAATATTGAATCATTTTGTATAGACAAAACTATAGTAGAAACGAATGATCAATTGCTGTATTCGTCAGAGATTCTCATATAGCGTTATCGCAACAATAATAGATTGAGTTTTGAGCTAAACAGGTAAGATTGGTAACACCGTGTGTATGAAAGGGTCATACTGACATTCTATTATTATGTCTTATTAAAATAAGGATCCAAGTGCTATGCCCAGGCCAACATCACAAGACTTAGCAGGATTTTGGGACTTGTTGCAGTTATCCATTGAAGATGTAAGCATGAAGTTTGACAAGTTGCACCAGCTAAAAGCCAATGATTGGAAGACAATTGATTCTCCTGAGAAAAAGGTATGGGTTTTTATAAAGATCATCTAATGGCATTTTAGGGAGCTGGGGATAACATTTTATTTACCGTATATTTAAGATATCCATATACACATTATATACAGGCATCAGTGACCTACTGCTGTAGGGAATGTTAAAGTAGTATTAAAGCTTAATTTTTTTTGCTTTTGTTTTTTAAATAACAAACATGTTTTACTTTGCACAGAGCAGCTTCTATCCTCTTCTTTCGGGGGTCCTCTGCCAATGTCCTGGCTCCTCCTCCTCGATCAGAGCCCCCAAAGAAAGTAGCTTGCCCTGGGGGCACCGCTACTTGCTCGCTCCCAAGCTGCTGCTCTATGCTCATTGGGTCAGTGGCTGTGGTTGACAGCAGTCAGAGCCAATGGGCTCCCGCTGCTGTCTCAGCCAATGAGAAGGGAGAGTCCCGGGACAGCCAAGGCTATCATGAACATTGCTGGATCGGAGGGAGATCAGGTAAGGATTGGGGGGGGGGGGCTGCTGCACACAGAAGGTTTTTTACCTTCATATTTAGAATGTATGAAGGTAAAAAACCTTCAGCTTTTAGAACCACTTTAAACAAAGTTGCCAAAGCCTCTATGCTAAAAAGAAGTGCTGTGACATCACATCACTTCTCCTGTAAATGTAGAATAATCGTGTTTATAGTGATGTGCTACTTTAAGTCCAAATTATATATTTTCACCAAAACATGGTCAACAGTGCTGCTTTAGCCTTAGGTTCCTTTCCTTTGCAACCCCTTAACTGAATGGTACAATTGCCATGTGAACATCTATGAAGAGTCATTAAATATTTTTTTCTTTCTTCAAACATAATACCTTTTTAATTAGAAAAAGCACATGAACATCTGTGTACTTATACCCACTTGTCAAGATTGGTGGCATCAGTTGGGTACTGTGATAATTATGTACCAAGGCCTAAGATTTGTAAAAAAAAAAAAAAAAAAATCTGAACCACAGGTAAAGCGACTCATGCCATAGCAACTTTAAAAACCCAGACAGTAAATCAGACTTTTAAAGGTAAAGTCTTCTAGTACACAGTCTAGATATTATGACCTCACCCCTGCTTTCCCAATTTACTGGAACAAATTTATTTTTCTTCTGTTCTGTTCTTCTGAGGTCAGTCGAGATAATGTGGATTTTTTTACCTAGAGTTTTCACAGCTGTTATCTGGTGATTTCAAGAGAGCTGTGACATGAAAGATGGAGCAACACATTGCTTGCAACAATGTATGTGCCCTTGAACTGTTAGATAAAATAGCAGGAGGAATGATATGAGTCTCTTCAAAGATGTAACAAAAGATGCCACATACAACAGTTTAAGACATTTTAGCCCATGCCAATATGCATTTGGGGGTGAAATATGTATATTTCTTTCTGAGAGTACTTCTCTTGTTCTTTAAAATGTGCAGTCCAAGCTGAACAAAGCCACCTAATACTGCCGCTGCTGTTTATCTGGGGGCAGTAAATACTGTTGAGTCACTCTTAAGCAGAATGTAGGGTTAGCAGTATTGCTTTACATAACTGCGGGGCTGTACTAAAAGATCAGCAAGTTTACAAGTGTACGCTAACAGGCAATTACAGTAGTACAAGCAGGAACAATCCAGCTGGCAACACAGCTAATATTCCACTGAATTGTACCTGTCCTTTTCAACATAAAAATGCATGTGTATTTGCAATTACAGTTAAGTTACATATCCAAGTCTATAGCTAGTGGATAACTTAGTGATGTAGTATAGTTTGTCTGTTTTATTGATGGTATCAGTGGAACGTAGTTCATATGGACAACAAACAAATCCTCCCCTTTTTTTTACAAAATAAACTGCAATATGCAGTAAAAACACACACATGCACACAGTGTATGTGTGTGTGTGTGTCTGTATATATATATATATATATATATATATATATATATATACAGTATCTCACAAAAGTGAGTACACCCCTCACATTTTTAGCTAAGGCTAAAGCGGAGCATGATCCCCTCTCTTTGGAGACTGGGCCGCAGGGCAGTATTCCAACATAACGACCCCAGACACACCTCCAAGACGACCACTACCTTGCCAAAGAAGCTGAGGGTAAAGGTGATGGACTGGCCAAGCATGTCTCCAGACCTAAACCCTATTGAGCATCTGTGGGGCATCCTCAAACGGAAGGTGGAGGAGCGTAAGGTCTCGAACATCCACCAGCTCTGTTTTGTCATCATGGAGGAGTGGAAGAGGAACTCCAGTGGCAACCTGTGAAGCTCTGGTGAACTCCACGCTAATAGTGCCACACAATTTATTGACACTTTGGGTCCAATTTGGATATTTTCAATTAGGGATGTACTGACTTTTGTTGCCAGCCGTTTAGACATTAATGGCTGTGTTGAGTTATTTTGAGGTGACAGCAAATTTACACTGTTATACAAGATGTACACTCACTACTTTACATTGTAGCAAAGTGTAATTTCTTCAGTGTTGTTGTCACATCAAACAAGATGATAAAATATTTACAAAAATGTGAGGGGTGTACTCACTTTTGTGAGATACTGTGTATGTGTGTGTGTGTATATATATATATATATATATATATATATATATATATAAAACAGATCCATTATTTACCCTCCTGTATAGTGTTTCTCTTTTGAAGTCAGAGAGATGGTAGCTGTCATGGAAACAGTTATCAAGCTACTGCAGCTCTGGACTTTTCTTCCCTCATGAAAGCAGTCCTTTTAATCATCTTCATTAATAAAGTATTGTTTCACTATGTATATAATTTACAATATAAGATAATAGTGAATATGTGCATTACATTTCCAAACTATAAATATCTAATTTGATTCTATTTTTAGGATGACAAGAAACCCCCACCTCCAATACCAAAGAAACCTTCCAGGGGAAAATTCCCTATCACTCGAGAAAAGTCTCTGGACCTACCTGACAGACAAAGACAAGAAGCCAGAAGGCGGCTAATGGCTGCAAAAAGAGCAGCCTCATTCCGGCAAAATTCAGCCAGTGAGCGGGCAGACAGCATTGAAATATATATACCTGAAGCCCAAACTAGGCTTTAAGAACAAAGAACCACTTAGATCTTTTTTAAAACAACATGCTTGTACAGTTTGTAGCACACATTACCAACCATTCAAATCAATTGCTACTGAATATGCCCTTGTCATTGTGCTCTTTGTGCCATACACACACGGTGGATTATTTTTTTTTTATTTCCTCAGAGTTTGCTAAACTCATTGCAAAAATGTGTTGTTTTGCAAATCATGTCTGACTTCAAATCAGCTACATGCATAGGGCTTGTTGAGACCTGATTCTCCAACATGTTCTCAGAGGACAACGAGAAAAACCTCTCAAGATGGAACCCAGCGTCAATTCTTGTATATTTCTATTTTTATAAATGATGTGATAATTAGGAACAAGAATAACTAAATGGGTACATCTCACCACTCCCTAGAGGCATTAGCTATTACAAGTAGAAGGTGCTACACATTAGACATGCAGGGGGTAAGGATGCATTGTTTTATGATATTTCAGTTTATTTTAAATAGGTACTGATGCTGCTTCAGTAAGCACTGCTGCGTTGCATTATGCAACCACATGTGTTCTTGTATAGATTACCAACCAGTATCATTTCAAATCGTTTGGATCTTAAAAAATAAAGCTGAAGACCCAACATCCACTCAAGCTCCCAAGATCTGGTATGGAACAGTCTACTGGGTGGACAGTCTCCTCTCTCCATTCAACTTTGTATTCTCAATGCAAGAAGACTCAAGGAGGATACAGGTGGAAAGAAAGTGAATGCCTTAAAAAAAAAAAAAAAAAAGAAAAGAAAAAAAAAGAATGATCTTTATTACCCAATATATGAAAGGGATACTAGAACATCCTTCCATGGACCCTATATTTATGTTTACATTTTTTGTCTTTTTTTTTTTTTTTTTGAGTCAATTATTTTATCATTTGCTGTGTAACTTTGGGTGTTTACTAAAGAAACACACAAAGCTGCTATTACATTGAAAGGGCATCCTTAAAAACCTATATAAATGTTTGCTTTTTAAAATGCCAGTTGTGATGTGGTAAGCAACTTAAGAATCATTAATATCAGTGGTAAATATATTTTGCTTCAATGGTTAATTTAAGGTGCAGTAATGGTGAAATGTGATTTACACCTGTAATTTATTTTTCTTTTTTTTTTTTCCTTATGAGAATTCTGTAACAACTTGATTGTTTCAGCAAATGGCTGCAAGGGACATGCAATCATAAAATATGGGGAATGTAGCAGTTTATTTTATTCATGTGTCCATTTAATTGTGTGCAAAACCTAAATAGGAACAATGAAACCTCAGATTTATTTTTATTTATTGTTATGTGTATATTTCATTCTGTTTGCCAGAGCTCTTCCATTTTATTGTGTAGCTTATTGAGGGCAAGTTCTGATGACAGGTTTGCATGATTACTTTATATAAACAATTACCAAAAACATATCCTAAAATAATGAATATTTTTTCCTATCCTGTCAGATTATTTTCCTAGCAGCTCACTCCCACTATCCCTCTTTTGATGGCACACTTTTCATAACCAATGGAGGTTGTCCACATGAGTCTTCAGTACAAAATTGAAAACATACAAACCTGTTATCTAACCAGCCCTCACATAAAGGGCTCGTTTGTCACAGATATAGACTGCTCCTGCTTTAGGAATATGCACTGTTGCTAATAACTTGGTTCCTTGTCATCTAGATTCCGATTATTGTAAAACCTTCTGGCCAGCTATTAAGCGCTCACATACAATCTGAAAAACTTGTGTGCCATTTTAATTTAGCACATAAGAAAATAGTATATTACCTGCTCCATATATAAACCAGATGTATTTATTTTCCTTTTTTACTACATCAGCCCCAAATCCTAAAGTGGTGTCATCCTTCCGGTTGTTAAAGTTTCCCCTCATTGTAAATATTTCCAATTTAATTGCCAATTTTTGTAACCTGCAAGCAGCAGTAATGCTATGTATATTTTAACAAGAGGGGCTTAATGCCTTTATATACCTTTCATTTATGGAAATACCAATAACCATATTCCTCCATCCTCCACTTTTATTAGTTATGTTTTTAAAGCTGCGTAATTTGACTTCCAAAATGTCGCTCTTTCCTCAATTCAAGGCCTTCTTTCCATTTAAATTTATTAATTTAACTTCAGCAGTGCTACTTCAAAACTAACTTTGATTTGCTAACCCAAATATAAAGTATAATACCCTTTGATACCAAATTTTGGCAAATAATTGGTGTTAGTGTACAGAGACAAGAATCGCCCTTTTATTTCAGCAGCTAAACCAGTAGGCAGAGACAAACCACTTTTTCAGCCAAAAACTGAATAAACTGGTATATTTATGATGAGCTGATACTGCATTCCGCTCAAAACTGAATTCCCAGTGCTGTTTTAAATTGCTTTTACTATATTAGAACTAAAAATAAATACGTAAATCATCAAAGCAATTGAATGTAAACTTGCTTATCTTTTAGCAATGTTAAAGAAAAGTTTGCTTGATGTTTTATTTAATTTGGTATAAATAAAAAAATGTCCATTATGTGCATTTGGCTTAGCCAAACAAAAGGCTCTACTGTTTTGCAGAGGGCAAATTTTGACAACTTGGGAAAATGTATTGTTACTGGAATTATTAGTGTATTTAAAATATTTCTGTCCCCAGAACCCGGAGCTGATTTCATGGAAAATGTGAATGTACTCATTCCTTTGTTCATATGTAATATTAGTTTAAGTGCTCTTGTGCAGGTTTGTTAAGGTGCACATATAGAGGATTTACATTCATGTAAAGATATTCAGGTTGAGAAGCTGAAATCATTACATAAAATAACAATAATTGAATGTTGCAGGCAAAATCATAATTGTACCCCAATTTATAAAGCTTTTTTGGTCCCTTTGCAATAAATTTGGCATTTTGAAGTGTAAAAAACATCTCTCAATTACAAGAAAAAAAATATTTATGGAGGGGCTATAAGATGGGAGCTTGGCATTACACCGTCAAACACCTTTATGTACATATTGCCTTTTCCTATTCAAAAGATTACAAATTCTGTGTTGGAGGAGCTCCCCTAAAATTATAAGTCAGTCTATCAAAGCCAATGTTCATGACAAATATAAAGAGTTAGGGCTTTTGCACACAGATGTATGTTCCCCTCGCACAGGAAGCCCAGGCAACCATAGACATAAATGAGAAATAAAATGAGGAGTGTAGAGCGAGATACTGGACAATGCAAATCTAAGGGGGGACACCAAAATTTCAGTAACAGAATTAGTAATTATGCCCGGGAGATCTTGCAGTTAGGACATGCATTATTTGTAAGAAGCCAGGTGCTTACTTAGCTAGCCAGTCTTCACATTTAGTTGATTGTAAACTCTCTATTATTGTTTTTTTAACTAACAAACAAGTTAAAATTGACCTGTACAGTGCAATGGAATTGCACAGATGGCCCTGAACCTCCTCTTCTTGGGTCCCTGCCTGCGCTCCTGGTGCCTCCTCTTCTTGGTGTGCCATCATAGGAGGTCGATTCCTTTCATAGCACAACTGCAGGCCCGATCCTGAGCCTCACTGCCTGTGTCTATAGACACAAATAGCACAGCTCGGCTCCATCTCTTTCTCCCACAGGATTTGACTGACAGCAGTAGGAGCCAATGGCTTCCGCTGCTCATAGCCAAGCATGTGAGAGCAGTTGGAGAAGGGAGAGAGCCACTACAGATGGGCACAGCACTGTATCAAATGAGGGCTCAAGTAAGTATAAGGGGGTGAGGGGGTATAGTGCTACCTAAACATTTTTTACCTTAAAGCAAGGAATGCATTAATGTAAAAAATATTTAGGCTTTAGAACCACTTTAACTAAAGTATTACTTTAATACTTTAAAAGAGACAGCACTAACTTGCACATTTAGGGCAAAGGGACAGTGAGGTTGTTTTACTAAAGGCAAATAGGCTGTTCACTTCGAAAGGGAATTTTCCCTTAGTTTAGTGACAGCAGTAAAAATTGACCTTTTAAAGAATACCCGTGCAAGGATTATATTAAAAAACAGTACTTTTATTTGCACATGATTAGATTATGGAAGTCAGCCAAGCTTCACCTCATTCTCTTGCAAAGTAAACAGCCTATTTGCCTTTAGTAAATTTTCCCCAGTGGCTTTACAAAAGGGACCTCCTGATCCACTGATACTCACCTTGCCATTGTTTCCTTCTTCTGTCACAGTTAGCAAAAATACCCAGTGCTTCCAAGTATGGGGGAGCATGTGACCTTATTCCATATGACAGTGCTTGGATCTAGCAGCCACTCGCTAGGCCCAAGCGCTATCACATGACAGAGGGAGTGACATTACTGCTTCCCCTAGTGCCTAGGGATATACATGCTGGCTGTGATGGAGAAAAGAGCAGGGAGAGAGTGCAAGTGTACTTTTACTTTCCAGGGTTGAACCTGCAGTTCTCTGCCCTTTGTATTTGTCTCATGACAATGGGCACTGCATACCCAACTGCAACATATTAAATAAAACAAAATGCCCCCAGGTTTCTCCAATTACTCTACTGGAAAAAATAGGTGATATGACATAACTCTTGTGTTTTTAAAAAGCTTTTCAAATTATCACAATTATGTTAATTACATATGGTTGGTATAATACTTTTACACATAATCCTGCAAAGCTTGCTAAATCAACTGTGTTGGATGTAGCTTTCATGAACTAAGTGCATCTCTGTAGCACATGTACATATTTAGGTGCACCTTACCAAATCTGTAAGATAAATAGCTTTTCTTGTGCCACAAATACTAAAGACTACTGTAAATATCTGTAAGTACAATATAGTTACATAGTATTATATAACCGAGTACTTCCATTTCTATTGCATTTTAAATATTCAGGGTATAAGTATTTTTTTTTTTTAAACAAAATATGACGTTGCTTTGTAATAATTCTATCTTTTCATTGACTGACATACAATAGCATTTAAATTACTAAATAATATAAAAAGATACTATAGCAGCCTTAGATTAAGATTTCTATATCATGACAATGTTGGGGCATCCTTAAGGATACTAAAGAATAGCTATAGTTTCTTGTTAAAAAAAAGAATAGCTATAGCGATCAATGATTGATAGTTTTAAACCTGAGCACAAGGTTTCTTAATTGTAGAACCTTTACAGAACATGCTGCATCCCTAAACTTCCTTACCAGTACTGGTATCTGACCATAGGGACGCTTGTACCACTCTGTACTTTTCTAAAGTTAAAGGGCATTGCTAAAAAATAAAATAAAAGGAGGACCCCCAACACTGGAGAAATATATTAGTGAGCAGGAAAATACATGTAGCCAGTTTAAACCCTCTGTTTCCCTGGGGTCTAGTCACTAGTGTGGCTACAACAACTATTCCAAAACCACCACTGGCAGCTAAAGACAGCTACACTGTCCAGGAAACAAATGTACAAATAATGAAAGACATTCGTTTGATTTGTATTTAGTGTTTGGGCCATATATTTATTAAATTTCGTTTTACTTCCAGCCCTAAAATAAGTAAAATGTTTTTGGATTTATCATTGCATTGATCCAAGGTCATTGAAACATATCAAGCTAAGAGTAAGAGCTTACAGAAAAACTTCTTCAGTTAATTTATTTTATACACCATTCTTAAGAAAATAATAATTTAATTAAAAAAATTTAGTTTTTATGTAATGATGCAAAATAAAGTCAGATGGGCCAAACAAGATATTGAAAACCTGTATTGTAGTAAGGAGACCTATTGTCTTACTGGCGTGTTGTGCACAATTTGCACTTATTATTTCTGGATTCCAAAGTATTCTGAGAACAGTTAACCACTAACAACTAAAATGTATTATTCTATGCTACCATCTTTTTTTTTTCAGCTCAATAAGCACTTTATCTATAGGTCAGCATCCCAATAAGTCTATCATATGCCTGCTAAATTAGGGTTGCAATGGTAACCTTATTGTTTCTTATACTAAGAGATTTATAGAAAGCAAATACTTAAATAAGCATGAACTGTAAATGGAGTATACATAAACGAGCATGTTTCACCTTGGATCCTTGTTATCTCAAACAGGAATAGATAGGAGATCAGTAGATGGAAATGTTCTCATATCAGATCAGACATATCCAGAAGGATGTATTACCAAACCGCCTTAAAGTGTAACTGAAAGAAAAACTATACAATGGATGAATGTATAAGTTTAAAATCAAATTAAATTATATATCTATTATATTTCTGCTAATATGTGTGTATATATATATATATATATATCTATAAAAAAGTGAAAAAGTGACATAAGGAAATTTTGAAAACAATGCTTGTTCTGTGCTGTCATTGTCATTATAATAGTGGATTCCTGTAAAGTAAGTTGTCTACACCATCACAGGCTGTGATTGTATAGCTCCTTATTTGCAGTCCCTGCTACTGTCATGTATACAGGTATACTGGCAGTGTGGGCAGTCCAGAATAACATAGACCTCTTTACCAAGTAACTAACAAGGAGGTAGAACAATTGTCAACTCTGCAGCAGGACTCTCTGCCATCACAGTCCACCACTGAATTCACTGTATTTACATATACTTCATCTTTGGAGTGTAGGGTAACTATTATCAAGCCACTTTTCAAATTGCAGCACAGTAGGAATTAAAATGTATATTTTTTCTTTCTATATTTGTCATAGGGAAAGACATTAGTGTAATTAGGAGCCCCCTCCACCGATTTCAAGTCTTAAAGTAATTTGGTAACAAACCTAAGAAATGTATACAATGAAACAATGCATAAACAGAAGTCCTCCTTAGTGAAAAAGCATGGAAAATAAAACTACCAATAGCTCCAGAAGTATAGACAGCTAAGATTATTAGCGATTTCCAGGGAAGGCTTAGTCCTTACCTCCCACCTTCTGAGAATTTGTAGGCATGTATATTGGGAGCAGGTGGGCAAGGTTTATTTCTACCAGAAAGTTTAAGATTTGTGTAAAACTTTAGCTGTCTATATTTCTGCATTTACTGAGCATTTCCGTCTGCCCTTTTCTCTAGAGGTGATGATGACTGAACTATTGTGCAATGTCTTTAAGCTGTCTTATTAGGGGACAGAACTCCACAGAAAAGATGTAGTACATTTTTTGTAAAGTAATACTCCTGTCAATAAATATAATTATTTCCAATACTTATCATTTTCCGGGTAGCAATAATTGGTGGACACAACAATTTATTATTTTAGTCTTTGGAAATAAACAAGGAAGGATGATGAATATGAAATGACTAGTTTAATGGGCTGGAATAGCCCAGATGTTACTAATCAATTCTGCTGTTGTAACGAGTGCCAAACTGATAATAATTAAATGTCATGCAAGCTTATAAGCATTATTTTTATATCACGAAAGGCTATTAATCAGCTTTTTATGGCAGTAAAAACAGACACGTTCAATCTATTTATTAAAGCTTTTTATGCTTTGTATACAAGGAGATGAACTGAGGACTTGACACTAGCTTATGCAGCGGGGGGGGGGTGGGGGGGGGTATTTACTAAAACTCTCAAAATCTGGTGTAGCTGTTCTTAGTAACCAATCAGCATCCAACTTCAGCTTGTTCAATTAAACATTGACATTTTAAACCTAGAAGCTGATTGATTACTATGTGTAGCTGCACCAGATTCTGTGTGCACCAGTTTTAGTAAATCCCCCCTCCCCCATATCTATCTAACATCTAGGCAGTAAAGACCTATACATCTACTACAGGTAGTAGCATTCTCAGATTCTGTGTTCATTATCAGCTGCTAATCAACCTAAGATACTGACACTGTCTTTGGCATTGAAACTGTATGTAAAAGAGGGACCTGTGGATATACCTGGGGTTGAATGGAGCTCTTCATGGCTGAGTTCAAGATGTCCATCACACTGCTAGTCAGTTTGTTAGTATTGATACAACTAATAATTGCAGTTCAAAATACCCTAGTCACACAAGACATTTGCAATGTATCAAGTTTAAATACTGCAAACAACTCATGCAATGAGGTTCCTATAGGCCACTGACTGCAATTAAAGCCATTCTCTAGAAAGAAAAAAAAGACCTCCAAGCACCTTAAATACAGAATAAATAGAGATGTTGATGGTTTTATTGCAGATTTTGTGTGAACGTGGCATAATATTAACCTGTCCTATATGACATGAGATCTCAGTGTTGCAGAGCTCATTTTACTATTTACAAGATTGTTGATAGAGCCTTTGATTTAAAATTCTGCCTCAATACTAGATGGTTGTACCAGTTAGGCACTGTCAATATAGTGTCTGGACACAATACATAATTTTTCAGAATTGCCACACCCCCTCTAATTTTAGATTTAGATCATTGACATCTTTGGATACTATTTCACCTGTTTTTGGAATTTATTTTCCAAAACCAACATTAATAAAAGTAGTTTTTGTTCAGAAAAAATAAACAATAGTTATGTTAACTGCACCATTGTTGGCTACAATTTGTATGATTTCCTATCATGAAAAGCTGAAATGTAAATTTTATTGAACTTTGCCAAGATTTTTCAATCATCTCTACTATTCCTAGGAATATATTATTAGATATATTTACAAATCGCAAAAATATACTGGTCTATTTAACAATTTAGTGCAAAGTACACCGATGTGCTCTTAACTGTTGTATTCAGATAGTAATATAAGTTTCATTAGAACAACTGACGGATTGTATATTAATTAGTTTATTTATGGGAATGCAAAGAGCAGTAAGGGTGCCAAATATAACAACGATATAGTAACCAGCAACAACAGATTTCAGTTTACTGAAATCTAATCAGTGAAAGTGCTCTCATTGGTAGTTCTGGGTTAATGTGTGTTGTTCTTTGCCTTATTAAATAAGGCTGAGCAAGTTGCGGGACATACAGGCTATTTGCACCATGTTATTAAATCAGTCTATTGGCGTCTTCTGTGCAATTCAGAGATGTTTAGTTTCCGAACATATATTGCAGCATTAACGCTTGGAAGCATTCGTAGATATTCAAACCAATCATGTGAATAGAATTTTGTTATTACCTGTTTTTACTTTATAAATCAATAAACCAGCCACTATTATTTAAAACAGGGCCTGTAAGAAAAGCAAATGTTCTGAGTTAATTATATTGTATTTATTAAAGTATGAAAAATATACTTCTATGGACATGTATAATTCATGATTTATTTCTTCTTTGCTCCAATAGAAGAACATATAAATATATAATATATATAATGTATACATAATGTCTACTGCTGGTGGTAAAATGTTTTCGGTACAGGATTACATTTTTAAGTGCAATATATATACATCTTTTTAAACCGGTAACATTCTATCAACAAGGGCAGCAAAAAGCCATGTTTATCTATGTATTGTATATATTAATAGCTAAAAACAATAAAATGATGTTTCTAAGACCTGCATTGTTTTGAATTCAGTGTAAAAGTGTTGTGCAACTCATTGCTTGTCATCCACCATCAAAGTCCTTTTAAAGTATCACACCTAGATGAAAATTTTATATTATCTGATCATTTGTTATTACGACAAACAGTCAAAACAGACAGCTGAGTTATGAAAACTCAATGCATTAAAATGCTACAAATAAGATAAAGTAGAACCAGTATAATAATAAGTTGAGAGCAAAGTAAGTTATTTTACACTAATATGCTTTAAAATTATGCAAAATTACCGTGACTATCTTTCTCTCTCTCTCCATAGCTTTAATCCACAAAAGAAATTGTGAATATAATTTCATTCATGTATTAAGTTTTTTTTTTTTTTTTTTTTTTGAAGCTCAGACTTTTTTAAATACATTACCACGTGCATCAGAAGCATTTACCATATTATTTTATAGATTTTTGAGTTATTTTGTAAAGTTAATACACAAAAAAATGATATGTTTTGGCTTCTTAAAATACTGCTAACCTAAATTGTATGTCCAGACATTATTCTGATTAACTCCTAAACCTCTCTCTCACTACCTCTAAAGCATGTATCAGCATTATTATAATTTTTTTATTTTCACATTGTTCCTGTAGTGAGGAAATAGGATTTGTGTGCCATAAAATAATTTTCTTGGTGTTCATTGAGGAACACAATGTTTTAAAACCTTTGGTTACTGCCACCTACATGCCATTATAAATGCACTGGCAACAAAAAATGGTTAGCCAAGACAAGATAATGGTGACCACAACCCAGAATGGCTCAGTTTTGCAGCAAAGTAGTACTGAGAACATGAAGATAAACTCAGATTAGTAAAAATGTTTTCCCTCAATGCTCAATGGGTCCCAAGAAAACCATTTTAAGGTGCATACCAAAATCCTATGTTTTTTCCCATCCTTTGAGGGACTTGGGAAGTCTTAAACTTTTGGGATATCCATAAGCACTCTGACTAAGAAATGTGTGACAGCCAACAAAGGTTTACAGGCCTAATCATACCGCAGAAACTGGGAACTGCCTGAAGCTCGAGAGCTGCCTATAGGACCTTACACCTGAAGCTGGCCACAGGTGAGGCCTAAATACCTACCTGGTAGAACTGGTATGAACAGAAGCCCAAGCGGTAGACTTGAAGATCTGGGAAAAGTTGCTATATGCCAAAAAGACCAAGACACATACTGACTAGTAGAGCAGCTTGATGAGAAAGTTTAGAACCTGATTCTAGAGACCACAAGGCTGATTAACTAAAGGATCTGAGAATGAACACACACTAAATTGTGTGAAGATTGACTTAAATTAATGAGAACAGAATATCACTATTTTTGTTCTTGACCTGAACATGATTGGATAATTGAAGTAAAAAAATTTAATTTTTGTGTGAACATTTTCAAATACTTTTGTAACCCCCTCCTACAGAGTCAAAATGGAAAGGAAAGGGAGAGCTTCATGGGGGACTCCCAATAGAAAGGTCATAATCAAGGGGTGAGGGGCCCATGGTCACAGAAACAAGACAAAAGGGGCCTTGATAGTGCTAAGAGCCAAACACTGGCCCAAACCCAGCTATAGGAAGGATAGGATTCATCCCCTGAAGAGACTTCTAGGGTGAAAGCACCATGATTCACATTAAGTGAAGTATGTCTTCCAGAAGCAATGATTGTTATTGGCTTTGTGAGAAGTAGACTTCCTAGCTTTTAACAAGGTTTAGAGATGCCCCTATCTCTCACATCTTGGGCTTCAACAGCCATGCCATTAAAGCCAGTGACTGTGAAACAGGATGGTAAATTGGCCTTTAAAAGGCTTTCCTGATTCCAGAGTCGAATTCTTAAAGCAACAGGCCAGGAACAGTTTGATCTTTGATGTCATGCAAAAATATTAGGTCAATAATTTCAAAAGCATCCTTGCCCCTTTGTGTACTAGCAGTTCAGGAAACCTCCCACACACAGCTGGTTGGCCCAGCCGAAAAGCTGCCTCATGGACCAAATCTGGGGCCAAACCCTACCTCATCCCTAGTTCAGAGAGGTGAAGACAAACCCAGTGAATTACTTGCAGAATTTCTGGACTAGAAAGAAGCCATTTATAGTTTTGATATCCAAGATGGAAGCTCTCTTTTGAATATAAGTACAGAAAAAAAAAATAGAAACCATGCTGCCACAGGAACTGGGACAATAACATCTAGGTACAGGAGAACCAAGATGACTTGATTAAGTACTGCTAGTTTGTGAAGTGACAAAGGGAGGCTAGAGAAAAAAATAGAGGTGAGAAATCGTGGAGGAGGCAGGTTACAGAATGCCAGTGTGTAGCTCTAAGGAACCATTTCCTGAACCCACGCATCAAAAATCTAAGTTGGGTAAACAAACACAAAGGTTAACAAATATTCCCCCACCCTGAAAAGCAGGGGTGCACCATATGCGATGGAGGGCTGAAATACCAAGTCTTGAGGGAGGACAGGAAATCAGGCTAGGTGGTCTTAATGGCAAAGTCAAGGTAGTGAAACATGATAGGAAAGTTTACTAACAAAAACGAATAGAAAACCTGCACAGTCACACCTTAGGCCCCTTTCACACGGGTGATCCGTCCGCCTGTCAGTTTTTTAGGCGGACCTGAACGGACGCTCCATGCATGTCTATGGAGCAACGGATGTCAGCGGTGACATGTCCGCTGAATCCAGACAGGATGAAACCCTATTTTTCATCTGATGAAAACGGACAGGCGGTCCTTTTTCATCCAATCCCCCATAGAGGAGAGCAGAGCTCTGACAGGTCCATCCCTGCACAGTGAGCAGAGACGGACCTGTTATCTGCCGGCTCAGCGGGGATCAACAAAGCTATCCCCGTTGAGCAAGCAGAGTCCGTCAAAATGGACAGCCCCGTGTGATAGGGGCAGAGTCCTAAATAAATATTATTTAGAATCAATCCAAAAAGATGTTGTTGCTCAAAGAATTGCAGAGGAATTCTGACCAAATCAGAGAAGTCCAGTGTGTTTGTGTCAGATTTGCCAGAGGATGGAGGAAAGCAGATTTGACACTATATCTGTACCCATCCCAGAAATGTATTCGTATGTAAAGAAAATAATATAGCGGGTGGCAGGGATTTAAAGGGCACCATAATACACATGGATATTTTCTTTGTGGGGTATTTAAGAACTACTGTTTGCATTTTGCAACATGTATGGGGCTAAGATACTGTTGACTTTATCTAATATGTGTAGTATACTGTACTGTTTCATGGCCTGTGTTGATGGGTTTTATCTTTTGAATGATAGTTTAGTGTAAAAGTATTGTAAAAAAAAAAAAAAAAAATGTTTTATATATCTGTGTGCGTCATGATGCCCTTTAAATTCCTGCCAGCTGCTATATTCTTTTCTTTACATACTGATGGAGGAAAACAGACTTTAGTTACCCCTGGGTCAAAGGTAGTCCCCAGCAGACAGCTGAGGCCTGTAATAGGGTCAGTTCTGGGTCCTCTAAAAATACTTAAACACATAGGAATACTGAAATTAAATCCACTGGTTACTCAGAAGCATCGGGTGAAACACTGTGTTGAAAATATCTGTGTCAAGCTAGGTGTTGTTTTTTGGGAACCACTGCACACAAGAATCCACAGCAGCTGTAAATAACCCAGAGGAGGCCTGGGATGATACCTGCAGCTGAAGGCATCACCTCAGTACTGTTTTTTATAGCCGATGTTCGGCTGTCTTGTAAAAGCAATCCTAGCGGGTAACTAGCCACTGGATTGCTTTTACAAGCAGCGGGAGGGGACGTCCCTCCCCTCCTGCCATCTTCTGCAGCTTTACAGGGATCACCCTTACCACAGGGAGTCCCGATTAACCAGCTAGCGCTTTCACCAGCTGATCGAAAAGCTAAACAAAGACCAGATCGGCTTTGTTTGACTCCCTGCTATGATAACCCAGAAGAGAAGACCTGACATCCCTTCTGGTTTACCCAGATGTCAATGGCGCCATTTTTAAATATTAAAAGCAGTCAAACACACCAATCTTGGTGTGATCAAATGCTTTTAAGGGCAGAGGAGGGATTTGAGGTCTTATAGTTGTAAAACTTTAAAGCGAAATTGTAAAAAATAAATTAATTAATTAAAAAAAAAATTGAAAGTGCCCCCATCTCCCCGTCCTGCGTGCAAAGGAGAACCACATGTCGCTCGCATAGGCATGCAAACAGTGATTGTCCCACACATGTGAGGTATCACCGCTAACATCAGATTATGGGCAGCAATTCTAGTACCAGACCTCCCGTGTAAATCTAGTAGTAAAGGCTTTTAAAGCGTCACCTATGGATAGTAAAATATACGTTGTTTGTTGCAGTTGCACAGGTGTGTGCAATTTTAAAGTGCGACATGTTTGGTATCTATTTACTCATTGTAGAATCATCTTTTATATTTTAACCCCAAAAAATTGGGTTATGTATTATGTTTTTTTTATTTTTTTTATAATTATTAACAAAAGTGTCCCTGCAAAGATTGTGACATGTCAGATGGCCCTGCTGCCTCTGAACTGCTAAAGAAAGTCCTGTATTGCACAGTGACACCACAGGGGCACACAAGAAACATGTGTCACATTCACACTGCAATACAGCCTAAGGCTGCGCTGCAGCATGGTGTGATAAAATGAAGACATGCTGCGTTTTATTGTAGTGCATCATGCTAAATTAGCACAGCAATGTACAACAATGTTTTGTCCACTCGAAATAAAGTTAATACAAAAAAAAAGGAGCCAAGTGATGCTCTGAATTGCACACCACACTGTCCCCTATCGTAGC